>VZTI01001513.1:15017-30038 GCA_013397865.1 Struthidea cinerea
CCATGCCATGCCATGCCATGCCATGCCATGCCATGCCATGCCATGCCATGCCATCTCATTCCATCTCTTCCCTTCTGTTCTATTCTGTCCCATCCCATCCAGTCCGACTCCCCACTTTATCCCGTTCCATTCTATCCCTTTGTCCTGTCTCCTCTCATGCCATGCCATGCATTCCATCCCCTTTGTTTCAGCCCTTACCATCTCATGCCACCCCATCCCTTCTCTTTTGTTCTGTCCCATCCTTCCCGCTCTGTTTTATCCCTTCTGGTCCCATCCCAGCCAACCCCATTCGCTTTGCTGTCCGATCCTGTTCAGTCCCTCTCCCATCCCATCCCATTCCATCATCTCCTGGCCATATCATGCTTGTCCTGTCCAATCCTATCCTCCCTCCAGAACACCTCTGTCACCGTCTGCATCTCCCAGTGACCAATCTTGTGCAATCCTCTGGTCCTGACCGGTCCCTCACAGCCACCTGTTTCTTTTCCACCCCAGCCCCGTTCCTGCCGGGTACATATCCCACTGTGCCAGCCATGCCACAGGCAGGAGGTGGAGTGGCAGAGCAAAGCAGGGACACCGTCCCTCACACCCACTCTCATGTTGGGAATGAAGGCTGCCAGGGTGACAGCCAGGATCCAATCTCTGCTCTCTGTGACCAGGGACAGGACCCGAGGGAATGGCTGGAGCTGGGTCAGGGGAGGTTTAGGTTGGATACCAGGAAAAGGTTCTTCCCCCAGAGGGTGCTCAGGCACTGACCAGGTTCCCCAGGGAATGGTCACAGCTTCCAGAGCTCAAGAAGTCTTTGGAAAATGCTCTCAGGTACAGGGTGGGATTGTTGGGGTTGTCCTGTGCAGGGACAGGGATTGGACTCAATGATCATTGTGGTCCCTTCCAACTCAGGATACTCCATGTTTTTATGACCCCAGGGGTAGCCACTCCCAGAGTATCTCTCTGGCACGAATCCCACCCCAAGACCTTTTCTCTACAGCTCCTGTCCCACACGTCTGCCTCCTCCTCGGGTCATTTTGCACATACCCACCAGAAGTCATGGACAAATGTCCAACAGAGGCTGATTTACCCCAAATTAAGTGGCCAGGGTCCTACTGTGAACTTCCTGGAGTGCAGTTCCACCCCTGGAGAAGTCAGGGACCGGGCCCTTGCAGGTGTTGGGCTACCTTTGGGGTTTTTGCAGTTACTGAGGGAAAGGATCCAGACCTGCCCTTGACTCAGCCATTTTATAGCATCTCCTGAGCTCAGTGAAGCTGGCACTAAACCTCGGTCGCTTTGATCATGACAAATAGGAGCTGGGAAGCCAAATTCAGTGCAAAGTCACTGCCTGTCTGTGGAGCTGCTGCTTTTCTTGGTTTTAGATGTCGCTTTGGTGTGTAGCTGGCTGGTGGCTGTGCCACCCACAACTGCTGGGGCCAGGATGGGGCTCTGTGAATCCAGAGGAGCCTTAGGATGCTGGTGGGACTGGTCCTGCCCATGTCTGAGGGTTGGTGCATGGGACTCCCCTTGTGTTGACTGATGGCAGAGCTTGTGCTTTTCACTCACTGATTGTGCCTTCCTGGGCAGGAAGATACACTGGGGTGGGTAATTTGTGTGTGGGGGTCACAGGGTTGCTGTCCTGGTTTTGGTGGGTGGGGGTGGGTGCCCAAGTCCCTGTGAGGGCACTGGTGGCCCAGGACACGCGGCTTCTGGCCTGCTCAGTTATGCCTGCCCCTTCAGAAGCTCCGCTGGCTTTGTGGCCGGGTGCTAGGCAGGGGACACTGCGCGGGGCTGGGAGCTGAGGAAGGGCTCAGGTATGTGCTTTCCAGCCCCCGGGCTGAAGGACCCACACCCAAATGCATGGAGCTCTGCAGGCACCAGCGTGAGGTCTGTGGGTCTTCTGGACAGACAGACAAGCTGGGATGTCTGACCGGGTGGTGCTGGCAGTTCTGGGACCGCAAGAACCCTGCTCCCACTGCACCAGCACAGCTGCATCCCCAAAGAGCCACCCTCAGAGGGACATCAGAACCCCGAGCCCCGCGGGGCTGCAGCGCGGGGCGAGCATCCGGCACAGGCGGGGAGTGTCGGGAGCAGGCGGTGGGATGCGGGCGGGGGGAGGCAGCCATCCGCTCCCCGCTCCCACTGTGCCTCGCTCTACTTGCCGCGGTCCCCAAGCTCCCTTCCCTTCCCCTCCGCTGCCTTTTATGCAGCTCGCCCAAGGCTCCAGGGCCTGGGGATCTTTCCAGGCTTCCCCAGCTGGGGTTTGGCAGCTCTAATTTTAGGCACTTCGCAGTTTTGCTTTCTCGCTGCTCGGTTGAGGAAAAGCGCTTGTGCAGGGAGGCGAGCCTGGCCCTTCCCCACCACTGCTGGCTTTTTCTTTGTCTCTCTCCCCGGCTCGCTCCCGCCTGGTGCCTGCTGCTCCGAGATGCCGGTGGACATTAATAAGCCCCTTTGAAAAGCTGGTGCTCTGGCAGGGGTGCAGAGTGGGGATGCACGTTGAGCCAGGGCCCCTCCAGACCTGCTGCTGCCCCATGGTGACGGTCTCCAGACCGTGGTGTGACACCCCACTCCCCCACAAAATCACTGGGAAGGGCTCCGGTCCAGGCTGAGAGGCTGCAGGCTTGGAGGAGAGCCCAGCCAAGGACATCAGGCTGGCCACGGTCACCCAGCACCTTTCAGTCCTCATGAGTCTCTGGGAAGAAGCTGGGGAATGCTTTGATGCAGGAAACCCCAAAACTAAACACGGATCAAAAAAAAGTGATCAGATCAATCCGTGCACAGAAAACCCAGCTAATCCAGCCCTCAGGTCCCTGTTGGCAGCCTGTTAGAGCTGCTGCAGGATATGACCCCGGACCTGGTCAGCCTGGGGCTGAGGCAGGACAGCTGGTGAGTTCTAATTCCAAATCCAAGCTAAGGACAGCCCTGTGGGACACGGGATTTTGCCCAAAGTCCTTGTTATGCAATTTGGACACAAAAGTGGAACATCCCCCTCCTCACATCCTCAGGGATAGTATCTTCTGGGGAAGACAAGGAGAATTTCTTCCCAAGGAAGCGAAAAATCAGGTGAGGAGGTGGCAGCAGCTGGGAGAGCAGGATGGGCTTACTGGGATGGATCCTTCCCACACAGGGGACGCACTTGGATTTTGTCCATTGTACCCAATGAGCTTTCGTCCTCTGAAGGGGAATGACTGGGGTTGGAGCTGTCTAACTGGATTGTGAGCTGCCTACTCCTGAAAGGGCTCTGCATCCCATTATCCATAAACCTGTTCATGGCACATGGCTAATTCAGGCAATTTCCGACACGTTTATGCTGCCGACATAATAACCAACCCGTCGGCCTCAGCCGGGCTGGAGCCCCGTGCCACGGACAGCAATCTCTAAATCAGGCTCTGGACGCTGTCCCTGCAGCCGCGGTGCGGCCGGGGGGGCGAAACGGGCGGCAGGACCCGCGGAGGGCACGGGGTGCCTGTGTGCCCTCCCTGCTTTCGGAGCCTCTCCGCTGCCCGCGGGAGGTGGGCTGGCAGGGTCCCCGAGGAAGCACTGCCCTGCAGGTGATAGGAAGCTTAACTCCCCCCTCCCACGCTGGCACCCCTCTTGTCACAGGTCCGCAGGACTCAAATCCAGCGTTATCAGAGGGCCACAGCGCCAGAGAGGGGCCCAGCTGGCTCCTCTCGCCCTCTCCGCTCCCCATCGCTCACGTGGAGCGGTGGGTGGACGTGGCTCTGGCTCTGCTTCGCTGCCAGATTATTTCTGGGCACCGCCACAGACGGACGCGGCAGGGAGTGCGCGGCTGCGAGCCGTGCCGGGGGTGCCGCGGGGGGCACGGCCGCGCCGGCAGCTGCGGGCCGGGACCTTTCCCGCTGCGCCCTCCCGGCATCCTGTCCCCACGGGCGGCCGCGAGGCTGCCCGGTGCCGTGGGTTGGCTGCCCGCTGACACCGCCGTCCTCCCCCTCCTCGCTGCCGGCTGTGAGCGCGGTGCGTCATCCGCCGCTCCGCTAATTCGGGGGCAACTATTTTGCGCCTGCGACGGATCACGCCATGCGCCGCGCCAGGGCCCCCGCGCTCCCCGGCCCAGATGCCCCCCTCCCACCTGGCCCGCTTCCCCCTGCCTCCCGTATCCAAGGAGAGGGATCAGCGGCGGGCGGGGGGAAGCGGGGCTCTGACGCAGGGCTCGCACCGCCGCTAATCACCCCGCGCCAGGAGCGGCTCCAGGCCCCCCTCGCCTCCGCCGTCACGGCCGCGCTGACCCCGTGCACGCAGGGTCAGGGACCCGGGGCTGATTCGGGGCTGAGCGCGGCTGTCACGTTCCCTCGGCAGACACGGTGCAGCTGCCGCTCGCCGGGAGCCGCCGGGGGCTGCTCCGGGGTGGCCGCGCTCCCCGGGGGTGAAGCTGCTCCGCAGACACCCCAGTGCCGGTGGGCTTCCTCGGGGGATGGCAGCCAGGCACAGCACGGGGGTTCGTCCCAGGGGAAAGGGGGTGAAGGGCTGTGCCTGCTCCAGGGTCTCCCCTCCGCGTCCCACACAAGGGCTGGGGAGCATCTGTCGGGATGAAGCACGCAGCCGGCAGGATGGAGAGGGATCGCCGTGCTCAGCTGAGCTGCGTGCACGGGAGGGGCGAGGTGGGCGCCCACCCAGCGCTGGCTCCACGGCGGATCTGTGGGATGCCCAGGCTGGATGCGCGGATGGGGTCCCGTGCCCTTTGGAGAAGATGCCTGTGTGGGAGTTTGCCTCGGGGTGAGCTGCTCAAGCAGAGCTTTTCCTCCTCGAAACCCCCATGCGCTGCCCTCCTGACACGGCTGACGAGCTGCTGGTGCCGGCAGAGCTGGCGCAAGGGCAGTGGCGGTGGGGCATTGTCCCCGGGTGGGCACAGAGCAGCCGGGCTGCGTGTTCCCGAGCTTTGCGTGCGAGGCTGCTGGAGCTCACAGTCACACACACACGGTGCTGCAATCAATCCCACCAGCACGCCCGGAAGCTGGGGCTGATTTTCATAAACCTTCCCGGACTCAGACTGGATCTGGAGTCGTCCTGCGTGGATGGATATGGGAAAGCCAGCTCGTGTGGACCGGCACGCTTTGTGAGGTTGTGTATCCCCATCCTTACTTCCAGGTGGGGGCAGGATGGCAGGAGACAGGAAGGAAGGAGAAGGCTTGGAGGCATTCATATTCCTGGTGGGACCTCAAGAAACATCCCTAAAGCACCCACAGTCCCTGAGGATTCTGCGGGAGGGGCGCACATCCCCCTCCTCCAACACACCGGGGATGCAGCACCTTCTCCACGGCGTAAAATGGAGCAGGATGCGGAGGGAAGAAGGGCTTTGAACAGTCAATTTCCATCGCTGAAAGCTGACAAGTTTAAAACAGCTAATGTGCCCCGCAAGATGAGGCCTTGGGAGATTTACAGCTCTCCTCGGCTGACTGCTCCCATACGGTGTGTATGTCAGCCAGGGAGCCTTTTAAAGAACCAAGATAAAGCTGCAGCGGGGCCGCATTGCCCACCAAATGGATGGCAGAGAGAGAGGAAAGGAAGGAGAGAGGTTACTGTGTATGTTTTTTTCCCATCAGGCAGATGCTGAGCTCACGTCCCCTCCTGCAGCCACCACCATGGAGTTACTCCAGGTCAAAGTCATAGCAGACCTCTTGGAGCAAAGTTTTCCTAAGCTGGTGCAAGGAGGAGGTTTGTAAAATCCAGTAGGACCCATCAGGAGCCCACTGGGGCGGGTGTCAGCAGACATGGAGGTGGCACGACCTCTCAGGGATCGTTGTAAGGTGCCCATGGAGTGAGGAAGCCCTGGGGATGGGCAAGACCCAGCCTGAGCGCTCTGCTGCAGGCTGGAGGCTGGTGCTGGGCTGGGTGGGCTGGTGGGGAGCAGCCTCCTGGCTGGGTCGAGTGAGAATGTTGGGGCTCAGCAGGACCCCAGCTGGGGTCAGCATCCCTTGGAGGGCTCACACAAAATTCAGGAGCTGCTGCTAAGTCCCTGAGTGCTCTGCCTATCAGCTTTCTGCGCCACATCAAAGCCAAGCTGGGACGTCGGGTGCTCCCCGGGGCAGTCAGATCCTCGCTCTGACCTCTCTGTCCCTCTGAGTCCTCTGCTGCAGCCAGCAGCCCTGCGCGCACGAGCAGACCCATGACCAGCACGGAGTTTTGTGGGGCGTCAGCTGGCCAGGACTGCGGCCAGGGGACCTCGGGCACGTGGGGTGTCATGGGACCTGCTGCCCATCCCTGGCATACTTGTGGTGTCCGCAGCGTGGGAGCCGTGTCCGCTGCCACCCTCTGCCTGCTCTGCCTGGCAGAGACAGCAGCAGAGGATGTCAGGAGGCAATTCACCTTCCCCAAGGTCACCAGGAGCACCGGGCTGGAGGCACCGTGTCCTGAGAGAGCCTCTGCCTCACACAGAGGCACGGCACTGGCTGGGATGGAGTCGCTGGCAGGGGGTGGCAGTGCTCCCCATTTCCCAGACTGGGCAGTCTGCTGTTCTGGGACCCCCCCATCTGCTGGACTAACTACTTACATCAGTCCCTCTGCTCTCCACAGCTCAGCTCGGGCTCTCCTGTGTGGAGCAAAGCTGCAGCCACCTCAGCAGGCTGTTACTACACCTGACGATGATGAAGCTCGAGACAGGCAGGGCCAGAGATCCTCAATCCCCTAAATCCAGACCAAACCATCCAGGCAGACCTTTCTTGCCTCCATTTGCTGCTCTGTCGGCCAGAAGGTCAGTCCTGCTGAGGGCACTGGGAATGGGGGAGCTGGCAGGCTTGTCTTTGCACAATGCTCCCTGCACACACCTCTGAGCTGTGGGTACCCAGGACTGCTGCTGGGGCTGGAGGTTTTGGTAAGGAGACCTTCCCAAAGCCTGAGGGTGATTCTTCTGTGTTCCCAACCCCTCAATGCAGAGCTCACTTCCCTGCCTTGGCTGGACGGTGGACAAAGATCCGGTGTGACCTGGCCCTGTCGGGGCTGGAAAAGCTCTCCAGGCTGGTTTTGGGCTCAGTGGCAGCAGCAGGGGCTGCCAGCCGTGACACTCAGGTGCTGGAGTGGCAGCTGTGGCTGCCCTGGGATGGGAGAAGCCAGCTGGGCTGGGGGAGGCACCACTCCGTGATGCCCGTCAGCCTCCTCATCCCACCGAGGGGAAACAAGACAGGTCAAAGAGTCACTTGCAGGATGTTTCAGCAGTGGGGCATCTGGAAATGCTCTCCATCATTTCTGCCTGTCCTGCTGCCCAGCTTTGCTACCCCAGAGGCCAGGTGACCCCCAGCTCCTCTGGACTGGGAGGAGTTTTCCATCCCAGCACCTAACTGACGCTGCTCCTGGCGGTGGGGCTGGGGTGTGAGGGCTGGTGGCAGCACCCTGCGCCCTCCGTGCCGTGGTGCTGCCCGGCCTCCACGCACCAGGAGCTGGAGAAGCAGCCCCACCCTGGCACCAGCACCTGGCACGTCTCTGGCTCCTGCAGTTCCTGATGCAGAGGAGCAGCACGAGTTGGGTCCACTGGGGAGGACAAAGCTACTGGGTCCCCTCTGTTCCGCTCGCTCATAGCACCAGCCACAGTGGTGGACCCTGAGCAACACCCAGGCCAGTTGCCAGCCCTGACACTGGGGAGAGGAAAGGTCATCACTGTCGTGAGATGTTTGAGTGTGTCTCCTCTGCCCCCCCTGCCCTCCTGGGAGCGAAGAGCCCTTTGCCCACCCGGGGGAAGCAGTCGCTGCTCTCTGGTCCTGGTTGACGCCTGTGTCGGAGCTGGCAGCAGACCCGGTGTGGTGCTGGTGATGGGGACTGCCCTGGGACACCCTGCAGAGCGTTTGGGTACACACATCTCACCCGTGCCCGGCCCAGGGAGCGGTCCCGTGGCTCCGTTCAGGGCACTGCCCAGGTTCCACATGGGTGCCTGCTCTCCTCAGAGGTGCCCAGGCGCGGCCCGGCTCCGGGGGCGGTGGGAGGAAGCATCCCCTTATCTCCTCTCCCTTTGTGCAAACACACGAGCCCTCCTGGAGCCGCCGTGTGATGCCGCCAGCCGGAAAGCCGCAAAGGCGGGGAGGTTGCCCAGCTTCTGTCTCCTTCCCAGCAGGTGTGGCTGGCCCTGCCAGGCAGATGGCTTCGCGCCTGGCAGAGACGAGCGCCGGCGCCAGGAGCAGCTGGCTCCATCCGCACCCGGGCCAAGAGCGGGGATGCTGAGCAGTGCGGGGAGCTCACAGGAGGCAAACGAGGCAGTGACCTCCCGTGCCAGGCTCAGGTTGTGCTGGGCACCTCTGGGCTCCGCACTCACGAGGGGTGTGCTGCCAGCTCCTGCACCCCATGGGGGCCCAGGGAGAGGCGCTGGCAGGGATCAGCGGTGCCCTGGAGGGGACAGGTGCCTCTCGGGGACAGCCCCAAAGCCCAGGGCTGATGCGGGAACCTCCAGGACACATTTGCTCCGGTGAGGTCTGGCAGTCAGGCAGCAGGGCCTCTCCTGCACCCTGGAGCAGCTGGGGCTTGGAGCTGAAGAAGCCCAGGGTGGCCCCTGCTCTGAGCCGTCAGCCGCCATCCCAGGTTTGCTCCTTGCTGCCTGGGCTAATGATCTGCTGGGCAATCAACAGACCAGTTGGAAACCCTGTTAGAGCCTGGCCAGGCACTACCTTGTTATTTCTATCCAGCCAAGTGGGGGAAACAGCCCTTTTTCATCCACTGACAGTCACTGTGCTGTTGTGCAGCTCCTGGCACAGCAGGACAGGCTGAACCAACCCTCAAAAATCAGAATGGAGACAAGAAAATGCCGCTCCCCCCTCCAGGCTGCTCTCTACTGCAGAAGGGGAGCAGCCCGGGGTTTTTTTCATGATGGCAGCAATAAGGGGACTGCAGAGGCTCTTGTGCTGTGCTGGCCAGCCATGCCCATGAGGGATCAGCACAGCGGCCTCAGGCTGCACAGCGCAGTCTCATTTTCTGTGCAGTTATTAATTCCTCTGTTTGCCTGGCTCTGAGTGGAGGCAGAGAGCAAAAGCAAATGAACCCCACCAGGACTGACGGCCCAGGAGCTCCGTGCAGGTCCTGAGCCTGGCATTAAGGGCTGGGAGAAGCTGTTCCTGGGACCTGGCTTCCCAAGGGGCAGAGGAGAGATGGAGGGGGGATGGTCCATGGGAGCAAAGCCTCTGGGCAGGCTGCTCCCACCATCCAGGCTCCTCCATCCTCATCTTGCAGCCGGCGCTGGAAGTGGAAGTTTTGAAGTCATGCACGGAGCTGTTTGCTTGGTATTTCCTGCCCCCGAGAACAGGAAGCAGCAGCAAAGCCCAGGAGGGAGCTGCTCTTGGGAGAATTCCAGCCTGACACATTTTGATCCCTGCCTACAGGAGAGGGGGAAGCTCCCTGTTCTTTCCCTCATCCCTGTGCCCAGTGCCGAGAGCTGATGGGCCCAGGTTGAGGCCAGCTTGGATGTGGGGGTGTGGATTGCACAGAAACGTGGCAGTTTGAATGATTTTCCACTTCCCTCTCCCTTGTACCACTCTGACCTGGACCTTGTTTGCTCGGGCTCTAGGACAAGCACGGAGACGCTGGCTCAAGAGCTGCAGTGTGAGAAATGTCGGCAGTGATGGATGCGTGTCCTCCCAGCTGTCCCACGCCTGTCCTGCTCTCCAGGGACTGTCCTCTTGGCCCCATTAGCTGCAGGTCCACTCTTATCTCCCCACCCTTGCCAGATCTGGAGCAGCATCTCATCACCCTCCCAAAACCCCTCCTGTTTTTGAGGACTGGGTCCATGCTGGGAACCACCAGCATTGCACAGAGGCTCCCTCAGCCCACCAGGGCTCAAGTGCAACACCTGAGGTTGTCCCCTGCCCTGTGTCACCTGGCTCAGCGAGGTCTCTGCCACAGTGCTGCTGGTCATGGCCAGGGGAAGGGCAGGTTGGGCTGGTGCCTGGTGACAGGCGAGGGCTCTGTCACGGCAGGAGTTACTCCCATCAGGGCTGCCAGCGTCTGTTGCTGGCAGATCATGGCAGCAGTCTCCGAGGAACGTGAACAGCACATTATTAACAATCTTTTAAAGAGCTGCCAGTGTGTCCCGGGTCCCTGTTTATTTCTGCATATGGCCTGTCCCCCGCTGAATGCAGCATTCATAGGAGGTGTCATCTCAGCTTAAGGGGGTCCATTACTTACCCCAATCAAACTCCTGCAGTAGGTGATTCCTCCTCTGGCCAAGGACAAAATCCCACAGAAGGAGGGAGTTTATCCTCCCTTTAAATCATCCCTGCTTTTGTTTTCTTCCTCCTGCGGGATGCATTTTTGCAGAGTGGATGTTGGATCAAGGGTGTCCAAGCTGGAACACGCTGGTCTCTGGATCTGCTCCCAAATCATGATCTGCATGGATGCTGGGGCTGCTTCTGTGGCACTGCCCTGGCCGCGCCCTGCCATGGAGAAATCTGGGGATGCACTGGCTGGAGAGGACATGGCTGGGGAGCAGGGACATGCCCAGAGAGAGGTGCCATTCAGGGCCAGGGTGGCTGGCACAGAGAGGGCAGGTGAAGCTAGAGAAGCCTAGAGAAGAGGAGACTGGGGTCAGACCCCACTGGAGGCCGCAGCTCCTCCCAAGGGGCAGCACCAATCTCTGCTCTCTGTGACCAGGGACAGCACCTGAGGGCACGGATGGAGCTGTGCCAGGGGGATTTAGGTTGGATATCAGGAAAAGGTTCTTTCCCCAGAGGGTGGTCGGGCACTGCCCAGGCTCCCCAGGGAATGGTCACGGCCCCAAGGCTGCCAGAGCTTCAGGAGCATTTGAACAACGCTCTCAGGCACAGGGTGGGATTGTTGGGGTGTCTGTGCAGGGCCAGGAGTTGGACTCAATGATCCTGATGGGTGCCTTCCAGCTCAGGATATTCCATGATTCTAAGCTTCCATCCTCAGCTTAGCACAGGTCCACCCCAGTGGCTGTGCCCACCTGTGAGAGCACTCCAGGCCCTGCCCGAGGGATGTTGAGCTCTCTGTGCGAAAAGCAGTGATTCCATTCTGTGATCACGGAGGCACCAGCTGGGACCTGGACCGAGAGCTCAGGGTCTCCCGGCCTTTCTCACTTTGCAAGGTCAACACCAGCCATGGCACAGAGCAGCACAGAGCAGCCTTGCCTCGGCAGGAGGAGGCTGCAGGGCTGTGTTTGGCCAGATCCTCCAGGACTGGCTCGTGTGGGCATAGGATGGTTTCAGAGGTGCTGCAATCCCCACCGCAGAGGTGCTCCCTTCCGTGGGCCCTGCTGACAGGACACAAGGCTGTTCCTTTGGGCAGACACGAACCAGCTGCTCTTTGGGGCTGTTCAGCTGCCCGGTGCCGCCCTGTGCCTGAACGCAGCCGGGTGTGACAGACCAGGCTGGGATGTCGGGAGAGCCAGCACCTGGGACACCTCTTTGGAGGATGCCTGCGTGGATTTGCACAGGACCCTGAATCCTTCCGCTTCTGTTGCTCCTCCAGGGTGTCTGCCCAGGGGTCTTCCTGCTTGCCTGTCATTGCTACAGGAACCCACGGCCAAGCAGCTGAAAATCCCAGACCATCCAGCTCGGGGTCCACCTGGAAAAACATGTGCTAGGTGCAGGACAGACCAACACCAAGGCAATAAGGAGTCCCTGGCTGCTCTGGGCAGCATCGTACAGTGCCCAGCACAGACCCACAGCAGCGGCAGTGGAGGCAGCAGCACACACTAACCCTGATCAATCCATGGGAAGGAGGGGTCAGGATCGTCCCTGACTTTCTTTGGAAGCGGCAGATCTGGGTCTGGATTCTGGGCACCTGCACAGGACAAGACCTCGGGCTGTGTCAGCAGTGGCGGGTGCTGCGATCACCCTTAGGGGGTGTGAGCGGAGGGTTTGCAGCAGGGCGGTGCCAGCCCCTCCAGGAGCGAGCAGGGGGTGCGGAGCCGCCGGGACCAGCAGCCAGAGCCTTTCCGGCCATGCGTGCTTTTCCAGGAGCAGTCGCCTGGGCAACTGTGAGCGCGGAGCCAGGCGAGCCACCAGGACAGGAGCCTTTGTGCTCGTTCAGGGAACGACTCCCAGCCCTTTCCCCGGGTCAGGGCGCTCGCTGGGTCACCCCGTTTTGCCAGCCCAGAGGTGGGCAGCACATGGCCTTTCCTGGGGCTCCCTGCTCATTCCAAATCACCCTTCCAGGCTGGGATGATGGGTGAGGGACACCACAACCCTCCAGCAAGGAAAAGCTGCCAAATGCTGTATGAACTGAGAGTCAAGGTGGCGGCCCAAACCAGCACCGAGCACGGGGGCTGAACCCCATTACCAAACCCTTACTCCTGACCCTAACAGAAAGCAGGCTGAGGTTTCCCTGTGCGCTACTACCTGTAGTAACCGTGGGTGTGCGTGTGCATGCCTGGAGCAGCAAACGCTCCCCACCTCGCTGCATTTCGGCCTCCTTGTCTCCGTTTTGCTGTTGTTGCTGCCTGCCTGACACCTGCGTGCCCTGGACGAGCTGCTGCTTTGCTAATGAGCTGCAGCATCTCGCTCAGGGTCCTGCTCACCGTCAGAGCACAGGGACTCTCCAGGCTCATGTGCTTAGCTCAGCCCCATGGTTTCAATCCCTGCCAAGAGAAATGGAAGGATCTGGTGCAGCCAGGCCTGGAAAAAACAGCAAGGACAGTCTCCGGTTAACCCTTCCCACGCTGCTCCTCTCTCCTGCCTTCCCATGCACAGGGAACCCTCAGGCTTCACACCCCTCCTTCCCACACCCCAGTCCATCCACGTTTCCCTACCTCTGGGGAAAAAGCAGCTTTTCTCGTGAGATTGCCCAGAATACGCAAGGAGCGAGTATTCCCACGGCACTTGAATGCGTGCCCCCTTTGATCGCGGGAGGGCAAAGGGCAGAGATCTGGGAAAAGAAAATCATTAAAAAAAAAAAAAAAAAGAAGAAGGGAGAAGACGGAGAGAGAAGACAGAGAGAGAGAGAAAATAATTAAAGCAATTCAGGCAGGAGCTTTCCTCAACCTCTATAAAATACAGTTCACGTTTCCTGCGAGCCTGGGGCGCAGATCACATTCGACGTGAGGTGCTTTACCCAGCCCCGGTGTAAATTCCGGAGCCTCGCATCTGCATGGCGTGATGGGAAAAAGCTTAAGAGGGGCCCGGGGAGCTGCAGAGGAGGCGGCTGAGCCTATCTGGCTACCGCAGGGGCTGTCGATGCACAGACATTCCAAGGCTATTTGTGAAGGTGAAATGGTCTGTAAAGATTCCAGGACACCATGTGGCAGGATGGTTAGCAGGGCTTCTCCTCCGGTGTTTGCACAGCGCTGCCGGGCTGGAGGGAGGCTGTGTGCGCAGAATGCCTCGCGGTGATTAGAGCATCTGCAAATTTCAGCTTAATACGCGGCATAATGAGACACGGAATATTATTAGCCTGCAGCCATCCCCCCGCCCCAGCGGCGATCTGCAGCTCGAGCTGGTTTCACCTTCTCAGCGCGGTGCCGCGGGAGCCCCGCGGAGGATGCTCACCCCGGGCCCGCGGGCAGCTCCACGGCCACGCGGGACCGAGCTCCCGCGGCAGGCACGGAGGATTTGCGCTTTGGTTTGGACAAAATGAGGTTGTGCCGTCCTTCCCCCTGGCCGTGCGCACCAGCCCCTGCTCCACTGGCCTCTCCTGCAGCACCCTGAGCCACAGCCAGCCCTCACGGGCTGCCACAGGAGCTGCTCATGGGGAGTAGCTTCAGCTCCCCATCCCAAAGCTTTGTTGCCCTTGGTTCACCTCCCCAGACCGTGAGAGTCCATCTGGTGTCACCCACCAGGGCAGGAGGTGCTGGGAGGGCTCAGGCAGCGCCCAGGCTGCACGAGGAGCTGTGGCACTGCTGGGAACCAAGAGCATGGTTTTGTTTGACAGGGAGTGACGCACACGCGGGGTGACCCTTGGTTAGAAGGGATGTGTGAGGATGCTGGGCCTGCCGGCAGCGTCCAGCCATGTGCACACAGACCCACGCCAGCTCTGAGCTCTCCCCTCCATCCCAGCACCTGGCAGGACCCTGTAACCCCAGCTCAGACGGGTCTTCCTGCACTGCCCAATGCCTCTTGTTTTCTGGCAACCAGGAATGTCCCAAACATTGCCACCCTGAGATGGAGAGAGCTGCTGGGCAGTGTCAGGAGGTGATCCTGCCTGGTGCAGTGGGGGCTGGCATGAGGGGGTTGGTGGGGTCCTGTGCTTGGTGTGAGGCTCAGGGAAATCCCTGGTGTGGGTCTGCATCCAGACAGGAGCAGCCCAGTGACTGCCCAGGGTCTTGGGGCAGCACCAGCCCTGGCCTGGGGTGATGGTGAGAAGAGTGGGGCTGTGGGGGGTGTGTGGGGTGGGCAACCCATGTGCCTGGTGAGTACCTGCGTGTGCGTGTTCACACGTACAGAGGTGCACTGCTTGTGTGTGCATGTGTGTAAGGGTGAGGGACAAAGGCTGTGTGTGTGTGTGTAAGTTGTGTGCAGGTACCTTGTACCCTGGGATACACACTGTGTGTGTGTGTGCGTGTGTGTTCACTGTGTGTGTGTGTTCACTGTGTGTGTGTGTTCACTGTGTGTGTGTGTTCACTGTGTGTGTGTGTTCACTGTGTGTGTGTGTTCACTGTGTGTGTGTGTTCACTGTGTGTGTGTGTTCACTGTGTGTGTGTGTTCACTGTGTGTGTGTGTTCACTGTGTGTGTGTGTTCACTGTGTGTGTGTGTTCACTGTGTGTGTGTGTTCACTGTGTGTGTGTGTTCACTGTGTGTGTGTGTTCACTGTGTGTGTGTGTTCACTGTGTGTGTGTGTTCACTGTGTGTGTGTGTTCACTGTGTGTGTGTGTTCACTGTGTGTGTGTGTTCACTGTGTGTGTGTGTTCACTGTGTGTGTGTGTTCACTGTGTGTGTGTGTTCACTGTGTGTGTGTGTTCACTGTGTGTGTGTGTTCACTGTGTGTGTGTGTTCACTGTGTGTGTGTGTTCACAGGCTCTGTGTGTGTGTGTGATCACAGGCTGTGCCACAGTAAGTGTGTGTGTGTGTTCACAGACTGTGTGTGCGTGTGTGTGTTCACAGGCTGTCACTGTGTGTGTTCACTCTGTGTGTGTGTTCACAGGCTGTGTC
>VZTI01001513.1:37994-126886 GCA_013397865.1 Struthidea cinerea
TTTTTTTTTTTTTTTTTTTTTTAAATTTGAAAAAAACCCAAACTTACCGGCTTGAGAAGAGTTTAGAAACCTGATCTAGTCCGAGCCATAAACAGCCAAGAAGGACAAGCCATGGGGCTCTCTTGGCAAGCGGAATCTCACCCACACCCTCCTGCAGAGGCGGGGAGAGGCAAACGAGTCCAAACAGCTCCGAGGTCCTCTTGGCATGGACTTTCCAAGGGCAGAGAAACTGAAATCTGAGCCCCCGCCGCCTGCCCTCAGCCCCTGCTGCTCCGCGGTGCCGGGAAGGATGGGGTTCCCCACCACGGTATCCCTGTCCTCCCCCGCTGCCTGGCATGAGGGATGGGGTTAGGATTCCCAGCTGGGCTGGCAGCTTCAGGGAAGGGGGTTGGAACGGGAACAAGCCAGCTGTCCCCTGGCAGAGCCATCAAACACGGTGACCTCCCCCGTGGTGCTCCAGCGGGTGGGATGCGAGGCCCGGGGGCTGGCGGTGCCACGCAGTGGGGACCTCCGGGGTGCAGTGGGGACCTCCAGGGACGTCCTGGGGATGCTCAGGGGATGCAGATGAGGCATGACCCAGGGATTAGGGCAGGAGGAAAGAGAGGATGAGCCTCTCCCCCCTCCCACTGGGAAAGCTGCCTCCGGGCAGAGCTGTGAGCCCGGACAGGCTGTGCTGGCAGATATCTCCAGAGGATCGGCCTGGCCCACAGGGCTTTGGGCCAAGGGCTTTGTGGAGGAGATGGTGAAAGGCAGCAGGAAGCTCATGGCTGGCCCACAGAGCATGCTGGGCATGGCACAGGCAGTGCTGATGTCAGAGGCAGGAGAAAAGGGGCTCCAGAGCAGGGCAGGGTGGGATGAGCCATCTGCAAACACCCGCCAAGAGTGGGACAAGGAGCAGGGAGCAGGTCTGCTGGGAGCAGGGACAGCGGGAGGCTGGGAGCTGCCACATCTGCTGCCAAGCGCCAGGTGGGTCAGCCTGCAGCTGACCTTAGGGACATTTTTGGTGGTCTGGTGACAGGAGACTCTATCCATGGGTCAGGAAAGATGTCTGAGCTGGGCCTGACTGCCGTGGGGCTGAGCATTCAGCTGCTCATCAGGAGCTCAGGGAAGGGACAGGAGGGAGGGATCTGTTGCCCCACTGGACCTGTGGACAGGTCTTTCTCCAGCTCTCCTCCATTAACTGCATATCCTGGAGAGCAGGAATGGTTTTCCAGATTTGCTTGTGAACTGTAGGGCTGGAGTCTGAGAAGGGGTTGGGGTGGAAAGGTCTCTTGAAGGGAACAAAGGTGGATTTACAACGAAGAGAAAGGGGGAATTAGTCACTGGGGGTGAATAGTCCCAAAATGCAAAATATTGCAGAAATTCCTTCACTGACCAGTTGGTTCCAGACTTTGAATGTTTGTTTCTCCCTTCTTCACTCTGTTTTTTTCACTCACCCTGGGAGAAGAATGGCACAAGTTTCATAAGGAAAGGGAAGCTCTCAGGAACTAAGGGCTGATGTTGAATGGCCTGATGAAAATTCCTGGAAATGTCAACACAGCAGAGCTGCAATTAGGAGCCGTATCCCCACAAATAACGTGGAAAGCTGTGGGAAGATCATTCCTTCCAGGTGCCGGGGCCACAGGAATACAACAGGTGGCTCTGAATTCAACACTCCCATTAAACAGCCTCTTTTATTCAGCCAGGAGAAATGTGGTGGCTGGAAAGATGGACGACTCCACCGTTTCATTCTGCTTCCTGCAGAGCTACCATTACCTCGCTCGCTATTTTATGGAAGGCTCGCCGGGCTGAGCCTGTAGGCTTCGAAATCATCGACAATGTGCTAATGTAAAGTTGCTTGAGCTTATGGAAGATTTTGAAGGCCTGGATTCCATGTGTTGAGACTGGCACCATATCAGAGGAACAGCTGAGTATATGGAGCAGGGAAGCTACGTGTAAGTTATCCAGCAAGGAGAGAATCCGCCTGGGGCTGCAATCCTGGGTGCTGCGATGGGGAGGGGAGGCAGCGGTCCCGGCTGGTCCTTTCTCACCACGCAGACAGGCTGGGGCTTTGCTCCGCAAGAGCAAGATTATCCTGTTGGTGGACACTGTCCTGGGTGGCTTTGTCCTGTTTATTTGCAGGCCAGGCAGCCATGCAGAGCTGGGGCTGCGTGGAGGCCAGGATGGGATGCGCTGTGGTGCGAAGGAGGAACGTGTGTCTTCCCTCTGCTGTGGGACAGTGCTCTGGCTGCCACTGCGAATGCCAGCCCACAGAAGTGGCTCTGGGGCCACAGGGAGAAGGACGGGACTTTTAGAAAATCTAATTTAAGCTTGGCAAGCGCTCCCCTCTGAAGGAGGTCGTCTCTTCTCTAGGGTGCCAGGAGGGAGAAGCTCCTGCCCGGAGCAGCTGCCTGCCCCGCTCAGAGGGAAGGATACTGGCCCGGTGCCTTCAGCCACCACCTGGAAACCCCTTGGAGGCAGGGCTAAAGGGATGAAATTTCCTTACCAATTCCCAAGCTGCTCTGACAAAGGTCCCAGGAATACCCAGCTCTGCAGCGAGGTCCTGCCCCACCACCAGCGACTTCATCCACCCGTGTGGAGCAGAAATAATTGTCCCTCAGCTACCCAGGCTCACTGCCTGCCCCATTGCAGGAGGCACTAAAGCAGGAACAGCCAGGGCAGAGCCCAAAACAGCTGGATGGGTCTTGGTGGTGTCTGGAAGCGTTGGAACAATCCAGGCTCCCGTCACGGGTGGTGCTGGCTCACCAGGATAGGTAAGGAGCTCACCATCTCTGGAGCCGCACATGAAGCAGTGGTGGGTGCCTGGGAAGGGAGGAGTGGGTCTGCAGGCAGGGGGACAAGCTTTTGTGACAATGAGCTTTGAACTCTTGCAAACACCACAATCCCACCTGAACTAGTTTTCCTGGGAACTCTGGAAGACTCCGCAGCGTCCTGGCACCATGACCAGTATGACGCTGGTGCTGGGGACAAGCTGAAGCTTTTGTCTTTCCTGGGTGAGTGAACAAGCTGAAGGCTTTGGGTACAGCCACCAGCATCCTTCCTTCTGGAGCAGGCCACCCCTGGCCACCAAGCCGGGCTGCTCCTTCCCCAGAGCAGTTTGGGAAAATGAATTTTCACACTGGCCCGACACAACTGGGCTAGAAGAGCTGCCTCACTCCTCCGAGCTCTTTGGGAAGGCTCTCGGGCTGGGGCTTTTGCTGTCCTTAGAAGGGGCCACCAGGATGTGTGAGTGGAAGTGAGAAATGAGATTTCCCGGGAATAATCCTCCTACATGAAACTCAGTGGCATCTGTGAAAAGTCTCGTGTGCACCAAGACGATCCACGTGAGGGAGCGCAGGGAGATGTCTGGAGCGAGACCACGTCCTATTAATTTGCTCAAACCTCACGAGGGTCAGGGTCGGTGGGGTGTCCAGGCTGGCCGGAGAGAGAGGCACCGTGGGCCTGGATCACACAGCTGAGCTCAGCACAGCACAGGGCAGATTGTGTCACAAGCAGAGGCAGAGCCCAGCGTGAGCCTCTCTAGAGCCACTCTCTGCACTGAGGGCTCCTGAATTGGCTGCCACCTTCCAGGAATTGGGTTATTTTGTGCCAACCCAACGAGGACCTCTGCTTGAGAGCCCAGCAGTGACCAGAAAGGTGAATAAAAATAAGAGACTTCATGGGGGAGACTGCAGAGAAGGATGTCAGGAGTCTCACAAAGGCGTTAGGCAGGCGGGGGGTGTCACCGTGACCTCGCCTGGAGCGCTGTGGGCAGGGCTGCACATCCCACCTCACAAATGACAGTCACAGGCACAGATCTGGAGGAGGGCTGGGAAAATAGCTCCAAGACTGGCAGACCCTGGGGCTTTTATATGCACAAGCTTGGGCCCATTTGGCTTACAAAGCTCTGGAAGTCCTGACTCCAGCTGGTTGTTTCTGGGGTGACTGGAGCCAAAGGTTTACTCCAGTGTTGGGGGAAGTCAGCTGGACTTTGTCTGAATGCTCTGACCTGCAGTGACATGGGCTGGTTAAAACCTGACAAGGGATGCTCTGAAGTAGAAAACTCCTGCCTGCATCAGACCAGGAGGGTGTTCCCAGCTCCGTGCTGGGGGTCAGCATTGTGCTGTCTGTATTTCCTTAGCCCTCTGTTAACAAGCCACTGCTAAATAGTGATAATCCTCCCGCTGCACGCCCAGGTCTCAGTGTTTGCTGCAGCAGGATAACGTCCCCAGCTAGAGAGTGTGTTTGGAGCCCGTGCAATGGCCCACTTAAATCCGCGTGAGACTTGAGGGGTCTTGGCAAAGGAGCAACCCAAATCAAATTAGGAAGACAAGGGGATGTTCCCACGGGCCACTGCCTGGGAGTGAGCCCACAGGACTTGAAACAACGATGTTTCCTCTGTCATGGAACAGCAGAAACAGGTAATCCAGATTAGTTGCTAAGTGCCTCCAGGAGGTAGGATTAGTAAAAGGAAGAGTCTGCAGCGCTCAGCTGGCAGAATCTCACCAGCACAAAGGTATGGCCATAGCGGTGCCTTTGCAAGTGTCTGTCTGGTCATAGAGGGCAAATCACGGGAATGACCCTGAGAAACTCTCCAAGGACCACAGAAGCAATGCTTACGTGTATAGGAGATGTCTCTGAGTGTGCACCACCTTGGCTCTCACTCCAAACACCATGATCAAAGCAGTGAGCTTACTAATTTTGGTGTTGTTTTGGCATAAAGCCTTTGCTGCATCAGTAGATGTTTGAATTCACACAGACAACATGAGCAATGAAATGGTATTTCGTACGTCAGGTTTGTTTTCGCTTTAGAGAACTGGTCAGAAATGGAAATTTCTGTTTGAAGATGTTTGAATTCCCAGTTATCTGGGTGCTACATAAGTCAGAAATTCTGATGAGCTTCCAGAGGCAAAGCCATCTGCCCTCCATGGGAGTAGATTGGTTCTGCACAACAACAGTGCTCAGCAGCTCCGGGCACCTGTTTTGACTCCATCCTTGGTTCAACTTGGTATCTGACCATACCTTGTTCCTCTTCTCTCCCTGGGGCTTCTTTCCTGTCTGCTCATCTGGAGAGCTCATAGAGACTGGTGGTGCCAGACCCGAAGGAAATGAACCTGTGCACCACCTAAGCCCCGATCCCGGGGTGAACATGGCATCCCAGTGTGGAAAACACCCCCCAGACACCAGGAGCAGTGCTAGAGACGAGATCTGTGCCGTTTTCTCCAAAACCACAAAGCTCTGGAACATTGATCTGCTTGTACTGAAATCATTGTTGCTTTTGAAGTAGCTCTACTGGAGGCAATGTTTTGCTTCCAGGGCCCTCCAAAAACTAGAGGAGGCAGCAAAAAATCAGTGGGGGTTTGGTGGAGGAGGTTTCCGAGCTGCCTTTCCCAGTGCTCTTGGCTGTTGATAGGAAACTTTGGGGTGCCACGTAGCCTGGTGAGGTGTGGGCACTTTGCCTCCATCAGAGGGGGGGAGAAACACCTGCAATACAGGGCTTGGGGGGCAGAAATAGAGGCCACAAGGTGTGGGGGTCAGTTTTCCCTTACAGGAAGGAGGTGAAGAGTCTGACTCCCACTTCCTTTAGGCAGAATAACCAAAAGGAGAGAGGGTCCCTGTCGGTCGGCAGTGTTTGGATGGGAGCTGTGTGTGTGTTGGGCAACGGAGCAAATGGGGGAACCTCAGCGTCAGGTGTCTTTGCTTGAAGATGCAGGTGTTTGAGCAATACACCTACCCAGTGCTGCACAGAGACCACCCCCCTGTCCTAATGCCCCTCCTTTGTTGGCATCAAGTGGTCAGGGACTGCAAAGTGCTCGTCCAGCCCTTCCCAGGAGGATGAGCTGCTGCAGGATCCTCTCTGATACATCCCTTCCCTGCCCCTTCCGCCCAGGCACAGCAGTGGTGAAGCCCCCAGAGCCTGATGGAGAACCAGAGCATGTGCAAACCTGCTCTGTGTCCTTCCCCGCCAGTGTGATTTGGACTGGGACCTAACCCCAGCCGTCATCTCTGCCTGGGATAAAGGGAGTTTGTTTCTGCCTTAGCTCATTGCAGTATCTCCTGCTGGCAGACTTTCCAATTAGGGAGCCAAGTGGGAGTCAGGAGAGACCCCAGGGTGGATTTCACACTCACTCTTTATTTATATGTAAACCTGGATGCAGGGCTGAGCTGCTGAGAGTGGGAGCAGGAGCACCGAGGGGGAGAGGCCAGCCCGGAGAACAGAGGTCTTTGCAGCTCTCATTTGCAGTGTGTGGGGGACAGAGCTGAGAGAGAGGCAAAGTCTGGCTCGTCTCTCCCACTGCTTCAGCTCACGGGCTCTTCCCAGACCCTGCTTGTGTCTCCCAGAATGGCACTTGAGCATCTTTGAATGCTGGGGATGGTAAGTTCTCCCCTGGTGACAGATTTGAGCATCCCTATGTGCCCCCGTAGCCACCTGGAGCATGGAGGTGCATGGCCTGGCTCAGGTGGGTTATGGGGTCTGATCCTGCATGCTTCCACTCTTGCCTTTGGCATTCCAGTGCCCCAGAGCTGAGCCCCGAGTGTCTCTGCTGTACCCTGATATCGACGGTGCTTCTGGCCCCACAGAGGGGTCAGCAGAAGCTGGCCAGCAAGGGAAGCAAGGGAAACATGGGCAGAGGAAGATGGCACAGCTGGAGGGCACACGGACCACAGTCATGAGGCAGGGAGCAGTGGATGCCCCAGGCAAGGCTGGAACACCTCCCCTCCAGGCCTTCCCCATTCTCTGCTCCCTTCCGTTTCCATTGGGTGGGACCCTTTCGAACTGCCAAAAACCACTGGCCTTCCTCTCTATTTTATACAAATATTTAATGCAGGCAAACAGATGTGAAGTTAAAACCTGGAGGGAGCAATTCTTCCCTGGCCAAAAAGATCAGAGCACTGCCCCTGTGGGCAGCCCGTGTGTGAGTGCCCACCATTCAGGGGGGGGTGAGTCCCCCCAGAAAGGCAGCTCCACATTGAACCCTTCTGGTCACCAGGGCCTCTTTGCCAGGCTCGCACAAGGGCTGTTTTCCAGGTGCTGTTGCCGTGCTTTACGGTGTGATTATGGCTGCACAAACAGTTCCACTGGCTCAGCTGCTCCCTCCCCTCCTTCCCTTTGTCTGGGAAAAGCGATGTCTCTCCAGCTAGTTTTTGCAGGCATCCAAGCCGGATGACAGCTCCAGGAGATCAAAACACAGCGTTGGTGGGTTGGTCACTGCAATGACAAGATTTTGGTCGGCTGGTTGGGTGCTGAGTTAAGCCTGGTGCTTAGTTAAGCTTGGTTTAGCTGGTTTGCTAAGCAAAGCACCTCTCGGGTGGGAACAAGGACGTGCAGGCTCAGCACCTGGTTTCCAACTCCTTGTTTTCCATCAGGGCAGTGTCTGCTACCTGGTCGTGCTGTTCCTCACTGGAATAGGGGTAACAGGATTTCTTAGCTTGGCAGGTGTGCCGGGAAGATAAATTCAGCAATATTTGGAGGGTATCGCAAGAGTCCAGCTTTACTGCGAGCCACAGCACTTCTCATCCACACCACTGAACTGCAGCTACCTCTCATGAGCAGGCAGAGCAGGAAGAAACACCTGCGGGGTGGCTGAGAAATCCAGGAAAAGATGAGCAGCAAAGGGAATGTGAGCAGGGATTGCTCCTTCTCCCTCCCAGTTGAGAAGCAGGGGCATGAGGCAAAGGCAGTGAGTTGAAGCAGATGGATGGAAGCAATTTTTCAAGGGACGTGCTGTGGTGCTGTGGAACTCCTTAATAAAGGGCATCAAAGCATTAATGTGGATGCAAGATCATGGAAAATAAACCCATGGAAAAGCAGGCGCTCTGCAGACAGCATCTGGATCGGGAAGGCTGGAGAGAGACTGGGAAAGCGCTGTGGGAAGTACTGTCTGTTTGTCTCCTTCTTGTATCCCAGGGAAGGATGGATGGGAGGTATCCTTCCCCTCCAGCTGCTGTCCCTGGGCAGGACGGGCCTTCAGCTGGCAGTGCCACCATTCTCGTGCAAGGCAAATTCAGAGCCTGAGGTGCAACACCACACAGAAAGAAGTGGAAGCCCACGTGTCACCGTCATCCTGGGTCCTGCAGGGTGGCACCCACTCCAGGAAGGGCTGCTGGCGTTCACTGAATGGGCAGGTCTGGAGGGCAAAGCTGTGGGGTGCAAAACGTGCTTCCAGCCAGGTCTCTGCCTTCGTTCTGTGGTGTTGCAGGTCAACAGATCACAGAACAGTTTGGGTTGGAAGGGATCTTAAAAACCATCCTGTTTCAACCTCCTGCAGGGACACCTTCCACTGTCCCAGGTTGCTCCAAGCCCCGTCCAACCTGGCCTTGGACACTTCCAGGGATGGGGCAGCCACAGCTTCTCTGGGCAAGGGTGATCAAGGCAGGCCCAGGAACAGCTGCTCAGATGGATCCCTGCCATGTTCAGGTGAAGTGGGGCAGCCTCGAGGGCAGCCAGTGGGATGTTACCTGGAGTTGTAAGATGAAATAAATAAATGTGATGGTCAGAATAGGATTCACATACATTTGGGTGCAGACCTGTCCCTAAAATCTTTGTCTGTACCTAAAACGGCCTCAGAACAATGAGGATCTATGAGCCTGTTGCTGATTTTCAGAGCCAGATAAAAGTCCCAGGGAGTCAGCAGGCATCCAGCAACCACGCTGAGTCAGAAAGCACCTTTTGGAGCCAAAACCCCAGGACCCGAAAGGAGACGTTGCCATCTCCTGCAGCCTGAAGTGGCCCCCGGCTGAGCCACTGTGTCCCCTCCCGAGGACCGGGAGAGCCGGCGGGCAGCCCCTTCAGCACTCGGCCGCTGCATTATTGAAGCGCCCGGGCGCAATTAGCGAGGCGCTGGAGAGCAGCCAGCGGGGACTGCAGGTGTCGGTGCTCCCCGGGGCACGGACACCGCCAACAGCTGGGCTCCACCTTCCTGGCTTGCAACTCTCAAGGGCACTCCCAAAAATAGGCTGCTGCAATCACCTTGGCCAGAGACCCCGCTGACACAAATCACCCTGGCAGGGCGGCGGGAGGAGGAAAACACGGTGATTTGCGCAGAGGCGAGAACAGAGACGGCGGAAGGGTGGTGATCATGACAACTCGCCTCTCCACAGACCCAGTCCGTCTGGAGGGGTAGTTCTGGACCAGCGCTCCGTGGATGTAATCATCCTAACCCCACCAGTTTGTCTTACTCCTTCCTTGTAGCACCAGCTTTCCCCCCACCACTCCTGGCCCTACTGGATCCTGTTTTGCTGCCCTGTCTCACCACCAACCAAACCTGTTTTGCCGTACAGCCCCTGGCAGAAGCACGGAACTGCCAGCAGCAGGTGCTGGATGTTGCTTTCCCACTGTCATTAGCAGGCTGAGCTCCTCTCCTCGGCTCTCTGATTTCTGTTTTCATTGCTCTCTGCAGCTCACGGGAAATGTGATAGGCAGTATCCAGGGTCCTGTGTCAGCAGCAGGCATTGCTAAGCTGAGCACCTTAGCAACAGGCACAGGATGGGGTGGGAATGCTGCAGGCAGAGGTAAGTGAGACACCTCTGGGTGGGCTCCTCACTGAAGGGACACCCCAGTTCTAGCTGCTGCGGAGGTTTCCAAGAGCGTTAGTGACTCTGTGGAAGGAAAGGAAGGGTCTTCGGGATGCTCTTGCAAGAACCAGTGGCCGTATCTGTGGTAGGCATTTCTCAAGGACCAGCGTGGTGAGGCTGGCTCAGGTGAGCCTGCCTCCTCCACAGCCACTAAAGCTGTCCCACAAGACACTGCATCACTGTTTTTCCGCAGCAGGCACAGCCTGACTCATCTTTGGGAGGCATCCTCCAAAATGTCACTGCGAACAAACCTGCTTGGTTTCTGTCACTACCTGCCGGGGACTCAGCTGAGGGAGGAGAGAGGCAGGCTGCGGGGCAGGCTTCCAGGCTAGCTCCCATCCCCACTGCTCTCCCAGGATGTCCCTAAATGCCTCCAGGGAGCTGGTTGCCTTCCCAGTGTTGCCTTGCTGCTTCCCTGTGCGTGCCCTAAGGCTCTCTTGCGTCTGGAAGGGGAATTCTTTAGTTGTGACCAAAACCCACTTGATCTGACCATGCCTGGGGGACTGGTGGGGGTGGAAGACACCTTTCTCTGTGCTTCAGGTGGGGGATTTGAAGCCCTGGACCTTCCAAACAGAGGCAGAAGATATACCATTGAAAAAGGCTTTGTTGTCTAAAGAGCTCAAAACTGTCACCTTCACTGTCCCCATTCACACGGGTCCCACAGCTGCCCTTTGGGGCTGTGGCTCAGATCTTTAGTGGCCCAGAAGCCACCAGGACACTTGGCACATGGCTGTTAGAGTGGGGTCTTTTCCCATCTTCCCTGGGAGATGTCCCTACCAGGACACCCTCTCCCTGGTCCACCATCACGTCCCTGAGCTCACTGCTACTCAGATAGCAGTGACTCAGGATGCCATCCATGGGTCAAAACAGTTTGGATTTTGTTCAAAAACAGATCAGAAGAGCTCTTTGCACAGCTAGAGTCTGTGGTAAATACAATGAACATTCAGTTCTTACGTGAGCACCACAAAAGCCAGGACAGGGGCCCCCCCAACCCCTCTCAGGACCGTTTGGAAGAGATGTGCTGGACACACTGTGCTTCCAAAGGATAACAGGTCCACAGGGTCACTGGACAGAACATTTTGGGACTGGAGGCTGTAGCAATGACACCAGAGAGAGCCTCACTCTGCCTGAGACAAGGGAAGGAGAAACAGGCTGGGTCCAGATGAGGATAGGGAGGATGTTGCAGGACGTGAATCCCCAAGCAGGAGGGGCAGGACCCCCAGGAGGCTCAGCAGGACCCCGTAGGAACCAGTGGCCCACCTGGCACTCAGTGTTGGGTGGCCAGAGACATTTTGTGGTGAAGGCTTTGCCTTTCTCAGCCTCCCCTTAGGACATCACTTCTACCCCCAAGCCAGGCCCCCCATGACAAAGTTGTCTCCCCCAGCCCAGATGGGGAGGGGGTTGGCTGTGCACACCTGTGTGACACAGGAGGAGCCCAGGGAAGGCTGGTCAGTGTGTGGTGGTCTGGGGAGCACACAGGGCACGGCTGGAGGGCTGGGTGAGCCGGCCAGCCTGCTCCAAACAATTCCCAGTAGCAAAGATCTAAGCCATGCTTAGAGCCCAGGCTGGTGAGCACCTGGCTGGAAGCCAGTCAGGTCCATCTGAGCCAGGGGCAGGTCCCAGGCTGGGCTGGAGAGTGGTGAGAGGAGAGGCAGGAATGGGCTGGGGGTTGTGGACACCCCGACTGGAGCATCTTTCACGTGGCTCTGCTTTGCTGTGTCTCCGTGCAGACTCTGCCCTCACGCTCCGGGCACGTCCAGGGAGCAAAGTCCCTCCGATCCCCAGGGAGGCCTGAGGAATGCTGCACACATTAGCCCAGCTGGGGACTGAGCAAGGCCAGGGGGCGAGTCCCTGCACGCCTGGGTCTTCACAGCAACCCAGAAATGGTGCCTTGTGTGCAGTGTTCCCTCACAAGCACTCAGCCCTCCTCTGCTGAGACTCACCGTGGGGGGACGGGCACCAGGAGGAGGAATTTGCTGGGTGTGAGGAAGTGACTTGAGCTGTGGCACAAAAACTCTCCGGGTGGGTGTCATGAGCACACGCTGGGGAGTATCCCGTGGGCCTGAGCTCAGAGCTACATATGCTGCTCCTCTGCCAGCACCAAACATGGCACCTGGCATCTGCTCAGCTCAGACCCCATTGGTACAAACAGGCGGTAGGTGGAAAGTCCAAGCCCACAGCACAGCCCAGAAAGGTCGTGTTTTATTCTGGCTGATCTCCTTCGCTTGCCTCATCTCCTGGAGGAAAATGAAGTGATAAACAGCCAGCAGCACAGTTTTGTTAAAAACAAACCAGGGCAAACAAACAAGGGATCATTCTCTCTCTGGTTGGTGTGGGGAATTCTGCTGAGCGGAGAGCGATGCTCCGAGGACAGATGTCACTCCAAGTCCTGCATGGCCAACAGACAGCGGCCAGCTCCTTGCTGGGGCAGCATAGCTGGGCTCAGGGTCTTGTTTCCTGGCCAGTGTCCTGGGGAACCTAAACGCTTTTTCTACTTCTGCAGGATTCATATTCTTGCATTTTCCAGGCTCCCATTGAGTGGTCTCCAGTCCCAGGCTTTGCTGAGCCTGGCTGTGGTCTGTGCCCAGACCAAGGGGCTCTCCCCAGGTGAAGAAACCTCAAGGACAAAAAGAAGGAATTGGGGACAGTCTGTCTGAGCCCTTGCACAGAGCAGAGCAGGCAGGGAAGCAGAGGAGGGAAGCCTGGCAGAGGCAGGGATGGCTGCAGCATTCTGGGCCTTGGAGAGAGGGAAAACAGGACAGGGAGAGCACAGAAAGGGGTCCTGGGAGGTGAAGATGTGCAGAGCGATCACATGCACTTGAAAACGTGCAAAGAGGAGGGGAAAGGACAGTGCTGGGCCGGGAGGTGGTGGAGGGGTTGGGGAGCCAGGTGCTCCTTCTGTTTTAATTCTTACCTTCCTCCCCCAAGTGCCAGGATCTCCGAGTCTTTTACGGGGCTTTACGATCCCAGAACCTGGCAAACCGAGGCACTGAGAAGTTAAGTGAGGCCACCAGAGAAGATGAGAAGGGATTGTGTTACTCTTTTTTCCCCCTGAAACAAAGCAGAGCTGTCAGTTGACACTTCCCGCGCTGCCCCAGCTCCAGAGGGTTGCTGGGGCCGCTTCCAGCAGACAAGAGACGTCACGGCAGAGACAAGAGCTGTGGGGTGAGGCGTGGGATTCCTGCAGCGCGGGGTCCTGTGCAAAGCGGTGCCTGGAGTCGATGTGCTCCCACCGGAGCAGGGAGAGGCTGTTCCGCTGCCCGTGCCTCCCGCCAAGCTCAGGGCCGGGAAGCCGCGAGCCCTGGCAGCCTTGAGGCGTCCTGGGAACCTGGGTTTGGAGGCTGCCTGCTAGGCAAAGGGTTAGGAAATCGGGCAGGCTGCCACCAAAAGCCTGCCTGAACGGTACAGCTCCCTGAAACATTTCAGCTTTGACAAATGTGTGGTTTTTTGTTGCGTGCGTTTTTTTAAATGAAAAACCCAACTCCGCTGCATTGAAAACTTGCCTGACTGGTCGGAGGATGGTTCGGCCAGTCCGTAGGGGAGCGGGGCAGCAGGCCCTTCTCCTGCACACAGGATGTCTGTTGTTCTCCGGGCAGAGCAAGAGGATGGCTGGCATCAACCACAGGACTGGACAGGACTGCCTGGGTCATCACAGCTGAAACACCACCTGCATGGGCAGACCCCTACTCTGTGTCTGTTTCAGCTGGGTCTGGCCAACCTCCACACCTCCAGCCTGCAGGATGGCTTCCCAGTCCCTGGAGCAGACCCAGACTGGCAGGAAAAGGCTAAATCCGCCTGCATGACCCGTCGGCTGGCACTGCAGCACCGGCAGGATTTTGCTGTCCCTTACCCATCCTTGGGGGAATGGCTGTAAACTGCCAGAGGGCAGGGTTAGATGAGATCTTGGGAAGAAATTCTTCCCCGTGAGGCTGGTGATGCTCTGGCACAGGGTGCCCAGAGAAGCTGTGGCTGCCCCATCCCTGGAAGTGTCCAAGGCCAGGTTGGACGGGGCTTGGAGCAACCTGGGATAGGGGAAGGCGTCCCTGCCCACGGCAGGAACACAAGCTTTGAGGTCCCTTCCCACCCAAACCATTCCGTGATTCTTCGACTCCCGCTTCCCTCTCTCTGTCTCGGCAGTGAGGACTGTCCCTGTGGTGTGACACGGAGGGACGCCTGAGCCCTCCTTGCTGGAGATCCCATACGGCCTTTAACGGCTCTGGGCACCGAACCGAGCGTGGCAGGACGGGGTGAGGGGAGCTGGCAAGCTGGCCACCCCTGGGTACAAATCCCACTGCTCAGCACCGGACCGGCCTCAGAGTCCCCACTGCTGTCACCTCGGCTGCACCAGGCTCCCCCAGCCCCTGCGCTGTCCTCCGCTGCTTCTCATCTGCTTGTTATTCATGGCAGGGGGCAAGGAGCCTCCCCCGCCCCCCATTCAGTGCGCGGACCATCCCCATAGCCCCAGAAGGTTGAATTTAATGCTGGGGGATTTGCAAGTCAAGAATTCCTGCGCCCACACAATGCGCAGCTGGGCTTTGAAAAGGCGTCAGGATTAAAATGCAACCGCAAACTTGACAAACCGGCGCAAGGGCCGCAGACAATGGGCTGCAGCTCCCTGTTATCATTCACGGCGTGTGAAGGACCAGCTCGGCGGGTTACAAGTCATGCGCTGGAGATGCTGCTGGCCTGGACACCAGCGGGGAGGGCTCCTTTGTGCGGCTCTCGCCGTGGGGAGCAGCCCGAAAGACAGGCTGAGCCGAGAGACATCTCCGCTCGCAGCCGGGGGTAAGGAGGGCAGCGTGACAGGGACCCTCCGCCACCGCCTGCGGGCTCTCAGCTCCTGCCTGGTCGGGATTCAGCCGCCCCGGGGGGCTCCGGATTCACCGGGCTTTGCTGGATGGAAATTAAGGAGCTTTTCTTTGATTCTGTCCTGAAACTGTAACTTGGTTCAGGCGGGAGTAATAAAGCACACGGAGGCTGGGGGGATTCGGGGCAAACAGGGATGCCAGGACGGGGCAGAGGGTTTCAGATGATGACGGATTAGATACAGGTCAACCGTGTAATAGTGAGGGACAATGCCACCTGGGGCTGGAATAATTAACGCTCCGGAGCAAAGCCGGCAAAACAACCGGCTGGATCTCACCGTGGGCAGCAGCGAGACACCTTTCCCAGCCCCCCGAGCCAACGCAGCCTGCTGCTGATCCTGGGGCGCTTGGGGCACGGCTCTGCCGTGGCCCCGGGGGAGCACAGGGCAAGGGAAGGTCTGGCAAAAAGGGGCTTGGGCCTGGCCAGAGCGGCGGGAGGGAAGGAGCCACCCAGGAGGTGATGTGACAAGCGTGGGGTCCTTGTGTGACTGTCATGGCTCGGATCAATTATTTTAATAAGCCCATGGACAAAGGTCAGGCAGGAATGTAATGTGTAACGTCAGTCGGCTGCTCACGCTGGGTACGTCCTGGCCTCTGCCATGGCATTCCCACTCAGAGGCAGCAGCCATCCAAACCTCCCTGTCTGGAGGACACGGGACCGAGTCTTCATGTGCCCAACACTCTGGTGTCAAATTGGACCAGGCGATCAGCCCCTTCCCAGCTGCTTTCCCACCACCTTCCTGCACGCGCAGGAGCGTGCACAGCTTCCCTCTCAGCACATCGGAACCTGGGGAGCATCAGAGGCTGAGCTTAGCAGGAAAGAGGATTTTCCTCTCTCCTTGGGCGGGGATGGGTGTGGGGGTAACCCTTCCCCCCCTGCAACAGACACAAGGATGGGTGAGCAAACCCCACCCTGGAAGATGGGACTGTGCATAACCTCCCAGCACCTCTCAAGGAACACTGTCCCTGTGGTGGGCCAGCTCTGGAGCTGCCAAAAAAGCCTAGAGCAGTCCTCAACACCAAACGGCACCGTGCCATTTAGGCCGTGCGGGAGGGTTTGGTTTGGTTTTTCTTCTTTACACAAAAAGCTTGGCCCTTCACTCAAAGAGGGACCTTTCAAAAACGGTGCAAAACTGGCACTGTTGGAATTTAAGGGAGTTTGCTGAGCAGCAAGAAGCTGTAAAAATATTATTGGATGGAGGATTGACGTTTTTCGTATACTGAAGGGGAGTTTTGTAGCCATTTTGAGGCTAGTTTAGATAGCTGTGCTAAAGAGCAGAGCACATCTGGTTTTTGAGCTAGCACAGCTACTTCAGAGCCACAGGCAGACCGAGGCTTTTACCTGACTTTGCCCAAATCTTACACGTCAGGACATGAGCTTTAGCAGAGTGGCCTTGGTCTGACAGGGAAATCAGAGCTGTGGCACCGGATCTGTCTTAGCGCAGTTCTCTGTGTCACACAGGCTGAGCTTTTTAACCACCTAGAGAAAAAGCTCATAAGCAAATTCATCTTGTACCTACCCCCTGGGCCAGCACCAGCAGCTTTTCCCTGGTGGTGACTCTGTGCCCAGGTCTGAACTGCAATTTTAAAACTGACAATAATGTCCAAACACCTTTGCTGCCTGCAGCGGTGCCCTGCAAAAGGGTTTCTTGCTGATCTTGCAGTCTCCTCTCTGTCCCGAGGAAGTGCTGGTGTCCGACGTGGTGTCCACCCCGCAGGCCTGGGGTGCTGGTGTCCACTGGTGATGGCCACGACAGAGCCAGGCTCACTCCAGCATCACGGGCAGAGGCTACCCTGGAACGAGAGAATGCTGAAGTAAAAGGGCAGCAGCTCATGGGGCTGAAAGAGGAAATGATGCCGGGGTGCTGGGGAGCTGCTGGGGCACACTGGACCTGCCTGTCCACAGCCCACAGCAGCCTGGGCACCCACCCAGGCTCTCTCTGGGGCTGCATTTTTAAATTAAAACAACAACAGAGCAGCAAGAACGACAACTAAAGAAGACCCCCGGCCCTTGTGATGGTAGGCAGTGCCTGCCCCCTCAGCAGCCAGGTCCTGAGGTGCTGCTTCTGTGTGAAAAACGCTGCATCTGCTCCATCCCCCCACCTCACGTGGCCAAGTGGCACCCACACGGCCCTTCCCGAGGGACAAATGCCACCGGGCCACCTTCCTCCTGCCCGCCCCAGCGTGTCTGTGCATTGCATAGCTGCCAGCTTGCCTTCCCTCGGGGTGGGCGGTGTGCCCCGCGGGGAATTTGGGTGGGTGCCCCATGGTACTCACCCCGGGGCAGGAGCCCTGCTGCTTGGCCCCCCGGGGAAGATCACTGGGGAGGGGGGTGAACCTATATTAAGGCCAGCCTGCTGGGGAAGACGTGTTTGGGATCCCCGCGGTGCCCGGCGGGCAGATGCGTGGCAGGAGCTATATTTGGAAGGTGCCATTTGGTTCCCTCCCCGGATGCTGCAGCAAGCTGTCCCCAGAGCCGGCCCTGACGCTGCGTGTGCAGCTCCCGAGCACCAGCATCCCCCTCCCCGGCCCCACACCGCACTCTGCTCCGTTTCTCCCCCCTGCTTTTCTTTCCTGCGGGCTGTGAAAAGGTGCAGTCTGCCTGTGACCGTTCCTCCTCCCTCCCTCCCCCCTTCCTGCTGGTCAAAACCGCCATCCTGGAACAGCCCGGCGGATTAGTGAAGGGATACCTTTGAAACCGATGCCAGGAAAGCTCCGTGGATCAGTTAACAGGAGAGTATAAAAAGCCGTGCCTGTGTCCCCCCACGCTCCCCCCATCTCTCTTCCTCCATGTCACCGGCCCTGGCTGCCGGCTCGCCCCTGGCTGGGGGCCTGCGATCCCAAACGTGCTCTCCAGGCTGGCTTGCCTCATTAATTAAAGAAGACAGATTTTTAGCTTCTCTTTCCCTCCCTCCCTCTCTCTCTTCCTTTTTTTTTCCTTGGGCTCCTGCTGGGGAAAGTGGAGCCCGTCTTGTGGGGGCAGGAGGAGGACGAGGATGGGCGCCAGGGATTAGAGGCGGCTGATGTGCTCTGCTCCCGGGGCCTGGGGCGGCCGGAGCCTGCTTGGTGCCAGCCCAGGGGACACGAGCAGAGGGCACTCAGCTCCCACAGCCACAGTCCTGGGATTTGCAGCAGCCTTTGCATCCCCTCCAGGAGCATTCCCCCATGGCTGGCTTCCACGAGCACCCTCTCAGCACCCCCTCACCGACCCCAGCCCTGCTGGTCCTGCAGGACCGTGGCGCAGCAGGGACTGTGGGGGCAGCCATGCATGGGGCCGGGCACACGGTGCAGAAAGCAGCGTGTAGGTGTGCAGGGAGTGTGGTACAGCCGTGCAGTGAACGTGGTACAGCTGTGCAGGGCGTGTGCACAGCTGTGCAGGGTGTGCAGTACACCTCTGCAGTGGGGGATGCGTGTGTACAGCCGTGCAGGGTGTGTGTACAGCCGTGCAGGGTGTGTGTACAGCCGTGCAGGGCGTGTGCACAGCTGTGCAGGGTGTGCAGCACACCTCTGCAGTGGGGAATGCGTGTGTACAGCCGTGCAGAGTGTGCAGTACACCTCTGCAGTGGGGGATGCGTGTGTACAGCTGTGCAGGGTGTGTGTACAGCTGTGCAGGGTGTGTGTACAGCCGCGCAGGGTGAATCCACACCTGGTGCAGTGTGTGCTCCTGCTCTAGGGACGGCTCATGCCACCAGAGCACTGTTACAATTTGCTCCACCTGTACCTGTGTTGGGGTAGCACAGCTCAGAGCCTGTCCCCAGCACAGGCACAACCCTCCATGTGAGCTCAGGCTGGGAGGCAGCCGCCCTGGCACATGGTGCATGAGGACAGCAGAGCAAAGGAGGGACAACAGGAGCTCCAGGAGGGACCTGAGGACCGTGCTGTGCTGGGAGCTGGCCCCTGACTCTTCCTGGCTGTGCTGCTCCTCCCTGAGGAGAAGGCCTGGCTGGTTCTTCTGGCTGAGTCATCCCCAGGTCTATCAGCCTGGCTGCAAAATTAAATTCAAAGCTCGTCTTTTTAACACGGAGATCACTTACATCCAGCTGCACGAGCCGCGGCCCCTTTAGGATTTAATAATAAAATGAATGCCCATGACCTGACTGTTTGCTCACGCCTGGATCTTCCTTGATGGATGAACAGAAATTGCTCCCTGGCTCGGGTCATCCGCAGTAAAAATCGCCAGTCGATTGCTGGGCCCTCCCTCGGTTCCTCTGCGTTCAGGGCTCGCTGGCTTCGTTTGGGACCTGGCTTGGAACGGATAATCAATAATAATCAGGCTCGACGCTGTGACGGCACCTTTGATCCGAGGATCTCGCAGCACTTTGCAGCGGATAATGAACGGAGCCCCTCTGTGAGGCAGGCAGGAGTGTCTGCATTTTATGGGGGGGAGTGCAGCCCGAGGATGGGCTGACCCTGCTGCTCTCCGGCCCCGTCCTGCTCCGCATCCCGCATGCGGACGGCTCAACCGCTTTAGCATGAGAGAGTTGCTTGAAAAGGGGATGGTGCCAAACCTCTGTGTGGCTCATTCCCTGGTAGCTCGTGGGTCTGCTTCCTTCACGAGACAGCCTGGATTGCCCTGTTGACGAAGAAATTTTTGGAAAAGTCGTGCTGGTTTAAGGCTCAGTGTGGCAGGGAACAGAGCAGCCCCGGGTGAGGTGTGTTCCCCCAGGGACGAGTGATCTCAGGGCTCCTCCTCCCCCAAATTGGGGCTCCCTGTGATGGGCTGCAGCACCTTTGGGGCAGCTTGCAGGGTCCAGAGCTGGGGCAGAGGCTGGGGAGTGTCACTCCCAAGCTAAAACCATTCCCAGGCCTGGGAAAAGAGGCTGGCAGCAAGGAGCAGAGCTGTGAGGTCCTGTCTCCAGCCATCCTGGAGAGTGCAGCCACAGCCTGGGCTCTGTTTGCTTCCAGGGGTGGCTTGCACAGTCCGGTGATGCCAGCCCTGCTGCTACACACCAGCCACCCCAGTCCCGTGGCTGGGGCCTCCATGGGCCCCACATTGCCCCCAGGATGGCAGCCTGGGGGCTGGCAGCAGGGACCACCCGCACAGCGAGGAGCGCAGGGCTGGTGGCACAGAGCTTGGCTGGGGTGGTGAGCTCTGCCTGAGGCAGGGCTGTGTCCCCCACGGGTCGGCGGTGGGGGACAAGGGACCCAGCTCTGGGGATGCCACCCCCATGTCCCCAGCCGGGGTGACATGCTGCTGTTGCAAGGGCCGTGTCCCCAGTAGCTGGGTAGTGGGGACAGAGGGCGTCCAGCTCTGGGGATGCCACCCGTGTGTCCCCAGCCTGCACCCCGTGGCCACGATGGCATGCTGCCCTAAGAAAAGCGTGTCCCCCCGTGGCCAGCCAGTGGAGGGCGGGGAGGGGCAGCTTTGGGGTTGTCACCCCAGTGTCCCCAGCCCGCACCCCACCAGGACAGGCTGCTCTGCTGGTGTCGCAGCGCCACCCCTTGCCGCCCGGGGAAAGTGCCCGCTGGCTTCGTCTGCACTCTCCAGCAATTAAGCGGCTAATATATTAATTGTTTCTGATCTGCTCATCTCCAAGGTCACCTGTAAGACCGGGAAAGGGAAACAAACCTCCCCGGGAGATCCCTGTCACACACCCAAGGGATGAGGCTGCAGCGCAGGGACTGCCCTATGGACCCCCCAACCCCAAATCCTCCCTGGGAGCGCGGCCGTGGGGAGCAGCCCCCGCGGGGATGGAGGCGGGATGCTGGGTGGGGGATGCTGGTGCTGGCCTCCAGCGGGAAGCACACCCCGTGCTGGCGGCTCGGGGCTGCAAACCGAGTCACCGGCTGTCCGTGGGTCCATCCAGCCGGTGCTCCCGCCGCCCGCCTCCGCCTCTGCCTTTGTCTCCGGCGCTCAGCCGCGCTTCCAGTCTTCAAAGTGTTAAAACTTTTCAGTGTGTGCTGCAGATCCCTTGCCTGCAGCCTCCTGCCCTGAGTCAAATTAATCATGTACTGGGAAACACAGCAGGCATGTACTAGCCCTGGGCATGGTGTATCACGTACTTTCTGGAATCTGTCACATGGGGAGCTTTCTGTTTTAGGCTCAATTGATCCTTTCTCGGTTTGATACTGTGTTTAATTGTGAGATGGGGCTGTGTGTTTTTGCTTCAGCCGAACTTAAAGGGCCGCTCTTCCCAGCCTTGTTTTCAGATGTCCGCAAGAACAGACCGCCGCTGTCTCCTCACCCAAACAAAAAGCCTTTCTCTCCCCACACACAATATCCCCTCTGTATTGTCCACAACAAAGAGCAGGGCTAAATTAATTTTAGGTCTGGCTCTTTTAATGTAGGGCTGGGAAGGGGAGGTGCTTTTATTGCTGCAGCCGACGGCTCAAACAGGAGAGGCGAGAGGTGGCCTGGGCCACCGGGCACTCCCTGGGCGGTGGGGATGGGGAGGGGGGATGTCCCTGGCCCCCAGGACCCCCCCTCCCGAGCCCCCTCAGCTGCAGTCCCCAGTGCAAGGTGAGGTGAGCTGGAGCAGAGCCCAACCATGCTCCTCACTGCAGCATCGCCCCAGTTGGGTGAGAGCATTCCTGGGCTCTCCCTCCGCCCCCAAGGAGGGCTTTCCACCTGCCCTGCACAGGGAAGAGTGGTCCAAGGATGCTGGGTGGGAGAGAAGGTCCCTGGATTCCAAAAGCGGTGTCCCCTGGAGGCTGGCATCTCCCTCTGGCTGGCCAGATAGCCACAGCAGGGCGATTCCTCATTCTGTCTCCACACAAAAGATTCCAAGAGACAAACAAAAAACCAGAGCATCCCTTTGAAACCGGGTAAAAAGGGAAAAAATACATTTTCTCCATGTGCTTTGCCTTCTGAAAAAGGCTTATCTGGAGCAGTCGCTGTGGGCTGCCGTGCGCAGCAGCGTGGAACGGAGCCGTAGGGCCTGGGACAGGGTCTCCTCGGGGTCTCCTCCCCGCCCTGGTGGGCACAGCCCTCTGGTGTGACGTGCCACCCGCCTGCACCAGTGGTTTGTGTGGCTCGGCTGCCACAGGGACGTGGCGGGAGGAGGGAAGGGCCAGGCAGCCACCAGGTCCCAGTGTTATCTCCAGGATGTGCAGAAAAATGGGAAGGAGCCCTGGGAAATTGTCAAAATTGAGCCAAGGAGAGCTGAGGAGAGCAGGGTTTGGGGAAGGGAGGCGTCTGGTCCGGGAATTGGGGAAAGGAGGGGATGCTGAGGAGAGCAGGGTTTGGGGAAGGGAGGCGTCTGGTCCGGGAATTGGGGAAAGGAGGGGATGCTGAGGAGAGCAGGGTTTGGGGAAGGGAGGCGTCTGGTCCGGGAATTGGGGAAAGGAGGGGATGCTGAGGGGAGCAGAGGATAGGGACAAGGGCCCCCGGTTGGGAGAGTCAGGCTTTGGGAAGGGCTACAGCAGCGCAGGGGTGCTGGGAGGGGTGACAGGAGAGGGGAGGGAGGGAGGTTTGTGTGAGCTGGTGTGGTTTTCCACACATTTAGGCAGAGATGTAGAATTGAAAGGGGAGGGAAAGGTGTTGCAGACAGCTCAGCTCTGGGTCCTCCCTGTCCTCGTCTTCTTCCCTTTCCCAGGTGGGTGGACGGGGCAGGTCCCACTGCCTGGCGTGTGGGCAGAGTCCTGGCCAGGCCACCGTGGCGAGCCAGAGGCCGTGTGCTGCTCTCTGCCCCGCAGCCCCCAGTTTCTCGGTGGATGGGCAGGAACTTGCTCCTGGGTTTATAAATATTCAGCGCCAGCAAAGCCCATTAATGTTGCATTAGGGCTGTGAATCGGAAAGCCCCAAAGCCAGGCAGCTCCTGCTGCAGCTGCAGCGAGATCCCGGTCCCGCCCATCCCGCTCCGGCCGGGGCTGCCAGGACACCACATGGCTGCAGCAACGTGCTGTTGAAGGGCATCGCCTCGGCCCCCTCTCCCCGCAGCACACCTGGCACAGGTCGCACGGACTGGTACAGGTGGAACTAAACAAGGGCGTGGTGTGGAGCTCTCAGTCCCCAAATCCCCCACTCCCCGGAAATGCAATCAACGGAGGTTGAGGGCTGGGTGGGTTTTTTCGAGCGGGATGTGCTGCGAGCCAGACACGACCCCCTGGGGTAGAAGATCTCCAGATCTGGGCAGCTTCTTGGGAGAACAATGGGAAGCCCCTTGGCTGCGGAGTCAAGCTGACTCGGTGTCTTGGGCTGCTCCCTCCATCCGGCGCTGAATTGCATCTCCAGGAATAGGCAGGAAGGCGCGTATTAAAACAGAAGCTGGAGAAAGGAGTTACATCTGTGCAAAGCAGCGATCCAAGTGTTACTATCGGGACCAAATTTTCTCACTTCCAGGAGAGCAGCTCTGAATGTGACAGTCTGCAGACTTGGGCATCAGTTCAGCCAGCTTCCTCATCTCACCGTATCTCGCAGATCCACCCAGCAGCCGTGTCCCCTCCACTCCAGCAGCATGCCAGTGAGCCGGAGGGGATGGAAGGAGCAGGACGGGTGGGAAAGGGGGCACACAGCGGGGAGAGAAGGGGTAAAGCTTTGGGGTGCCAGTGCGGAGCAGGCGAGGTGGAGAGAGGGGCTGGGGAGGCCGGGAGGCGCTCAGGGAATGAATCACTGACGTGGAGGGCATGCTGAACTCCTGGAGGTCCAGCTCGGCTCTTGGCAATGAAAGGCCCCTACTGCTCGTGCCACTGCTGATGTGTGCGGGGTTGGCTTCCCAAAGCTCCGGGATGAGCTGGAGGGAGCGGCCGTGCCAGAGAGCTGCCAGCTCCCCCGGGGCTGCTCCGGAGCCGGCTCGGAGCGCTCAGACCGGCGGCTGATAAAAGTCACTGCTCGCTCCTGGCCGCTGTGGTGACACCCTCCTCCCTCCCTCCTTGCTGCTGCTCTGCCTCTTCCCCACGAACTGTGCCTGCTCCTCCCTCCAGAGCCTGGGAGAGTCACAGGGGAGCACACCCCTGCCTGGCATGCAGAGAGCCTGAGGTCAGGACATAAATGCAAAGGATGTCATGGTCTGGAGGAGAGAGGGGAGGGCTGAGTCCCTCTGGGCTGGAGCAAGGTTCAGTGGCTCTTCAGGATGCCTGCAGCCTCCCTCCCTGAGGGCTGGGCAGTGCAGGAAGCTGTCTTTGAGCTCCTGGAGGAGAAAAGGACGGAGACAAGAAACTGTTCAAATTAATTTCTGTAGTTCACCTGAAATACTGAGCTGAGAATAGTAAAAAAAAAAAAAAAAAGGCTGAGAAAAGGGGAGGTGTATTTCATCGGAGATAAAAAATCCATTTTATATCAACAAATGTCAGACAATGAGAAGAAGTCGCCTGTCCCGTATAGTTTAGATAGGGAATCATGACGAGATAGGGAAAGGTCATTTAGAAAAGCAGCAAAGAATAGAGGCTTTTCCTGCTGAGAAGTCAGTTCTGGGAGGAGTATGTTTCCCCAGATTTAGAGATGGGGAAAAACTGAGGATCTGAGGAGCAGAACATCTGTGGGGAGGCAGTGGGATCTTGGTGCTACATAGCCAAGCAGGTAACTTCATGTGGATGGAACTGGACTGCCAATCTTTAGGAAAAACTTTGAGAACAGAAAAATAGCAAGAAGCTTCCAAGGAAGAAGAAAGCCCAAAGCTGCCGTTTCCCCAGCTGAGCTGGGGTGGCACGTTGGGGTAAGTCATGCTGCAATCTGCCTTGTTGGCTGCTACCCCAGTCAGAAAAGAAGGATTTAAAATATCCCGAGGTCCATCCCCACTGACTGTGAAAAATGACGTTTTGTGACTGGAAATAATGACACCACGGGTGTGTTCTGTTACACGCTGAGCCTTGGCGCCACTGGTGCCTAACTGACTCAGCTTTGACCAGAGGGTGCCTCACCTTCCTCCTGCAACTCCCGGTGAAAACCTGGGATGGGAGGATGCACATCGGCGCAGTGGGTGCAACTGCCTTGCCAGAGAGCCCGGGGTTCCCAGCATCACAGGAGAGTTTGGTCCCACGGGAGTCTTGTGGGGATCTGGAACACAGCTGAGCCCCTTTCAGCTGTGACCTTCACCAGCAGACCTTGGTCAGTGCCTGGGCCAGCCCGAAGCCTGTCACAGGCAGGGATGCTCCCTGCCTTACTGTCTTTTGAAACTGGCATTTTATTTATCAGAAACGGCTTTTTGATGAAAGGGGTGGAGGGGAGAGGGGAATCCCTTTCTGGAAGTTATTCCATAGAATCATAGAAGTATTTAGGTTGGGAAAGACCTCAGCAGTGCCCAGCACAGGGGGACAATCACTGCACTGCTCCTGCTGGACACATTATGTCTGGTACAGGCCAGGTACCCTTGGCATTCTCGGCAACCTGGGCGCTCCTGGGCTCTTGTTCAGCCACTGTTGACCAGCACTCAGCAGTTCAGAGCAGCTCCCATGGTACCAGCGTGCCACTGGTGACGTAGCAAGTCCTTCACTGCGGGGCCCAGCACCAGCAGCAACCGAGTCTGTGTTGGGAGGCTCCTGCCTGGCCTGTACAGCAGGTGGCATCCAGGAATTTGGGGTCTGCATTTGTGGTGGAGAAGATCTTCTTCAGGGGACACAGCATTGAGATTCACCAGGGGAGGTTGGACATTTGGAAGAATTTCTTCACTGGAAGGAAGTGAAGGAAGAATTTCATGGAAGGAAGAATTTCTTCACTGGAGGGGGTGTCAGGCATTGGAAGGGGCTGCCCAGGACAGTGGGGGAGCCCCCATCCCTGGAGGTGTTCAAGGAGTGACTGGATGTGGCACTCAGTGCTCTGGGCTGGTTCACAGGGTGCTGACCAGTCAAAGGCTGGACTTGGTGATCTTGGAGGTCTGTTCCAAGGTCTTCTTCTTGGAGGTCATTTCTTGAACACTTCCAGGGATGGGGACTCCAGCACCTCTCTGGGCAGCCCCTTCCAATGCCTGACCACCCTTCCAGTGAGGAAATTCTTCCTGCTGTCTCACCTGAGCCTGCCCTGGTGCAGCTCGAGGCCATTCCCTCTCATCCTGTCCCTGGGAGCAGAGCCCGACCCCCCCGGCTGCCCCCTCCTGTCAGGGAGTTGTGCAGAGCCACAAGGTCCCCCCTGAGCCTCCTTTGCTCCAGGCTGAGATCCTCCAGCTCCCTCAGCCACTGCTGGTGCTCCAGACCCTTCCCCAGCTCCATTCCCTTCCATGGAGACACTCCAGCCTCTCAGTGCCTTTCTTGAAGTGAGGAGACAAGACACAGGAAGAAGCACAACCCAAGGGAGAGGTTTTTTCCAGAGGCTGAAGGAACCACCTCCAAACCCTGAGAAATCCCCTTGGGAATAACCCAGGGAACCCGGGGAATAAGCTGATCATCTGCGGGGGCAGGGAAGGAATTTGTCACCATCTGCCTCTTGTCTCTCTGCTGCGGGGAGTAATAAGCAAGTGAGGAAGGGAGGATTCAGCAGTGTTATTAGGTGGAGAACGGCATTATTCTCCCTGTCTGCACCGTATAAATGAGTGTGTATTTTTCATAATGGGGGAATACATGCAGGGAGAGAGAAAAAATGTTTTAAAAAAGAAAGCAGGAGAGGGGGGAGGGGGGAAATGAATCGATATAACAGAAGCATTAGGGCACTCAGGGGAGTGTTTTACTGGGGCCATTAATATACTTCTCAGGTGGTAAAAGCCACTTAGCCTTTAAAAATGATAATGAAATGTTAACTACCCAAAGCATTATTGCTGAGTCACGGAGAGCCAGGCAGCCCTTCAGCTCCCATCTGATCGAGGGGTGCTGGCAGGGCTCTCGCCAGCCCTGGCCAGCGCAGGGAGCGTTAATCCGGCACGTCCCTCCTCCTGCACATGGGAGCCCAGCTCCCGGCAGCCCTGCACTGCTGGTATGGCTGTTCCGGCATGGGCAGCTCTGCCAGCCGTGCCCCTCGCCCCAGCTCCTCACCTGCCTGGCGCTGGATCCTCCATCCGGCCCCAGGCGATCCCGCGGGAGAAGCTCCCGATGGTGCAGGGGGACTCAACCCCTGGGAGGGCGGAGAGGAGTGAGGAGGATCAGACCCAAATGATGCGGCCACGCTGCTTCCGAGCCAAAGGGAGCGACATGGGAATTGGGAAGGCCGCCACCATGCACCAAGATCCACGCACGAGGATGTTTTGAAGTGGAAAGGTGCGGACGCCTTCGTCTCGTCTGGCTGCAGAGGATCCCGTGGTGGGGAAGCTCAGGGTCACGACTACCGTGAGTGTCCAGCTGCTGAGCCAGTGCAGGGATGTGATGTGAAAGGGCATGAGATTCCCTCTTGGCTCTCAGGAGATGGCACTGATGCCTTATCTGTCCTCCTAGAAACAGAGACTAGACAGAATAAGGGAATAAAGGTAGGTTTTTATTTGAAAGGCCTTCAAAGGTACCCCTGGGGAGCCAGAGGCCACTGCCAGGATGGACCCCAAGATGGACAACAGGTCACGAGTTCCTCACACTTTCATAGGTTTGGTTCATTTGCAGAGCAGGGTTAATTCTCCAATTAAAGCTTCGGTTTAATGATGTAATTTCCCCAAGCTTGCCCCCCCCTTTTGGAGTCTTTGGTTTACACATTTTGGGCCTAGGACGGTCTGGGTGTCCTTGGGAAGCAGGCCTGGAGAGGCTTTGTTGTGTCTAACTAGCATGAGAGAGCAGAAATTAACAGGCTACAAGCAACCTCAGAGCTACACACTAAGCAGTACAGAACTTGAAAAATATAAAAGTTAAAACCTAAGGCATCAGCACAAAGCAATGGTGGGGGCCTCATGGATTTTTAGTCTGCAAACCCTCAGTGCAGGTACCTGGTTGGTAACACCCTAAACCACTTGACCAGCATGAGATCCTGGAGACCTCTTGGTGTTGGTGGAGACCCCCATGCTGATGAATGTGCAGAGTTTTGGAGGCATTGGGCACCCTGAAATTACTGACCGGCTCTGTAAACCACGGAGGTCAAATTCTGGCTGCGTTTTTGTCAGTTGGAGAAGGAGGGGTTCACCCTGCAAGGGGGCCAGGAATTCTCATTTCTCATATTTTACGTATCTCTGACTCTTATTTGATTGCGAAGGGCCCAAACAGCCCCCCACGGTGTCACACGAGGAAATTCAACAGGCTGGCATGGTCCAGTGAGCTGCAGTGTGAGATGAAGGTCTTCTCCTAGGACGATTCAGTGCCCAAGCAGAAAATTAATTTCCTTCCATCCATCTGTATATGACCCAAAACCTTCCCTAGTCAGGGAGATTATGAAGTTTTTTTCACGAATGTGGATTGAAAGTCGGAGGTAGCTGTGAAGGATGCTGGAGGAGGACGGAGCCTCTGGGGGGACAGGGAGCAGCTTGGCTCCTGGAGGCACATCAGCACTCTCGTCCACTGCACCCGCTCCAGGCACTATTGGAGACCTGTTTCCGGGGAATTTTTTTACTTGGGCGAGTTTTCACCTCTGTTAGGGAGGAACTGCCAACACCTGAAGAAACCAAACACCTCTCTTTACCCCTTTGAGCCCCACAAAGGAGTCACCGCATGTGCAGCAGTGGGATGCATTTGGGAATGCTGGCTGTGGCCCAGATCCCGGTAACTGCAGTGTACAGGGCAGAGTTAAGGATGTTACAAAAGCATGTCTGGGACTCTCACACACCACTGAGCAGGCTGTGAGTGTCCCCAGCCATCCTGGCTGGTCTGAGGCTGCATTTCCCCAGTAGCTTGTGGGGGAGGGTCCTGTTCACCAACATCTCTCTGGGAATGCAGCCCCAAGGTCAGTCCGCCCTGCACATGCTGCCAGCCCTCTTGGAGCCCAGGGAAGGGCGGTGCAGTGGCAGCTGGTGCTGCATGCCCAGCTCTGTACCTGGGAGGGGGAGATGGAGGAATAGGAACACTTCCCACCTCCCCTCCGCGCCTCACCGCCGCGCTTCATCCTCTTCCAGGGGAGAAATCAGCAGGAGGCAGCTCTGATCTCTGCAGGTCCTGCTGGGACCCACACTGGCGAAGCCTGGATTTGCATGACGGCGTCAGGGTCATCCCCATGGAGCCTCCAGCCCGGCGAGCAGGAGGCCGAGGTACAGTCCTGCGCTCCTGCCCTGGAGCGGGGGCTGCGCCCCTACCCCTAACCCAGAGAGCACCGGGTTTCCTCTGTGCGCTGCAGAGAGCCTGCAGGTACAGCGGAGAGGGCATCTGAAGGGCATCTCCTTCCAGCGTGGCACTCTTGGAACTGAAGGACACAGAGGGCTTCAGCGTCTGCTGAGAGAAGCGGTTCTCACACCGCGGGGCACGGCACGCCTGAAGTCGTCGGGGAGCTGCTAAATGGGTCACGCTGCTCTGCGGGCAAGGCACAGCCTGGCCACGGGGTGTGGATGGACCGGCCCTGCTGCTCCCCAGCCCCACTGTCCCGAAGGCAGCCCACGGAGCAGCCGCTCGCCCCACCGGCACCGGCAGCCCCACTATTAAGAACGACGCAGCCGCCTTGCGCTGAAGCGCTTTATCCCCAGCGCCCGCTGTGAGCAAAATTGCCTGGGATCAGGTGGTGCGAGCCAATTTTTCTCGCAGCAGGGGCTGCAGGTAAAGCACCTCGGTGGAGAGGAGCTTGTGCTGCTCTGAACTTTTCTGTTGCCCGCCTGAACTTGGGGAAGAGGAGAAGGGATATTGTGTGCACTCAAGCAGAAGCGGAGAAGATGCCAAGAGAGGAGAGAAGCAGATGGAAAAGACAGAGAAAGCTCAAGATGAGGAGAGAGCAGGAAGGAAGGAGCAGAGGAAGGATAAAGCAAGAGGGAGGTGAGAAAAGAGCTGGAGCTGGGATGCCACAAAGCAGTGGCCAAGGCAGCAAGAGAGCTGCATCTTCTCTTTCTTGTCCTACAAACCAGACACAGACGTGGCAGCAGCTAATCTTCCTGGCTCGTGAACAAAAGGATTCTTTTCATGCCAGTAATCCAAGAGCTGCCATGCCACGGCTCTCCCAGCTCATCTGCTGCGAATGCACTTCTGTGGCGTCCAACTGAACGGGTTAGCAAAATAAAGACAGATGGCAATGGATTAGCTCTAACACTTCTTCTGTATCACAATGCAAGCGCTGCAGTCTTCTCCACTGCCTCCTCTCAGGACAGTTTGCTCGTGCTGCAGCTGTGCAGCCGCCCCCAGTTACGCACAAGTGTCCCAGCTCCAGGGCCACAACCCTGCCAGCAGGAAAGGTTTGCCGTGGCTGTCGTCTTTGTTTCTCGGAAAACCCATCCTAGGGAGAGGCTGTGGTCAGAGGGAAGGGCGAAGGCAGCCACCTCTCCACCAAAATGGGCCTTCTTCAGGGCAGACCCTGGGGCATGTGGTAATGAAGGAGATGCATCGATGAGCAGCATTTTTAACATCTAGACCTACCATCCTAAGAGTGGGGCACATGGTCCGTGAAATGATAAGGCAAATATATCAAGAAACAAAGAGGTGGGGTTGGTGCCACCTCTTCACAAGTCAACAAGAAGACTTCTTGTCTTCTTCATTTTGCCCACTTTGCCCAAGTCAGGCTGGCTGTAGAGCTCACAGTGAGCCCAGGGCCAGGTGCTGTGACAGGAACATGCATTTCTGCTGGACACAAAGTGTGCTGGAGACAGCCTGGCTTTGTTCAAACCGGGACATTTTTCCCATGGTTTTCCAGCTAGAAGCTATTGTGGGAATTCTAGCATCAAGTCTCATAAAGAGCTGATCTTTGCAACTTTGTCGGTAACTATCCTTTCCAACTGCACGAGTTGTTTGGGCTGAACTGTCTCCTCTGGCAAGGGAAACTCCACCCTGACATCTCAGTGGGGCCTGTCTAAGCTCGGTTTTACTGGGTTTGGCATCTCTGGTGCTTCTGGTAATTTCAGGGATACCCAGGTTCCTCAGGGTGAACACGTTTCTGTGCTGCTGAAGGAGCCTCCTGATCTCATGCAAGCAGTTCGTGGGACATCTTCACCTCTGGCCCTGTGATTTGGGAAGCCATCCCTTCTGAATCCTCATCCAAGATCACCACATGAGTCATCCCATTTTGTCAAGAAGATGTGTTTTTCCATGAAACGGAATATTTCTTAGAAGTCCTGCCAGGTACAATTCAACCAATTTTTCTGTCACTGGTCACCTAGAGCTCATATAAACAAAAATGACCAAGAAACTTAGAATTCTTGCTCCCTGAAATAGTTATGCTCTCGACAAGAAGATATCTTGTCTCTGCACTGTCTTTTGAATTGTCCAGTTTATTTACAACCTGTAAGAAAAATAAGGCTCCAAGCAGCCTGATTTAGTCTTTCAATTAGCCCTGCTTCGAGCAGAGGATGGAGCAGATAACTGCTCAAGGTCCCTTTTCAACTCACTGTCAGTAAGTGGAAGATCCCACTGGGATGCTCTGACCTTGCAGCTGAGCCCAACAGCTCGGAGCTGAACCTGCCTGATGGATGTTCTGAGTGTCCAGTTTCACCTGCCAGCCTGCTTAACCAAACTACGTTCCTCATCGTGGCCCGGGATATCCTTATGGCTGTCCTTTGCTATTTTCTGTGGGTATGTGATCAGTGGTGTTCCTGATAATCCTACTTATGCCTAAAAATATCGAGTTTGTGCCAGGATGCGCTGGAATCATGTACTGGGTTCAGTTCTGGGCCCCTCACTACAAGGCACACATGGAGGTGGTGGATCGTGTCCAGGGAAGGGAATGGAGATGGGAGAGGGTCTGGAGCACAAGTCTGATGAGGAGTGGCTGCGGGAGCTGGGGGGTTCAGATCCCAGAGCAGCGATGGAAGGAGGCGTGTGGAGCATCTCCGCCACCCATCACACCGCTGCCCATGGAAAATCCTGAGCGAGCAGCAAGCTGTGAGATCATGGATGGTAGGAGGGGAAAGCAGCTTTGGGAAAAGCAGGTGACCCCTGAAATGAGCTCTGACAAAATCCTGGTGCCCCCTGCACTCAGGTGTGTCTGTCCAAGATGAGAGGGAACGAGGCTGGTAGGAGCTCGGCCCTTGCTGGAGTTACACATTGCTGGCAGGCTGAGCAGTCCTACAGGAATGCCTGAAGCAGGGCTGTCTGCAGCCCCCTGCACCCCTGCCCTCTGGGAAAGGCTCTGGGAGAGCAGAGGCGAAGCTGTGGTCCAAGCAGAGCTGTCAGTGCTCATGCTGAGCCCGAGCTTCACTGCAGCACCAGGGACCAGCCCACTCCGCCAGGCAGGGACAGTGCAGGCTGAGATCTTCGCTGGACAGCTACTGATGCTGGTATTTTTTCCTCGAGGAGCCAGAAATCAGAGTTACACATCCCAGAGGCCAACCCAGAAGGGACAAACACTTCCATCACCATGGCAGCAGTAGGAGCTTGCCCTGAGCAGGGCCAGGACACCCACTGGAGATGCTGGGGAAGCAAAATATCAAACAACCTTCCACAGCCTGAACTTCTCCAACACAGATCAAGGCATGTTTCCCCTCATAAAATGTAAGACTTGTTCCTTTCCTGCTGGCATTCTGAGCTCTGCCAAAGCCAGGCTGAGCGGGCAGCCGGGATTTTGACACTTCTTGTCTTCAGGGCGCTTGAGTTTTTTGCAACCTCCTCTTTGTGTTTGCTTTTTCTTGTGCAAGGTGGAATTGGACAGGCAGCCAAGCAGCAGGCACCGAGCGCGTGCTGATGACAGCCTGCCAGGGCGTCCCGGGCTCCTCCAGGATGCTGACAACAGACAAGCCATTACCACCCCTCCCATGCCTGGGAAGGGTCTTGCCAGGGGTGATTGCAGTCACAGCCCTCAGCACAGCTTTCCATGCACACACGGCTTTTTAGGGACGCAGTGTGACTGTGTGGGAACCAGCAACTGCTCCTTTTGCCACCTGACCTGCTCAGAGGCTGCTTCCAGCTGCTCTGTCCCACCTTTCTGCTTCCTACAGCGTTACCTCTCCCCAGAATTACGCCCTCCTTACTTCGCTGCACTTCTGGCACTATTGCCAAGGGCTGCTGGTGACCCCACCAGAAAAGCCTGGCACTGTGGAGAGCCGTGTCCTCCTCAGGAGCAGCGTGCCAGTCTGCTTGGCTCCGTTCTGCAGAGACTCTGCAGCTCCCTTCCCACGCATCCCGAAACAAAAGGCTGCTGGTGCTGCAGGTGGTGATTCAACCCCTGCCCTGCCAAGGCCTCCCTGAAGACCCACACCTGGATCCTGCAAGGGAAACTGGAGCCTCCAGCACCCAGCTCTGCTCCCTGTAGCGGCCATGGTCACTCAGTTTGTCACCAGCTTGGGAGGAGGTGAGGAAAGGGGAAGAAAAGGGGCATTGAGGTGGACAGAAATCTGGAAAGGTTCATCCACAGCCAAACCATGGAGCTGCAGCCAGCACAGGATCATCTTCTTCATAAACCTCCTAAGGCAGTGCTGCAATTTGCATCTGGATGCGTTTCATTCCCTATCAATGTTCATTAGCAGCTGCCCAGCACTAAGCTGCCTGCTTGGGAATAATTAGTCCCTTTCTCTGAAGGTCATGGCAGTGCTAACATCATAACTTCCCTTTCTTTGAACGTGCAGACGGCTGGATGCTGCGAGCATCCATTAAAGTGCTCCTGAGAGGGGTACCCAGGACACGCAGGCAGCGGGGCAGCACGGACAGCCAGCTTGGTGCTGCTGGGGGATATTTTTACAGTTGCATGACAGCTTTGCTGCTTGAGCTGGAGACAGCAAAGGTCTGGAAAAGAGGGGGAAGAATGGAATAGACCTGAGAGACAGCGTTCTGTTCGAGTTTTTGCTCCTATTGTAAGCTCAGGGCTCTTCACTCAGCCATTCACAGACAGAACAGCGTCTCCAGGACAGGGTTTTAGGTGGCTGGGTCACCATAACTCTTCCCTGCCCTCGAGCCCGTGGGCTTGAGCACTGAAAAGTAATTTTCAGTGACTCATGCGTCAGTGTTAGCCAGCCAAGGGAGCCCCAGGGGCTGCGTCAGCTTTGAAGAGACTCTTCAGAGAACAGCCTCTGCAAATGGGAGCATGGGAGCTGCTGCTTCACAGCAGAGTGGCCTCCTGCTGGGGTTTGTGGCCAGCTTGGGGACGCTGCTGTTCAGCCTCCCACGGGACAGGAATGCTCCTCTTCCAGCTGGGGATCCACCCGTGGGCACAGCACTGCAGAGCTGCTCCCAGGACTGGTCTGAGCTGCCTGGTGGCTGTGCCTGTGGTCGGGAGGCGAAGGGAAGCTGGGGAGGCGTGCGGCCGTTCCTTGGAGGCACGAACTGCCTGGCCACGCTGCACAGCTCAGCACAACTTCCAGCTCACGTGCCTGGGGAGTCTTTGGTCCCACACCTCTGTAGGACATGAACTTTGCTCGCCCTGCCAGGTGGCTCTGGCTGCCCTCGAGAATCCCTGTGCTGCAATGTCTCCTGGCTGGCTTGTGGCCACCGCCCCTGGCTCGCCCAGCCCTGCCTGCTGTGGTTATTCCCCGTGTCCCAGAGGGCATCAGGTGTGCAGTGCAGGATGAGAGATTCTGGCTGACGAGGGCCATAGCAATGTGACTTTGGCCAGTTCTCTGACACTTCATCAGGGCACTCTGCTTTGTTCCCCATGAATTTCAAGCAGATTACATTCAGGGCATGGTACAAGGTGCATCAGTCCTCCTTCAGGTCAGGGTGCTGTTTCCATGGCCAAACCCAGCCCGATTTTATCAAGAAGGATTCCCAGCACAGACAAAAGCCACTGTCCAGCTCTGGGGCCCAGCATAAGAAGGACCTGGAGCTGCTGGAGCCAGTCCAGAGGAGGCACCAGGATGAGCAGAGGGATGGAGCAGCTCTGCTGGGAGGAAAGGCTGGGAGACCTGGGATTGTCCAGTCTGGAGAAGAGAAGCTTTGGGGTGACCTCATTGTGGCTTCCAGTACCCAAAGGGAGCCTGCAAGAAAGATGGAGAGACAATTTACAAGGGCCTGGAGTGACTGGACAAGGAAAAATGGCTTCATATTGACAGAGAGTGGGTTTAGAATAAATATTGGGAAGAAATTCTTACCTGTGAGGGTGGGGAGGCCCTGGCACAGGGAGCCCAGAGAAGCTGTGGCTGCCCCATCCCTGGAAGTGTCCAAGGCCAGGTTGGACGGGACTTGGAGCAACCTGGGCTGGTGGAAGGTGTCCCTGCCCATGGCAGGGGGTGGGACTGGATGAGCTTTAAGGTCGTTTCCCACCCAAACCATTCTGTGGTTGTATGAATATGGCCTTTGTGTAAATACGATACAGCAAGCCTTTGTTACACCGCAGTAACCTGCTTCTTAAAAATTTAAATGAGGGAGTAAAGTGTAACCTGGAGCCATTTCAAACTCCCAGGCAGACAGGTAGCTGTTTTACTTGGTTGAATCCATGCAGAGACAGTTTCTTATTAAATAGACAAGAGGTGCTCTATCTGTTAAAACCTTGCATGAAGGTGAAGCATGTTTTGGTGTCTCTGCAGAAGGCTGCATGCTCTGCTGAGACACGGACTGGCTGTATTTCGTGTTTTATGCAGCACCTAGGAAGGCTGGAGTATAAAATCCAACAGCTGCACTCCCTGGAGTAGGATGCCAGTGCACGCACAGCGTCGTATATCAGTGCAGCTGTGGGTCACTGTGGGATGACTTGATGATGAGAGACTTGCATAGGAAATGAGAGAAAATAATCAGGCATTGAGTGCTGGCTGCTCCTCTCAGCCCTGCTCTGGCCACAGGTCACTGTCAGCAGCTGAAGCACTGATGGCTGTTTGGGAGCCCCCATCCAGCACCAGCTCTGGGGTTGTCCAGGTGCTCTGGGCTGGGTTCTGTTTGCTTTATTCAGGTGGTGTGATGGGTACCAGACTTAACAGGACATCTGTGACCCACAGGATGCTCTGGGCTGAGCAGCCCCTCCCTATCCAACTGCAGCTCCCTTTCCTGTGCACGGAGCCAGGTCTCCAGCTATTGCATCCTGTGTTCTCCTGTGGAATATCATCATCTCTAATGTGTCTGTTGAGCACTTTTGAACTGATCATTGACTAAAGCTCCCATTGCTGGCATGGGTGCTGGCAGATTTCAAGCTCTGCATCCAGCTGATCTGAGCCCCAAGACAGACCCTGAGGTGCTGGAGTGAGTCCAGAGAAGAGCAGCGGAGCTGGTGAAGGGTCTGTGATTCCGTGCTACCGCTGGGCATTTCTTGTTCATGCCCAGAGGCAGCTGTGCAGATCTTCGAGGCGGCTGTGCAGATCTTCCTGTGCCCTCTTGGGCTAGAAACCACCACTCCCCACTCCCCAACCCTCCCCTATGTCTCAGGCTTTCCCTCCTCACAGTTCCCCAGCTCAGGCACTCGCGATCACAGCTCCAGGATGGGTTGGAGTATTGTAGGGAAGTGCTGAGGGTGCCAAGCTGGCAGAAATTTTCATCAATCCATGAACGGCTTTGAAAGAAAGGCTATTTCCTGTGGTTCCCCACATGAGGACCAGTGGAATGGTACAGAACAGTCCATCTCAGTGCTCTCAATTCCGTGTGCCACTGAGCCCCACTGAGAAAAGCCCCAGAGCCTCTCAGGCAACCTTCTCCCAGCCAGCTTCCCATACTCACTCATTTCTTCTACTTCCCCTTCTTCTGAGGACTCACTTTGTCCCTGCAGGGTGTCCCTGCTTGTGTGTCTGGGTCCTTGCTGTAATTTCAACCAGCTTCTGGTTCTCAGGACAGACTCTCAAAAGGAAAGGGAAGATGAGGTTCTCAGACCCGTGCTCTGTTCTGTACACACGTAAACAAGCCCGAAATTTTACTGCAAACTCATTCAACTCATTTTGCTGGTTCCCAGTCCCTCCCATCCTGACCTCTGTGTCTCTTGGGTCCTTGCTATCCCCAGGTCCTTCCTTTGCTTGAAAACACACTGGATCAACAAATTCCTTCCTACATATTTAAACACCACTTGGCCATGACCAACTCGTGGCAGCATTGGCTTAGAAAGATTTATTTAAATTCATTGGAGGGTGAAGGCAGTGCCCACCAATCTGATAGCAGGGTTTGATTTTCATGGGCGTGGGATCTGTGATTTAATGGGTTTTCCAGGCACCGTGGTACAACAGTTCTCCTTCAAATGCAGCAGGACTGGGGAGCTGACCTCTCCTCTGTGCCTCTGAATGCTTCCCCTCAGTTCCTGTGCTGGTAAGGCAGAGCCTGAATATTTCACCATTATTGGAAGATAGTTTAATCCTCTTTGTAACTTGGCAGAGCAGATTAGAGTTTCTTCTATATTAAATTAGAGGCTTCTCTAAAGCATCCTAAAAAGAACTCATTTCATTAGCATGCTGTTGATTTATTATTTATAATGACTGTTTACAAAACAGCCTGCAAAGATGACGAGGCCCCAGTCAGGTGACTGCATATTTCTACAGGCAGATCCAGCCCTCCAGAGCAACCTGCATGCCTGGGCTCTGCAAAAAAAAAAAAAATTAGCTGCTGATTAGAAGTGATTTGCAGGGAGAGTTTAAACATGCTAATCCAGCTCTGGTTGGAGGAATGTTGTTGTGATGAAGCTCATGGAGGACTGACCTTAACTGGGAGTTTTAGTGATGTTTGCCATGGGCTGGGCACGTTTGCTTCTTTCTCAGGAGCACGGGATCCCAGAATGGATTGGGTTGGAAGGAACTTAAAGCTCATTTAATTCCATCCCCTGCCATGGTCAGGGACACCCTTCCCTATCCCAGGTTGCTCCAAGCCTCGTCCAACCTGGCCTTGAATGCTTCCAGGGATGGGGCAGCCACAGCTTCTCTGGGCACGCTGTGCCAGGGCCTCACCACCCTCACAGGGAAGAATTTCTTCCCAATGACATCGGTGAGGCAAGAATTGGTGCAGCCCCATACTGCCCCTTCCTGGCCTCTTCCTCTGAGCACCACCCCATCAGTGGACCGGTCCCAGAAGTTGTGTGTCACCAGCTCCTGACTCTCCCCAGAGCCTTGTGACATTTCACCATCTTCAGCCTGAACTGGAGTCATGGAGTCCTCTGGGGCTCGAAAGGAGCCTGGGTCAGTACTGCCCCTTCACCCCCTCCTGTGCTGGAGGGGTGTCTCCAAGCCCACTTTTTCAACAATTTGCGTACGTTAAGCTGATGAGCAAAGTCCTGATGAGTGCTGGACCCGATTCTCGTGGTTTGAGCGGTTCCTTTACCCTGCACAGCAGCAGGAGGGGAGAGGCAAGTGCCGCGCGGGGTGGAGCATCCCTTCCTTCAGCGTCAGCCACAGAAGCACCACCCAGGGCAGTGGTTACTGAGCCTGCAGGTGTTGGAGAAATGGCTGGGGATCTCTGGCTGGTGCCGGGGCCAGCAAAAGGAGGAGATGGATTGCTCTGCTGCCGGAGCGGGGCTGCCGGAGCTCTGCTGCAGTGACGCAGCCTGCGAGCTCCAGGCAGCAATGCCAGCGTCAAGTGTTTGGCTGATGTTGCAGGTGCTTTTGTCTAAAGGAATCAGGCTGGGTTGGGCTCCTTTTTTGGGAGTAACTTTCTCTTCTCTATGTTCTGCACCTCTGGTAACTTCTGTTTCAGAGAGTCGCTCAAAAAGTCACACCCAGGTGATGTCCCCCCGGCCTTCAGGAGGAAAACACCCTTCCCAATGCTACACACAAAGGCAGAAGTCTGACAGAGAGAAGCCAGAGATCTCTCCTGAAGCTGGGCTTTCAGCACTCATCCTGGAGGCAGAAGGTCCTCGCCCCTCCAGGAGGACTGCACGATCTCTGCAGGGCTCATAAAGCCACATCAGCTGCTGAGTGGAGGTAAAACAAGAAGTTGTGGCTGCTGCTAAATCACAAATCTTCCATGCAGGACTGAGAAAATGCCTTCCAATACGTGTGGTTTGTCGTTGATTTTGTTGGGGTTTTTTGTTGTTTCTTTTTTTTTTTTAGAGAACACAATTGTCCAATCAGGTGATAAAGGAATGGGACCAGCACTGCTTTAGCACAATATTCTCCCCTACATCACTTTTCCTCCAGAGGAAGCACTAAGGGAAGTCTTCAGATTGCATCCAGGTCTGGAGCCCTCAGCACAAGAAGGACATGGACCAGCTGGAGTAGGGGCAGAGGAGGCCACGGAGATGCTCCAAGGGCTGGAGCCCCTCTGCTCTGGAGCCAGGCTGGGAGAGCTGGGGGTGTTCACCTGGAGAAGAGAAGGCTCCAAGGAGATCTTAGAGCCCCTTCCAGTGCTCTGAGGATCAGAGGGCTCACTACCCCTGCCACCTGCACCTCTTTGTCCTATGCCCTCTTGGGACAGCTTGTCAAAGGATTCCATGCAGCTGGAGAGAGTTCCAACTCATTTAATCAACCTGCCTGCTGAAATCCCAGCTGGCTCCTGAAAAAGCAGCTGAATCCAGTCTTTTTTCCTGAAACGTGACGTCTGAATTCAGCTTGTTGGATGGATCTGTTCTGCTCCATCTTGGACCTCATGTCGCTGTCTCTGTGTTCTTTGCTGCCTTCAAACACACCTCCAGAGCTGGTTTAAATTCCAGGACCAGCACATCCTTGCTTTGCACTCTTCTGAAATGAGGGTCTTAGCATGTTCAGTGGCATGTAACTGAGACATAAAGCACTTGGATGGGAAATCAAGGGCAGCACTTTCCGCACAGGTACCTATGGCTCCGTGAGCTTGAGACAGAACAGGGACTCAGGGCTTTTTGTGTCAGATGGATTCACGTTCCCAAGCCAACAACCCCTCTCCTACACTGAGAGGCTTCATTTGATTTTCACATGCCCCTGGGGGAGGCACTGGGTTCTCCCATTGCTGCCTTTCAGATGTGCTAGGTCACACTTGGGTCAGTTCTCCCACAGCCACGGCACCATCACCGTAGCGCTGCTGTCTCGCTGTGACACGGCACGTGGGACACCACTTGCTAAGGCAGGGCTGGCACTTCCCGCGCTGGGGAGGACTCATGTCTGCCTAGGGATGGGTAGAGGTGTCAGCAGCTGGGGATGCACAGTCCAGGGGTTTTGCCTCTCCTTTTTGAGTCACGAATCGTTTGTGAACAGGTCCAGGCCTCTTTGCCCTCATCCTTTCAAAGTTTTCCCCCCCGCCCTCCTGTCCGTCCCCTTGTATTTCCTCGTGTTCTGAGTGCCCTGTTTTTTGGCCCCTGTATGGGGTGTAGTGTAAAGCACCACCACTCAAACACCCTGTATCTGCATCTGATAAATCCTCACGAGGTCACGTCAGCTGTGCCTTGCCCTGCTGGACTCACAGGAGCCCAGAAGGTTTGCCTCTAAGCACCAAACTTGTCGCTTCTGAGTTACTCAGGAACGTTAACTGTCAGCAGCACATGGCTGAGGCAGCCTGGTTCTTCCCGAAGACGTCCTCCCTTTCAGGAGTTGGTACATTTTTACAGCAGGGAAATCCCAAACTGCATAAAGGCTCAAAAAGTTCTTTTGTGTCTCTTTTTATTTGTTGTTGTTGTTGCTGCTGTTGTTTTTCCGGACCTGAAGGATGAGTGGTGCATTGGAACGGGAGGAAACGGCCACGTTGAATGGTAATAGCTGGATTAAGAGGCTCAGTACAGACTCTCACCTATGCTGTTTATAATGCAGATTAACTGTTTAATCCATCTGTGTCTCCAGCTTCAATTCTCTATTCCCCTCATCCCGCCATCCCCTGATGTCCTCCCCCACCCCCTCCAGTCCCGTGCTGCTCCGTGGCCTCGTAGCTGGGTCCCTCCCGTGCCCTCCTCCTGGGGCTGTGGCTTTGCCCACGTCCCGCTGCTGGTTCTGCTCAGTTGCTCCACGGGAACTCTGCGGAGTGAGGGCTGTGTGCTGGTGGTGCCTGACCAATGAGCCCTACGATTGCTTGGTCTCTAGGAACCGCCGTAATGACCGTGGTGGCGGGGATGATTAATCAGGAAATGGTAAAGAAAATGCTTATAATGAAGCACTTGAATTTCTGACTTTACTGGGGGGTGCAAACTCACAAACAAGGTCATGGAAAAGGAATCCATTGAGGAATTGAGGAATTGAGGAATTGAGGATGACTAAATACAAGGACTTTAACTCTGGGTCGGGAAGTCTCTAAACCACAAACTATTGCAGACTGGAAGGCCGTCATAGGGAAGTGTTTGACCATGATCACGCTGTCCTATGTGTTGGTCAGTGCTGGGGACAGGTGCTGAGCCTTTGGACCGCTGTGTCCCACCACAGCCATGACATCATTTACCAAATTTTGATGGTGGAGACAGAGTGGCCCGTGCCATTTACCATGAGATGGGGAGTGAAACACCAGGCTTGGTGCGTCACCCACCCCTCCTCTCTGCTTGCGCTGGCCATGCCCTGTGGGAGCTACACCTCTGCCCTTGGAGAAGATGGCAGAAACATCTCCAAACCTGGACTCCCCCTTCCTGCTCCACTGCAGTGCAAAAGCAGGGCCGGGCCTGGCCCAGGGTTCAAACTCCTCTGTCTTCCACAGATAGTCTTTTCCAGTATTTAAAATTACTCTGCCAGCCTGGCGTGGGACCAAGCAGGACATCCTGAGTGCCGGACTCAACCTGTAAACCTAAAGTGGAGTGAGGTTGGCCTGAAGCCACAGGGGCGTGGGAGGTCCTGCTCTCTGCACTGACAGAGCAGGCTCCACATCCTCTTCCCGCTGGAGTTTTTCACATTCTCATTTTTTTGTCTGTGCTATTGAATCCACAGCGATGATATGAGTGTGAATGTATGTTTGTCAAAAACCCCAAATACATCCCTGAGCTGCAAAGAATGTTTTCAAATCATGGGTTTTAAAGGGGCATCTGCCACAAAGGGCTGAGGGTGGTTAATACAGCACATACCAGCCGCTGGCTGGGAGGAATAAGCAGCATTGCTGATAAGCTCATTTGATAAAGCCTTTGCTGGGCACTGCAGATGCAGGCTGAGTCCAGCCTTTAATACCTGTCCCAGTCCCGTAGGCCGGGCTCTCAGGCAGGGCTGCCAGGAATTATTGTACCCCTGTCCACCTCTCGTGCAGCTTTCGGTGAGTCCTGAGGAGTCCTCACCGTGTGGTCTTACGTGTCACAGCTGTCACTGACCTGGCCGTAGATCACCAGCTGATACCTAAGCAAATGCAAGTTGGCACCGAGGTTTCACAGGCAGCACAGACCCTTTCTGCAGCTCCACGGGGTTATGGTGTCCTGGGTTGTTGAAGCAACAATTAAATCCCACGTAATCGGTCCAGCTGGTCACTTGACCACAGAAGATCTTTTCTGTTGGAAGCTGCTGAAGTTGCCCCATGAGGTTCCACGCTGGGGCTGGGTTATAACAGCCTTCACATGCATGAGCTCGTCCCACAGTGAGAAATAATGAATGGGAAGGAGCTGTTCAAGGAAGGACAATAGGGGGAATGTGTGGCCTCATCTGTCTGCTAGAAAAGGCACAGGGTTGCTCTGTCCCCTGGTCCTCACACTGCAGAGGACTGGGTCCCTGTGGAATCACACTGGGCTCGGGTGCTGCTGATTGCCAGGCTCCACTAACCTAACTCACAGCTGATGTCTTACCAGCTCTGCTGGCATCCTGTCAATCGAGGAATCAGGAAGGGAGGATCTGGGCTCAGGGTGTTTTCAGGACATGCAAGACATGTGCCACTTGAAATGTGGCTCATCTCCCTTCTGAGCCTGAGCAGAGATGAGTTGAAGTCTGGGATCTGCACTGGGTTGGATCCCGGAGCCCGTGATTTGAAACCCAGGGCTCACGGCTCCTTTTGTGCGCTGCACTGGAGGGAGAGTGGTTGTTAGGGTGATACACCTCGAGGGTCAGCCCTGGGTTCGTAGAGATGGCCTGAAAGCAAGGAAGGGAGTTCCTAGTGACTTCTCCAGTTAAAGCACAGTTTGCCAATCCACCCTGAGTCTGGGCTGAAAGGTCCTGAAGAAAAATAATTTGCTTTTGGGTTCAGCACGACTTGAATTCAGCAGGAATATTTGAACGCCTGGTGTTGCACGTGGACACCAGGCTGTGTCTGGAGGAGCACAGGGGCATTTCCCAGCCCTTCCATCATGGTCCCTGCACGATCAGCACTTTGCTCCGCTGCTGACCTGGAAGTGACAGAACCTCGGGGCTCCCCTGAACGTGCTGCTGATCCAGAAGACATTAAACCGTTATCTCTGTGTCTCACTCCATCAACATTTTTTCAGTCTGTATTAAAAATCCTACGATGGTTTTTTAGCACAAAAGGGGAAAGAAGAGAACCTTCTATGTTCAGGACATTTGGGACATCACTAGAATTTCATCCATCTGTGATTGGCCCTCAGACCGTCATACTCAATTTATTTCTCAGCCAAAGTTTTTCAGCCATCTGCTCAAGTGGAACAGCTTCCAGCATTTATTCCCAATAGTGCTCCTCTGAGGGAGCGCATGGATTTTCTCCAGTACGACAGCATCACTATTTTCCAAAAAAACCCTCAGCCCAACGCCGCAGTGACTGGCGGGGAGCCCTCCCTGCTCTGCACCCCGACCTTGAATTTTAAGCAATTGATCAAGAAAACGCAGAACAGTTTCTCTTCCACTCAGGACCACCGTGACTGATGTTTTTTAAAGGGCTCCTCTGCAGAGATGTTAATGAGGTCGCCTTGGATACTCAGCTTAAAATGGTGTCGCTTCAGCTTCTTTTATGTCAGCAATCAACAACAACAACAAAAAATACACAACAACCCATCGGCGGATCTGCTCGAGGAGGGGTGGGGGACTCCTGGCAGGTGACTGAAGGAGATAGCGATTCACAGTCCACCTGCTGCCAGCAGTTCGGTGCTGAGCCTCTCTGATTGTCTACTGGAGCATCAACACAATGATCTCCATAATTATTATCTCCTTAAATTGAAAAAAAAGAAAAAAAAGACAGATTAGAAAATCCTGATTTTTCCAGCCATCCTATTGAAAGTGCCCCAGGAAAGGACTTCAAATTGGGAGTAATAAGAGGTTCAGGGACAGTCAGGGAAATAAAAGCAGTTTCTCTGTGTGAGCAGAGGAGTGCCTGTGTGTTCTTAGGGAAATGTTTGCTGGGCTGAGACCCACTTGCATTACCCCTGCTTAATGAGTTACCATCCATCAGCTGAGCTCCAAGAGTGGACCATGTCCAGCTTTAAAAAGCAGAGGGAAAAGCACCTGAGGCAGGAATGCCAGGCAGGTGCACTCAGTGCTTTGATGATCTACATAACACAGAGCTCACCGTGTCTCCAAACAAGTTGCTTGGCTTCTCTGAACCTCACTCTCCCGCCTGGTGTGCAAGGGTGAATTCAGGGCCGCATCTCACAGGCTTCACCGGCGTTCTGAAGGAAAACGTGGAACCACTGATGGAAAGGTGTGAGCGAGTTCAAAGGAGTAGCTTTGGCAAGCACACCTTTATATATTAATAGAGATCAGACTGATTCCTCAATTAGCAGTTAGAATGATCACTTAGAAATGTTGTTTATTACTTTATTATACGTTTACTACTCCACTAATCCAGTTTATATGAATATGGAGGACCTGCTTCTCTAGCCCTCACCAGCAGTGCCCAGACGTGATGACAGAGAGCATCCTCAAACCCTGAAGTAGATTGGCATCATGGTGTGAGCACCCCTTTCCTTTGAGGAACTGAGGGTAAGCCCTGCACTCTGTCTGGGGGCCCAAAGCCCAGACTTAAGCCATAGAACAACCCAGGCTGGCAGGGCCCTCAGGAGGTCTCAAGCCCTGCTCTGCACCTCCAGGAGTTCTGTCTTTCCTATCCCTTCCTTCAGGGAGCTGCAGAAAGCAGTTTGATCTTCCTCCTACTCTCCTCCAAGATGAACAAACCTGGCTGGGCTTGCCTCTCCTTGTACCTGAAGCATCCACTGGTGGCCTTGCTGGACCTGCTCCAATCTGTCAAGGCTGGTTTCGTCCTAGGAAGCCCCAGGCTGGACCCAGTGCTTCCAAAACAATCTCAGAAGGGCCAAACAAAGGGGATTCCCACTCCCTTGATGTGCTGCCTGCATCCTTGCTGACACAGCTGAGGGTGCAGTTCACCTCTGCTGTAACACAGCAATGGCTCGTGCTCAATTCCTGACGCACCAGCAATCCCATCTCCCTTTCCACAAAGCTGCTTCCTATCAAGCCACTTCCCAGCCCAGCTGTCCCCTGGCCTGTCCTGATCCCTTGTGAGGTTATTCCATCAGGAATTTCTCCACTCCCTCTGAGCAGCAGCTGCAGCCTCTTGGGTGTCAAGTGCTTCCCTCCCCACTGCTTCCTTCGGTGCCATTTGAAAACTTCCTGAGAGTGTGCCCAATCACCCAGGCCATCAGTACCAGTGCCTCCAGGATCTCGACAGCAATGAGTTGCCGAGTGGGCTCTGTACTGCTGATCACCCTGTGAGTGCAACAGTCCAGCCTGTTCTCCAACTTCCCTCTTTCCTATTTATTGGGCCCGTATCTCCCCAGCCTGGCTCTAAGGAGAGTAAGCATTGAAAGCTTTACTACAGGCAAGGGAAACCACTTCCAATATTCCCTTACCCACCCTGCATCCTCACAGCCAGTTTTCTTGCCTTTCCAGGTAGTCGGGTCCATCAGGTGTGATGTGACCTTTGTTCTGCTGGCTTCAAACCAACCCATCCCTGACAGACATTCTCCTACCCAGATCAACAGCTTTACCAGTGCATTGGTACTACTTCTGTAAAAGATTCACAGAATCACGGAATTACGAAATCATTCAGGTTGGAAAAGACCTCTGAGATCACTGAGTCCAGCCTTTGGCTGAAAACCACCTTGTGAGCTAGGCCAGTGTGCAGTCCTGTCTTGAGCACTCCCAGGGATGGTGACAGCCCAGTGCTTGACAACCCATGCTCTGAAGAAATTCCTCCTGATGTCCAGCTTAACCTCCCCAGCACACCTTGAGGCTACATTTCATCTACAGGTTGTGTTGATCCTGCAGTAGGCATGGTCTGTGCATACAATCAGAGCTGCTCCTTCATCCAGAGACTCCAGAGCTCCTTGTCCAAATAGACAGCGTGGTGGGAAGACAAAGAAACGCAAGACCACCAGGGATCATTAATCTGAAGCTGGATGTTACGGTGGTTTAGTTAAGCTGCACTTAGAACAGTTGTGTGGACAGTCCTGCTCACAATGGAAAAACAAAAGCTGAGTTTGTTTTGTTCTCGTTTTTTGTGGACACGAGGTAAACCAGGGTGAGTGGAGGCTGCTTGAATTCTGAACAGGAATGTCCACATAGACAGTTTAATGAAGTTTAGCTAATCCAATTTGCAAAGGTTAATTCAGATTCATTTTCCTGATTGTCTCTGTGTAGATAAGGCCAAGGTCACTTCCCCAAGGTGACTGGCTGAGCCAGGCACAGGATCCACACTTTTTTTCACCATGACTTGCCCAGGCTGGTTTGTCCCTATCCATGCACCCCCTTCATACTCCCTGTACAGAGGAACACAGTTTCTCACACTTTCCTCCATCAGCATCACTGATCCTTGTGTAGATGCTGAAAAGCTTTGGTAGAGGAATTTTTCAGCTTTCTGCAGCATTCTGTGAGAGCTCTGTGGTTCTCATGAAAACTGTGATAAACACTGCTACGGGTTTTTTGTAAGCTGGTTCTTTATCTGTGCACCTGGGATCTATTTTTCAGAGTTGGTATGGTACACAGTGAAATAATATTTTGAAGTAGGTTTTGTGAGCTTTGGCCAATGGGACAGGGGGTGGCTGGTCCAAGATCCAATGACCTCCTGTCATCTTTGGGAACCAAGTTATATAAACCCAATTATAATTAATTAAATAACCACTTTCTTCCTGAACTTGGATCGTGTCGTTACTCGCCGTTCTCGGTACATCACAGGGACAATCCTTGTTGATCAGGATCACTACAAACCCTTTTCCTGGGTGAAGCAGGACAGGCCCCGCTGTTCCTGGGGCCACAGCTCACGCTGCCGCTGGGAGGTGAATTACAGCAGGCACACAGGAGTGGGTGATGCTAAAATCCTTCCCAGGAATCCAGAACAGCCCTAGGATCCTGCTGGTAGAGGTGGGCACTTGCAAGCATTCCAGCTGGCTGACAGTGCAGATCTCCTAAATCATCCTGATGCTGGTTTTTCTGACTCTTCTGGGCTCTCATGTTCGTAACTACAGCTAGCCAGAGCCTCCCAGCAAAAGCAACAGAAACGGTTTAGGAAATGAACGTCCCCTCTGCAACCCAGCCAGGTGCAGACTGTGATGGGACCTGACGTGGGGGGACATCTGTCCCACTGTTCTTTCAGCTGCGTTCTGCTTCTCAGCATCTGGTGCTGGCCCTTGCAATGCCCCAAATACTCATAAGGGGTTGAGATCCAAAGATAGCTTAGAGTATTTAAAAAGGTGTATATAATCTAACCAAAACTGAAGAGCTGCCTTAGCGCTAACGGAAAACTTTCCCAAAGGAGTTACAACCCTAGAACAAGGAGCTTACATCTCCTGGTACATGATGAATGGGTGCAGGAGCTATTCTGAACAGCAGGCAATAGTGAATGGTTACATTTCCTTGGCCAAGATGAGGAAGCTTTAAGTAACTAATTAAAAAAAAAAAAATCAATAGAAAGTCCTTTCCCACGATCTTTTGCCATGAGTCCTTGGCAATAATTTCAGTGCTCACTTCAAAGAATTGAGGTCTCTTTTCTGGGCCTCTTTCTACCATGGCAAAGGAGTTTACAAAGAGAGGTTGCTTGAGCCCAGTAGCTGGCTGTTAGCTTGTTGTTCTGTTTTAGGGAGGACTTGCAGTCCCCAAGTGCCTGTGGTCGGGGTCCCTGCATGGGTTGTCCTGTAACCATAACGTGTGTCCACATCTCTGGCCTGTTGCCATCATTAGAAGATAATTTCACTTCGTCTGGACTTCCTCAAGTGATCATTTCCAATGTTTCCCCATGTGGCTGCTCAGCTCCTCATCCTCTTCCCCACCGCTGCAGCTTCTCTCTTAGACCTGAAGTGCCCTGAACTGTCCAGGGCTTGGTCCCTGCTGCAAGGACTTGAGTTGGGAAGGGAAGAACAAGACAAGGAGCAGAGGGGACAGAGAGCTGGGAGTGTGCAGGAAGCAAGGGTAAGTTTTCTGCCAGCAGTGGTGAGAAGCGCTCTCCATCTTGCACTGTCACTGTCGCCTTTCCGTCCAGCTGGGACCTCATCCAGTGGAACACAGTCCGTGCTTCCCACATCCGAAAGCAGTTTCAAGAGGTCTGTAAAGGAGAGTGCTGAAGGTGTGATGTCCTCTCCGTCCAGGAGGATCTGCCCATAGCTTGCTACTGCATCTAATTCGCTGAAGATTTTGCCTCATTTCAGCTGAATTTTAATTCCTCTTGGGCAAGTGGGAATGTTCCTTCTTCTTGGTCTGGTTCAGCTGCTCCAAGTTAAGGCAAAGCCCAAATCTACCCTACAATTACTAAGAAGGGACCTGGCTGCTGCCCCTCTTTTGCAGTAATGACGCATGGGCAAGGACTTTGCTCATCAGATGGAAAAAGCAAAGCCATTTATTGCGCAGTCAGAATTCCCTAAATCCCAGCACCCAGCAGGATATAACATCATATAAACAGGAAAGATGTTCACCACAGTGTCCCCCAATCACCTGGGGCATTGCACAGATTTTACCTATGATGGTAACGGGCAAACAATGCCCTATAAGGCCACAAACTCCAATGAACACTTCTCACAGGCCCAGGCTGTCCATAAACACACAATCCTCTCTCAGTCCATCCCCGGTGACCTGGATGCACTCCCAGGGTCACCTCCGGGCCCAGGACAGAGGCCCTCTCTCTCTGATCCTCAGGGCCCATCTCTCTACCACCACCTGGTGCACTCCAACACCCCTCCCCTTCCATCAGTGATCTGCTGCTGCATTTTGCTGCTCTCTTCCTTTCCAGGAGGAAATCCCCTGGGGGTTATCACGGCAGGGCAGGTGTGCCATGGGGTCTGTGCTGCACATATCACGGAGGGACACATCTTTCCAAGTGGGAAAGGGCATCTTCCGCAGCCAGCTCCCAGTATCCCTGCCTCATCCTCCCAGCCTGACAGCTTGGTGACAAGTCTGAGACAGAGCCTGAGCTCATGCCCCAATATCTGCAGGAAAATCTTCACCACTATTCCTCTCACTGCCCCAAGAAGCATTAAAGGCAACCTCCAACTCTTCCTTGCCCTCCCTCCCAGCAGTCTATTCCTTTTAGTGCAGAGCCAGAACAAAAACCACAAAAAAGGGTTTAGGCTACTTTCTACTATTTTTGCTATTTCTGCTACTCTTCTTTCCAAAAGCTTTTTGAGACAAAACAGGCAACTGGGAATCAGATCCTCAAGGAGGTGATCTTACCTTCAGTGTGGAAAGATGGCTTTGAGGCACATCAGATCATTTCTGCTTGGTGAGGAGGGAGCCAGTCACATTGCCCTAACTGATTCATGTATGATTTGTAGCACCATATTCTGGTCTGAGTTTCTCCTGTTACCCCAATACGAAGCAGGACTTAATTTCTTCTTGTAGCCCTAAAAGGCTGCCACAAGGCAGTGGGGCTCTTCTGCAGTTGCAGAGCATCTAAAGAGCATGCACAGAGGAGTTCATATAGCAAATAAGTGTAATTTTTGTACTTAATACAGGCTAAGGAGCAGCTCTAAAGACAACCCTTCATTAGTGTCTGAACTGCTGGTCCTTTCTGTTTTGAACTGAAACATCAGGTAATATTTAGGTTCCTAAAATGCTATTTTTTTAATGGGAGGGAAAGATATTAATAACCTTGGGTCTTTTGGGTCAATCAATTTTATTATGACTAATACAAGGTCCTATTTCTTGAGTATAGACTCAGTACCCAGGCTGCAGTTTAGGACCCAGTCTAGGTGCTCATTGCTTCCCAGAACCTGTCCCATGTGTTCTTCCCAATGGTGTAACCCTCAGCTCCTTCCCATGGCCACAGAAGACTTCCTCATTTGCAGGTTTTTCTTGGTCCCTTGCACTGGCAATTCCCCCTGACACAGCATAATCATCCCTGTGTTTGCTGCTGAGCTCCCTGCGGAGGTTCCTCACAGCGCTGCCAGTCCTGAGTGGTGGGCTCGGACGTCTTCTCCTGTTGCTGCACCAAGGTGCCCCTTCCACTGACCTGGGATGGGTCAGGGAGGGTCTGTAAATTGCTGCCTACTTGATGGAAATGAGTAATATGTTCTATGGTAAAAATATCCCCTTCCAGGAGATCCCATGCAATAGGGAATATCAATTCTTTGACTCCCATTGGGACAGCAGAGATGTTCAAAGGATTGTGAGGAGTGAGCATTACTTCCCATTATCTAAAGGAATGGGAGGTTTGTGGCTGAAATGTTGAATGAGAAGCCTGAAGGTCTGGGGTCTATTCTAGACCAGATGTGGCCTTTAAGAGGGCGGGTATTTTTCAAGAGCGCTCATCACTGCTCCAGCTCTTCTGTGAATGAAACCTCCTCTGATCATAACCAAGAAACAACCCCATGTGCTTCTGCTTGCCAGCTCTAGAATGGATCAGACTCTTCTGAGCTGCTCCACAAACACGCTGTGTCTGTGCTGCTCGGCCACAGTATCAATCAGCACCTCTGACAAGCCCAGGTAGGAACAAGAGCTGCAGCAGTGCCTGACCCGGGCAGCTGGCAGGAGATCTCTTGGGACGGAGTCCCAGCGCTTTGGAGATGCTGGAGCCAAGGGCAGCTGCTTCCCAGCACGGGGCCCATGACACACAGATAAACAATGTTAGGGCCAAGAAGTGGGGACTTCTTCCACCCAAAGGAGGCCCTCAGGCCCACAGGTTCTAGGGGTGGTTTGTCCACTGTAGGGTCAGGAATACCTGGGATGTCACGTGGGATCTCCTATAGCGGGGAGCTCTCTGCTTTCAGGGGCTGGACACCCTCTCAAAGAAACTCAGGGCTCCCCAAGCTGAGGTTGTCCCAGTTTTCAGTTATCTTGCCAGTGCCAGAGCTGTGAGAGGTTCACACTCCCGGGACACCCCACACAGGTCCCTGGAGTTATCCGGTGGCCTGTGGGAGGTGAGGCTGGGCTCAGTTCTACAGGAGAATTCTGATTTTTCCAGTTGCTCACTGCTGTTCTCCCCCAGCAAAAGGATTGGGCCTGCTTGCTGCGGAACATTTGTGTGTTCTGTTCACTTGCTGCATTGTCCTGCCCCGGAGCTGCGGGCGGTTCAGCGGGAGACTGAGTTCTCCCAGCGCCAGCTGCAGCCCTCAGTCCATGCACGCACCGGTCCCTGCCAGATTGCGCTGAGAGTACAAAGGAGAAGAAAGAAACTGGCTCCTTGGCTGGTGTTTGTGTAGCTTACAAAGCCTCTTTTGCAGAGTTTCTGATCCCAGTTGGCCCGGGCTGCTGAGCTGTCCCAGCGCTGCTCTGCTGCAGAGCCCAGGGAGAGCCGAGCAGAGGGAGGGCGAGCAGCCCTTGAGAGAAGGCTGGCACGGAATGGGGACACGGGCACCTCAGCACCCTCACCGAGGAGTTCCTGTGCTGGAATCTGCCTGTCCAGCCAGGGGTGCCTCTTTGCTGGCCCACGCTGGGAAGCCCCGTGTGCCACCAGGGGCAGGGAGATGTGCCACGCTCTGTACCTGTCATGGATGTAAAAGCTGAGGGAGACTGCCCTTCAAGTCTTGCATGGGTCCCTGCGCCTGGGACCCCAGACTGTACCCCTGCACCCGGGACCCCAGACTGTGCAGCTGCACCCCACAGCCCCCTCGGGCATGGCCACAGCCACCCCTGCAGATGTCAGTATCCCGGCAGCTCTCCAGAGGAGGGACACAGCTGGGTCACGGGAAGTGATGGCGGTGGCTGTGCACACATGTGAGGCTGCTGATGCACCAGTGCCTGTATTCCTCAGTTCTGGTTTTGGTCACTGATGATGCAAAAGATGGTTTTCCATCATATTTTTGGGGTGCTTCTGTTGAACAGTGTTTTGCTTTGAGCTGCCACGGATTGTGGCTCATCCTCTGCCTGGCCCTTGTCTGCGGGTGAGGCTCTGAGCTCCTGGACACGGGGACAGCCCCGGTGAGGGACAGTGCTGTCACACCACCCTCGTCCAGGGCACTGTGCTTGTATAAATGATCAGGATCACGTAGGTCCTGGTGGGCTTTGAATTTTGACCTTGTTTGCTGTGGGGAGGGGACTGCTGGACTTTGTAGCGTAACTATCTCCTCACAAGTGAAAGCTGTTGGTCCCTGAGGGAAGAACAAAGGAAAATCCTTCTGATATGAGGGGGAAAGGCCAGTGTTATTTATTTTACAGCTCTGAGGAGGTAAACAGGGCGGCAGAACCCAGGACAATTAAAATATTGACTGAGCATGGATGACATCTCAGAGATGGGTCTTTTTTAAATTTAAAGCCTGCAGAGAGGGAAACAAACTGACACCATGTGAGATTTTAGAAATACTGCTGAGGAGAGGCCTCCCACTTGGTGGCTCCAGTACAAACCAAGGCAGGGCCGCCCAGTTTGGTCTCATGGCCGCTCAGGATGGTTGGCTTCCCTGCCAGAGGCTTGTGCTGTGCCCCCCAGCAAGCTGCTCAAGTAGAAATGCACAGTCTGCTTCTCTCTTCTGAGGCTGCCCCGACACACAGCCCAGGATCTCTGCACCCCCTCGTCACTGGGTACCCAGGGAACACAGAGGGTCTGAAGGGAGGGGGGCTAACCCCCACGGACTGCTCACTGAATCCCATCCTCTGTCCTCCCTTGGGTTAAATACTGTTGTTGATGTGCTCTGCAGCCACTGGAATCACCGGGGGATGTGCTGCGGGTTTTAGCATCAGGCTGTGCTCCTCGAGGGGAGCTGCCCCTGCCTATTTAGACAGGGGATGTGAGAGTGGAGACCCTCGCAGTGAGGTGGGGACAGCATTAATGCAGACTTTGGGGCTGCCCGTCCCTCCTCCCGCCGAGGCACGCAGGGCAGGTAGCCTGCCAGCCTGCTGTCTGCAGGGACAGGAGCAGGAGGGGGTATGGGGACGGTGATTCCTGCTGCTGGCAGCGCTCTCGCTCCTCCGAGAGATCCCAGTGCGGAGTCCAAGGAGCCCCGCGCCCGAGGGGGAGGTGCAGACCCCGCCGGCTGTCTCCCGTGGGTGGAAGGGCTGCGCCGGCCGCCCGGGAGGAGATCCACCTCGGGGAAGGATGCTGCGGAGGGAGGAGACGCTCCGGCACAGCGCTGACAGGGCGAAGCTGCTGGCAGGCAGCTGTCTCCAGGGTGGCTGCAGCACTGCAGCATCAATTAACCTTTGGGGAACTTCTGCCGGTGCCGCTCAGGCGTAGCCGGGGCTCCGCCGTGCCGAGCGATGGGGCGCGAACCTGCCGCGGTGGAAGGCTGCAGCCAGACTACAAAAGCCCGACCGGGAGCCAGCCACCTGAGCCGAAGTGCCTCTGTCTCGCTCACCAGCCTGCGCTAAGTGCTTTTATCTCCTCTCCTTGTGTTTACGAGGGTGGCTTTCTCCTTCGCGCGGTGGCAGTGCCGCGGAATGCTAATGGAGAGCGAGCGGCGGCTGCCCTCCGCAGTCCTTGGCCGGCAATTTCCTCGGGGCCAGGCCCCCGACCCCGCTGGCTCTGCGGGGAGAGCGTGACCCCCATCCCGCAGCCCTGCCCGTACCCCTCGCCAGCACCGTGCCTGCCCTGGCACCCACCCAGCTCCGTGGGGCAGTGCCAAAATAGCCATACCCCGCCAGCCAGAGGGACCCTGCGAGACATGAGCCCTTGCTGGCTGTGTAGCGCAGATGCTCCCGCAGTGCAGCCTCGCCAGTGCCAGCGCGGAGGCCGTGCCGGTGGAGAGGGGGCTCTCGGCACGGGGTGTTGGCCCCCAGGCAACAGTGGTGAGCTCATGGTTCCTGCAGCTCCCTCCTGATCACGGCTCCTGCAGCTCCATCCCATGAGCACTGTGCTTTGTGTGTTCCTCAGGCGTCTCTGGCCGTCTGGGAAGTCCAGACTGGGAGGTTAGTGGGCAAAATGAGAGGGGGAGAAATAGAAAATAACAGCAAGGTTTTAGGAAGAGCAGCGGTAGCAGGGAGGTGTCCCGCGGGGAGGAGTCTGGTCAGGCTCGTCCATAAATCATGTGTGCATGACCTCTTCTTGGCCACCGAGCTCTGCACTTCAGAGAGCAAGACACTCCTTGGCCAAAGCCCTCTGAGGCAGTCAGGCATCAAATTCCTGGAAACGTGAGCTAAAACGTGGGCTAAAAACATGAGCTTCATCCCAGCCTGATGTGATGACTCTGCTGTCAGCGCTTGGGGCTCCAGGGAACAGCCAGGGTTAGCGCGGGCACCTCTGGCACACGCTGCTGTCATTTTGGAAGCTGTGGCCGGGATGTGCCATGCTTCCCATGGCTGCCCCCAGCCAGGCAAGATGCAGCAGCAGCCTCCCTCCTTCACCATGGAAGAGATGGACTCCTTCATGACCAGGGAGAGCGTAAGGAATCAGGAGTTTGGGGTGGTGTGGCAGGATCCCCCGGGTCTCATCACCTTTCCCAAGGGCAGCCACTCTGTGAGCTCTCAGCTCAGCCGGGGCAGCGTTGCCAGCACTCCCCCAGCCCGTGCCTCCGCTGCCTGTTTCCCTGCACGCAGCTTTCCCTACACGCTCCAAGGGAGCCATTTCCACGCTGCAGGGGAGCTGCAGGCAGCGGAGCCAAGAGGCAGCAGCAGCACCTGGCTCCCTTCACGTGCCCAGCCTGGAGACACCTTCACAGCCCCTGCCCGCAGCCAGGCCCTGCCCGGCGCCTGCCTGCGTGTGTTCCGTCACGGAAAGGGCCACGTTGGCCACTTTTCCTATGATCTCACCCTGGCCAGAGCCGTGAGTCATCGGAAACCTGGTCCCTCTGGGGCTGAGCCAGAGCTGGCCGAACTGATGGAAAGACCACCAAGGCCTGTGGGACCAGTCTGAGCTCCACTGCTGCTGCAGCCCTCGCGGTGGGGGACAGCATGTGAGGGCAGGAGCGGGGTTGGGACGAGCTTTGTGGGGAGCACCAGGGGTGCTGCCACAGCAGTTCTGCCTCTTCTGCATCCCTGAGCCACCAGCAGTGATGCTGCCTCCTTGGTGAGCTCCCACGGCAGTGGGGTGGAGATCCAGCCCTGGCCCCAACGTGTGCCATCCTTGGCATCCCCTCTCTTGCCAGATGGTGATTTATAAACCCCTGGGGCAGGGAAGCTGGGGAGCAGCAGGGCAGCTGTGTGGCTCTGTGAGTCTGCCACAAGGTGGTTTCCAGTAAGGACAGCTCATTTCTTCCAGAGCATCTGAAAACATGAACTGGAAATATCCCCGTACGTCCTTTGTAAGCGGCACCCGTGGCAAGGCTTCCCCAGGGTGGGGCTGGGCTTTTGCTATCCCGTAATTGCTCATGCTATGGAGGTGTTTTCCGTGTGCCTGGTAATAAGCAGCTGAAAAGACAGCTCATTTACTGGCAGTAGCAAGGAAAAGTCAAAGCTATTTCTCAGTACAGCTCCACTTCTGGAGATTTCCCCCTCTGCCTCATGAGTTAGGCGGTGCTGGTTATTCCAGAGACTCCCACGTACCCCTGTACATCCTTGCTACAGCCCTGCAGGGAATATCTTCTTCCCAAGACTCCTGGTGCTTGTATCACAGTGGGAGTCTGCCTTCAAGGAGGTACCTGTCAGACTGAGAGCTACCCCGAAACCTCGCCTTGCCCACCAGTGAAAACACTACAGGGGGAATGTGGCCTTAACTATCAGAGTTGTCATCTCTAGGGAAAACCAGCTGGTTTCCACCAAGTTTCAGGTCCAGCTGAAGGTGGGAGGTGAAGGACAAGAACAGGAAGAGGCAGAAATAGTGTAGCCTCAAACACAACAAGAGAGCAGCTTGGTTGTCTTCTTCTGCTCTCTTCCTGTAAGGCATCTGCATGGGGCTGTTCTTGGCCACATCGAGTGTCTGTCTCCAGCTCCTGCTTTCATTAAAATGCCAGGCAGTGGGCCCACCAATGCCTAGATCTCATTGTGGTTGTTCCTCTGTGTCTGTACTCCGAGCAGTGGATAAAACCTCCTTGTCCAAAACCAGCCCGAACATCTACCATTACTGCTGGGAACGGCAGCGCTTTTCCTGCATGGTGAAGAGTGCTGAAATCCCCCCAAATCTCTCTCACCATCCTGGTGTTTCAGAGTGCTCTGACAGCATCGTGGGCGTCTGGTCACTGGTCACATGGAGTCTGGCACAGCCATGGACAGAGCCTGTATGCTGACTGATTTAAGCTCCTCTAGAATGATGTGGTATGATATCATCATTATATCATACTGCTGTCACACATGTTGGGTTTAGTCTGAGCAGAAACTGAATTCCCAGAGAGCAGTATATCTTTTAAAAATTAAGCTTAGCTAAATGCTCATCGTTGCAGGTTTATTAATGCTGAACACAAGCAATAATTGCCTCAGCTTCTCATGAACTTGGTACAACTTCGTGTGTGTGTGTGGCTTTACCTGCCAGCTCAGTCTGCTTTTTAATCTGTGTCCCACAGCTGCACAGCACTGGGTCCCTCAGCCACCCCTCTGGGATAATTAGGTATTTCCAGTTTATCCCAGAATTTCATGGTGTCACACATGCCATGGCTCTGGAAGTTTGCAGATGGTTCTTGTGCTGGACACTACGGTTGCATTTAGTGATATTTTGCCGCAAAGGACTGAGAGTTGGAAAGTTACCTTTAAAATCTGGAGCAGCTTCGTAAAGCTCTGGAAAGTGTTGTTTTAAGAACTTCCTCTTCTTAATCTGTGGTCTGTTACAGATCTTCCACCTCTCCTTGTCCTCCCAGTTCTGACTGCCTAACACTTGTATTTCAGAGATGTTCACAAACACACAGTCACAGGCAGGGCTGCCTGGTGGGCATAAACTCTATTGCAGAGGCAGGTGAATGTTCCTGCCTGTGAAAAACAGAGCTGGTCCAGCCCACAGTGGCCATTGTGGTGCTACAGGAAAAACCTGAGAGGTGTATTTTCAGTCTTTGAAGGGTTTCCATCAATGGCTCATTAGGTTCATCGAGGCAGCAGTGATGGTGTCGAACACACTCTGCATGCCATGTAACAACAAATTAAAGCACAGACCAGTGGCTTTTTCATGACCAGTTTGGCCCTTTCCATACCTAGATAGCGGGTCTTAATTTTCTAGTTTAAAACCACTGACGTGTCAAGAAGTGCCACACTGCTAGGCTGGGTCCAGATGCTGTCACAGCAGATGTCCTGGGCCTGGAGCTGTCACTGCTGCACTAAATGTCCCACTGTCAGCTTTGCCGCGTTACAGGGCACAATCCTTGAGATGTTGTGGTGACATGACACACTTTGACTGGTTTTAGCTATGACTCTCCTTTGCTTGGCTCTTTAAAGTTCTCCCTCACAACTTGCCAGCTATGGAAAGAGCTCTTTTTACTCTTGTTTTGACAGTGGAATGGATGCCAGTTTTGGGGAAACACTATAAATATCCCTGAGTCTGTGATCTCTGGTGTTAGTATTTCCTGGCAGCGCTTTCAAGAGGATCTGATTGATAAGCACTCAACACAATGGCGAGTCCTGACACATTTTTAAGTGTCCACAGATGTGGCAGATAACCTTGTTCCCATCATCTTTGGGTGCCAGGTTGAGGGCTGGGCATGGTTTATCGATAGCCTCGACTCCATCAAGGTCCACCGTATCAGTGAGTCACAACTCAGCCAAGTGTTCACTTCATTTCCAAGACACTTTAAAAGATTATCCTCACAGCTTCATCTATTTATTAGTTTTAGGATGGGCTGGAGGATGACAATGTTTTGGTTTCTTGTAAATCCCTTTCTAGATTCTTGCAGATAATTAAAGGGCATAAAGCTCTTTTTTTTTATAGGAAAAGTTACTTGGGTCTTGTGCAAGGGATCTTTTGGGATATTTGATGTGAAATGGCTTCTTAGAAAATTGTCCAGTTTGTCAGTTTACTCCATTTCATGAGCCTTTTAGTCACAAAATCACTGTCATGTTTCTGGCTAACACCTCCAATTATCATTAAATTTTCTTCTGCTGTGGCGAGTGACCTGCAAATACACCGATGTTCCTCAGCAACATTAATGAAGCCACTTCTACGACCAAGTTCTGCATTACCCCAGCTCCCCGATGCTGAGTTGTTGGATTTTCCCCTCATGGTGCCTGGCTTCAGACAGAGCAGGATCTGCCCTTGGTGTCTGTATTTGAAACCTGATCAGAAATGCTCAGTCACCAAGAGTCCCCTCCCCTCCCCGTACTCTTCAGTGCACTCCAGAGCATTGTAATGGCTTAAGATGATGAATACTATGCAGACAACACACCCAGCTGTCCAAGCAGACAGTCAGCGGAGAAATGAAGATATGCCTGCCTAAGTAAAAGTTTGATTAATTGCATTAATTAGGCCCTAAGGTATGGTTCATAAAATAAGAGTACAACTGGTGTATTGGATTGGGGAATTGACTATGTGACAGGGAACAAACAGTGGCACGAACGGGAGCTCGTCTCTGTCTGGAATGGCATGATAAATTATCAATTAAATAATGGAGAGTGACAAAGCTGCAGTCTGTGAGAGGCGACCTCCAGCCACGGCTGCGGCCAGCCCGGGTGGGTGACTCGGCCACGTCTGTCAGTCTCCCCAGTGTTTCCATACAAGTTTGTTCTCCATAGTCCCACCAGCACAGCACTGGGCTTGTGGCCCTGTCAGCACTGCAGGGCACTGGACCCTCATGGGGTGAGTGTGGACTCAGCAGCCCAGGGGCCACTGGGCTCCTACAGGGGCTGTGCCAGAGCACCGAGCATTCACCAGCTGCTGATCTCCTCCTGCCGTGGCAGCAGGACCACCTTCTGCTGGGCAAAGTGGTGAAGAGGTATTAGTTCATCCCAAAGGCACTGGTTTTGACCTTCACACCTCTTCTCAGTGTGTCCCATCCTTTGGCACCACCATATTTGCTCACCAGGGTCCTGCCCCAGTGGGAGAGCCGTGGGGCAGCTCAGGCACGAGGTCCAGTAGCATTTCTCCTCCTGGATGCTGGGACTTTGTGCCAGGCCTTTGTGTGGCCACAGCTGCAGCTTCCTCTCGTCCTCTTCTGTCCTTGCTGCTCTGCACGATGGGCTCCTCACTGCTCTTCCCTCCCGTCGTGCTGCAAATCTGTGGGGATTTGCCTGCTGCCAGGCGGCGGCTTGTCTTCACCTGCACAGGCAGAGGTGAGTGGATGGTCTGTGTTTGTGGTGTGCTCCTCCACACCCATTCCCCATTTCCCAGCCGAGTGAGTGAAGAGTCGCCGATACTCCAGGCTGGACCGGCTCCCGCCCATCCGTCAAGCGCCGCTGCCGCTCCCGTCTCGGGCAGCGCTGCTGTGTGCGTGCTGCAGGCGCAGCTGTGCAGGGGGAGGCTCTCCAGATTCCTCGTTACCGGCTGTTATTAATGACGGTGCGTTTCCACGAAGCCAATAGCAGCCGGGGACAGATGTATTACCCCCTGCCCCAGGAAGCCGATGAGGGATGCTGCCTCCCCAGCGGCACCGCTTCAGTTTCTTCTAGAAGAAGGCTCCTTCAGGATCATTTCCACCAGCTCGCACTTTCCACAGCATTTTCTCTCATTCTGCAGTGTTTTCTGTTCCAAGATTTGTTCCATTATTGCTTTTAGTGTCACATAAAGGCCTTGACTGAGATCTAGGCTGGACTCTGACAAACGACCTCTACAACAACACCTCTACGAAATGAGTGAGCAGGTCTGTCACCAGTGCAGTTGGCACGTATGACGTGGGGAAGCCCAGGGGAACTTCAGCACTGACAGTGAGAACTCAGGAGGTGGTGTGGGCTGAATGATCCGCTCCCTTCCCTTGGGAATGGTCCCTGTAAGCAGAGGAGGGACTAAAGGCAGCGTGAGAGCGGAAACCCAGCAGGGAAACGATCACAGTTCCCCCCTGATAAATGGCTGAATCAGGAAGATGTGCCTGGTCATTAGTTGTGTTGTCTTCATAGTGGGTGTCCAGACAGTGTAAGACATTGCTGGAACATTCCTCTTGTCGCATCGCCCTGGCAGGGCGGGATGCTGGGGAAGTGACAGCTCTCTGGTGCTGGGTGTCTTGTTCGTTCTCAAGCCATCGCTGGGAACATTCCTCTCACCTCCTGTCTATCAGATTTCTCCGCCATCCATCCTGTACATTCAGAGAGGGCCCTTTCAGGCAGACCAAGACTGACCCCAGCTGCCAAACAGAAACCAGGGCAGGGCAAAGATAGCTGAAATCCACACAGCCTGGTTTTCCCTCTCTTCCTTCCCTCTTTCTTCCACAAGCCCAAGTGCCCGTGCTTCCTTGCCCTGCACGGAGCAAGGACAGTAGCTTGGGACAGAGCAACCACACGCATTAGTGTTTACTAAGTGCATGCCTAGAAAGGACAGATTACTCCCAAAACTAAAGAAAGAAACAATTCCTGCTCCATTGGTGCTCATGGCTGCCATGCTGCAACGAGTGAGGATCAGACACAGGAGGAAAGCTGGAGAGGGACAAGAACTACAGCCCTGGGATCTCATTCAGCAGGGATCCAGGCACATCTCTGTGCTGATGTAAACACACCTCTATCAGGTATTTTAATGACTGAGCACCACTGGGGACCTCGCAGGTTTTTTTTGCTTCCCTGTTCTTTCTTCACCCTTTCTATACGACTTCTGGAGTTACAAGTTGTGGATTACTCACCACTTTCTCTTCAGCTTCCTCTGAGTCCTTTGTGTGCCATTCTCCCAAGCTAAGCAGGGCTGTTATTTCTGGACAACTCTCTCCCATCAGTGACAGTGACACAATCAGTGCCGCGTCTCTGCCTGTCTCTGACGTGATTTCAGTGGGTTGCTCTCTGTTCCCTGACAGGTTGGTTTCTGTTGGGGCTATTTGTGCAGCAGTGCCCCTATACCTTTCAATATCAGTACCTTTCTGGCATGTGAATTTGGGAACGGGTGGCTGCTCCATGAATTTCTCTCCTCATCTAGCTGGTTTGGTTGTAACAGGTGTAGCACAGGCTGCAGTTGGGGTACTGCTTTCACAGGATAGATGATCTTTCCATTTTGCTTTGAAAAACACCCACTCGTTCTGCAGTTGTAAAGCCACGGCTCTGTTAGAGAGGCTGTGCACACCTTGGGGCGGTTGCTGTCCTTGACTCATCAGATTTCTTGCAGAACAGGGCACAGCATCTCACCCCAACTTCCATGGGTGATGCTCAGTGAACTTGCAGTTGAGCTGAAGCCTGGTTTTCCGAAGGATGCCCAGTCCGGAAGTTTCGGATGAGTCTCTTCCCAACCGCAGACAATCTGGTAGAGCATCCCTCTATTCAGAAAATGAACTAAGCTTTGAGCTTGCTCTCGGAAGCATGGAAATCTACTGGCAACGGGCATGCTACAGCAAGCAAACCTATGGCTGATTCATCTGTCTCTCTGCTCCTGCTTTGGGTGCCCCTCGGGAGGCAGCCGGATGGGGATTCGATTGGTGTCACCACAAAAAGTGGTTGATGTTTAACAAGAAGCCGTGAGAGCCTGGCTGCGTTTGGCTGCAGCCAGTGCACGCTGCCTTCCTCTGCTCCCCTGGCACGTGGCCCTGCTCTTTTTGTGGTCCCACAAGCAGGCCAAGCTTCCAGCGCATTGGGACGTCCCACAGCGACGCGTGACACCGGCCGCTGCTACCGCTGCGTGAAACTCCCGTCAGCTGAAGCCCTTTGGGATGGCCCTCCTGATCGTCACAACTGCTGCAGGACAAGCAGCAGCCTCAGTGTGACTGCAGTTCAAGGCCCTGCCACCAGTGCTGGCTTCCCTGGGGGGGTCCGTGCAGGCTGGCGGGAGCCCTGTGGTGGCTGCGCCCTGCTGGGTGCTGTGCTGGTTGTCCTGCACATTGTTTTCTCTGCCTCATTTGTTTGCATCTTTCAAACGTGACTTGATAGCAGTCAGGGAGCCTCCTTCACCCTCCTCAAACCTCACTGGGGACAGCTGAAAGCTTTTAGAGCATCCAAAGGAGAGACATGAGGATGGAGAAGGGCCCAGAGGGGCCACACAAGGAGCAGCTGAGGGCACTCGGCCTGTCCAGCTGGAGCAGAGGAGACTGAGGTCAGACCCACCCAGGGGCTGCAGCTCCTCCTGAGGGGCAGCTCCAATCTCTGCTCCCTGTGACCAGGGACAGGACCCGAGGGATTACTTGGAGTTGTGTCAGGGGAGGTTTGGGTTGGATATCAGGAAAAGGTTCTTCCCCCAGAGGGTGGCCGGGCACGGCCCAGGCTCCCCAGGGAATGGTCACAGCCCCAAGGCTGCCAGAGCTCCAGGAGCGTTTGGACACCGCTCTCAGGTGCGGGGTGGGATTGTTGGGATGCCCTGTGCAGGGACAGGAGTTGGATTGGATGATCTTTGTGGGTCCCTCCCAGCTCAGGATATCCCATGGTTCTATGGTAACTGCACAGGGCTGCCACTATAACCAAGAAGTCCCCAGCGCTGCCCTTGTGCTGGCCTCCCAAAGGACCCCCCGTGCCTCCACAGAGCTGGTGACGGGCGTGGGCTTTGGGGTCTGGCAGACAAAGCACATCTCCCAGGCTTATCAGTCCCTCACTGCTGATATCAGCCCCAGAGGGAGTTCCTGTGTCAGGGCATTTTTTGGGTGGCAGAACAGATGAGAAACCCCATGATCAAATGCAGCAATCCCCACCCATCGCCACTGGCCTTGCCTCATACATGCCAGCTGGTGAATTTATTGTGAAATGCCATCCGCTGTCCTGTTAATTCCAGATGAAAATCTCTTCTCCAGGGACTGTTTCCCCAGGAAAAACTCTTCATTTGTGTAAGTACTTTAGAAGGAAAGACTCTGAAGCAGGTCTGAAACTAAACCTTTCTCTCTCATCAAGGCAGAGGAGTCCAGCTAAAGCAGCTACAGCACCCCTGCTTTACTTTCCAGGAGAAAAAGAGATCCTTCCCATGGCAGGGAGACAGCTCTGCCAATGTTTCCTTCTCATACCTAGCACTGGCAGTAATTTCAGCTGTGGCAAGATTCATCAAAGTTAATCATCTGACCCTCATCTACATGAGATAATTTTTCAGCGAGCAGGATTTGCCAGTAGCCTCAGCTGGCATCACGCAGACCAACATGAACAAATCACATCCTGTTCCAGGTCTGGCTTTCCAAATCCCAAGCAGGGAAAGAGAGCAGCGGGCGTCAGATCCTGAGGAAGACCTAGATTCAATTCAGCTCTTGGTGTTGGGCCATACGGCTGCCTCAGGTAGCTCTTCAGCGAAAATCTGACAGTCCCCAAAACTTCACGAACACTTCTGGCCCTGAGCGGCTGGCATCTTGCACAACCTTCTGATCTGACAAGTTTGCCAACATCCTGAATGGTGAACATCTCATGGGGTAGGCGGTTCTTGGGAGGCTTCCATGCATCTTCTGTCGTCTCTGAAAACCTGTCTGAAAAAAATCGGTCTCCTTCTGGCTTTGCGTTCAGCCCGGCACCAAACCTATGGAGGCAGGTTCAATTGGAAAGGTCCCATCTCTGCAGGGGTTCGAGCCAACCTTCTGATTTGATGTGAACAGTATGTACGGATGCCACTGAATGACATGTTTCCATGATAAAGAGTGTGGTGATGAAATTCTTCTGCGTGCCAAGGATGGAAACAAAAAAGTCAGTGGGCAGCTGCAACACATCACAAGAGCTGGAAAACAAAATCCTTTCTGATTCCCAGAGCAGTTCTTGAGGTGCTTGGAAACCTCAGATTCCTGCCCCCTGCAAGGGACCCGCACTTCCCCAGAACACGTAAAGCACTGTCACTGTATTAAAGCTGAACAAATGCTCCACAGAGAATAGGGAGATATTGTTTGAGTGACAAAGGCTGATAAATCATTCTCTGGACGTTTTCCTCTCTGCTTGGCTTCTTCCCATTGATCCATAGGAAATCGGTGGCACTTTGCATGTGAAAATCCATAACCCAAAAGTCCATGCATTGACGACTTGGAGCAAGCCCTGTTCTCAGGTAACACACCACTTGCTTTTGGTTTTCAGCAGCATTCTTCTGTGGGGAGGGGGGTAAAGAAGGCCCTGGGTGATTTTTGATGTGGGGACAACTGAGCTGATTGGAGTCCTCATGTCAAAGCAGCCCCCAGGCCCATCCTGGAGAAATGCACACCACACACGTGTCACCCGTCCCCAAAGCCACGGCTCCACAGCTCTCAGGCTCCTGGGAACTGAGGGCAGATAGATAAACACACAGCATTGATGCAAACAATCCCTTCATGGACAGCTGGAACGTGGTGGGCACGTGAGGTTCAAGAGTCCAGCAGAGACTGAGGAGCTCGGCCGGTCTGCCCCACCTCAGATACCACCTCTGAACTCCCCTTCTCTGAGAGGGATGGCAGCGCTTGCTGCTGTCTTGGCACGTCAGTCTGTTTTTTCAGCCTGAAGGCTGCATATTTTAGGCCTGTTGTGGTGGGTTGACCCTGGCCAGCAGCTAAGCACCCAGAGAGCTGCGCATTTGCGTCCTCCCCACAGCAGGATGGGGAAGAGAGTCAGAAGAGCAAAAGTGAGAAAACTCGTGGGTCGAGGTAAAGAAACAAAGCTGTGTGCCTGCTAAGGGAAATAAGGAATTCATTCACTCCTTCCCATCAGCAGGCACATGTCCAGCTGCTTCCTGCAGTTCAGGGCTTCAGTACACATGATGGATACTTGGAGAGACAAACATCACAACCATGAGCAGCCCTTCATCCTCCTTTCCCTGAGCTTTTATTGCTGCCATCATATGGTCTGGAATATCCCTCTGGTCAGCTGGGATCAGCTGTCCTGGCTCTGTACCTTCCCAGTCTCATGCCTGGGGGTGGAATGGGAAGCAGAGAAATGCTCAGCACAATGCAAACACTGCTCAGCACTAACCAGAACACCAGTGCGTTACAAACACTGCTTTATTCACCAACCCAAAACACGGCACCATACGGGCTGCTGGGAGGAAAACGAGCTCCATCCCAGCCAGACCCACTACACCCACGAAGCTTCAGCCCACAAAGCCTCCCTGTGCCTGGGGCATCGCTTTCTGTCTGCCATGGATGAAAACTTCTCAGGGCTCTAAAATGCCACAAACAGAAATAGGTCCACCAGGATCATCTCCCCCTGAAAATCTTTTGATCCAAAGGGAGAGACAGCCTGAGGCTGGTGGGAAGAGCAAGTGGCCTAGAGAGTGCTACCCTTCAGTGTAGGATAGACACCAGGAGACCTTTGCTTCACTTAGATGTCCTGAAGAAGGGCTGAGTCATCCACCTTCCTTGTGCCTCATTTTCCCAGTGCCCGGGGCAGAACTGGCAGCACTGGTGTCCCAGGGGTTGGTGGTGTTGCAGGGGCACCAGGGAGGCTGATGGGCTGTGTAAAATCACCTGGTGCTGGCTCTGTTGTACGGGTACTGTGCCACCCTTTCTCTGACCTTGTTTATCTCCGAGCCGCCTCTTCCACAAGATGTAACCTCCACCTGGATACGACCCATTTGGTTCAAGACTCACGGAAGTTTCCCCGCAGATCTGTGCCACAAGATGTGATCTGAACCTGCACGACATATGGCTCAGATCTCCTTATTTCATATAAAATGGGACTTCGCTTCGTAATCCTGAACCAAACAGAAAGAGATGCAAGCAGAGCCAGAAGGGAGCATCACTGCCACTCTCCTGCCAGTTTTCTGGGTCGGCACTGACTTACACACATCTCTGCACAAGCGTTCAGCAGTCAGCCGGTCTCACCCACCAAAACTCCTTTCCAAGCATCCAGATGGGGCCTGAGTCAGGTTTTAGCTGAACCACTTCCAGGTGGTGCACCAGGTAGCCCTGGGCAGACGTTGCCTTGCACTGTGCTGGATGGTGCTGTCACTCAAGTCTGCCCCAAGCAGGGTCCCTTCTTGGCCTCAGGGTCCTGAAAGAGCTCTGGAGTGAGTCACCAGTGGCACTATTGACCTTGTGCTGGCAGAGGTGGGCAGCAAGTTCTGGAATACAGAACTGGTTCATGAACTTGCCCATAAGGGCTTCTCAGCGTGGGGGACGGGCATGTGCCCAGGCAGGCAGGAGGGACTTTGCTGTCCTATCCTCTGGCTAGCTGTGCCTCTTCTTGAGCCTCTGCCTTTCTGCGTTTGACACACGTTTTCATATTCTTCTTTATCCGTTTATCAGCTGGAGTTACGCAGTTTGATTTTTTCCTTCCCGAGTTTCAGAGCAGTGAGTAGTCCAGGATTCAGCTGCTTTGGTTATTTGCTCTGTTTCCACGCCTTCCTTTGTACCTGTATGCTTAAGATCATTCCTGTAGGCAAGTGTCAGCAGCCCTCCTCTCTGTCCCACCTAACCCCTGGGATCTCCCCTCCTGGTTCTCCGAGGCCACAGGAGATGTCTCCCAAGCCCATTGCCTTTCTCTTGCCACTCTCCTGCCACTCAGAGCTGTGAACTCTCACAGCTGCTCTCACCCAAGGTGCCTCCCACTTCCAGTTTGCAAGGATCCCACATCAAATCCGTGCAGCCTGAAGCTAACAGATGTTTTGCCATCCCATCAGCTCACTAAGAAATTGAGATTCTGATTTTTTTCCATAGCTTGTGCCACCCGTACCAAAGGTTCTCTGGGATAAAAGCTGACTCCGCTGAACACCTGCTCAGCCCTTTGCTGCCCTGCGAGTCCTTCTGTAAAGGTCTAGTCATGCCATTTTCCTGCAGATGCTGTCTTACGATGCAGAGTTGAAAATCAGTAACCTCAACAATCCTAGATATCACGAATTTGTCTGATTACAGGACTCCTGAGTCTTTCTCCAGGTCTCTGGGAGATGTTTCCCACTGAAAATGACTGCTACTTGAATGTGCTTCCGCAGAGTTTACTGAAGAGCTAGAGTTCCTCTTTATACCTTACCTCAGACAGCTGGAAAGAACAGTCACGCTCACAAAGAACCACTGTTATTTTCCCAGAGGGGAGCCTGAGTTCTGTGGTGAGACCAATCCCATGGTGATTATCCCTTCCTGGCCATGTAAGAGAAGGTAAAACAGAGAGAGTCTTTCGTGGCTGCATGGCTGCACAAAGGAAGGAGAGCTGAAAATCCTTCCTCTTTCTCTGCAACAGTGTGGGACCTGCTGGGGAGCAAACCCTGCCTTTGTGACCCATGTGCATCAGTTACCCAGGCAGGGCCAGTCCTTCCCAGGGTGTCCCAGCCCACATCCTCACTGGATGGGAGGCGACGATTTCTAGTCCTCGCTTCCCACCCCTGCCACCATTCCTCCATTTCCAAGATGGAAAGGATGGGTGTAAAAGGGAAAAGAGCCAGTCTCCCTTCTGTGCCCACTGGAGCACGGCTGCTCCGTGGCCTGTGCCAGGCTCTGCACGTGTGTTAAGGGTAGGATGCGCTTTTTGACGATGCCGCAGAAAATGCATCCTGCTAGCTCCCTCCTCTGTAGCCAGCCCGGCTCTGCAGAGCTGTGAGTCATGCCAGGCAGCACGATTTTGTTCCTGTCATTACCACATCAGCTCAGGCTGATGCACAGGGGAGCTGGTGGGTTGAGGAAGAAGGTGCCATTTCTACACGGTCGCTCTGCAGGCAGGAGCCGGACTTTTCTCACAGTATTTTTTTTACAGTGTCTCAGCAAATAAAACTCTGAGCACAGAGGGTCAGGACATGCTGCATATCAATGAGGGGGATGTACAGCAGTCACTGCAGTCTCTTATCTCCTGCTATCCCCTATGGAAAGCTGGACCTCAGCGCCGTCGTGTCTCGCTGAAGAAGTCTCCAGAAAGACACACAAGTCAGCAGGGAGCAGGGGGAGTCTTTGAGCTGTCAGTGGAGGAGGTGGGACAGCACAAGAGACTGTTGGATGGAAGGTGGATTTGGAAAGCTGTGCATGACCACTGGCCTTTGATAAGACACAACCAGAGCTCCCAAGGAAGTTGGGAGAAGTTCCACCTCCTGCTTGTCGCTGCTGTACCGTGAACGGCGAGAAACGACACAATCCGAGATCAGGAGAAAATGGCTTTATTTAATTAATTATAACTCGGTTTATATAACTTGGTTCCCAAAGATGACAGGAAGTTATTGGTTCTTTGACCAGCCACCCCCTAGAATGATTGGTGGAGACTGTACAACTCCCATTTGAAAATATTTCTTCAGTACACCATACCAACACTGCACAACAGACCCCAGGTGCAAAGATAAAGAATTCGTTTACAAAAACCCACAGCAGTGTTTTCATAGCTTTCATGAGAAACACAGAGCTCTCACAGAATGCTGCAGAAAGCTGGGAAATTTCTCTGCTCAAGCTTTTCAGTGTCTACACCTGCTTGTCCAAATCCACTCACCCTCCAGCAGAAAACAGCACAGTCAAAGAGGGACCCCACCCTGGTCTTACCCAACACTGGGGAGCCTTGTTCTGCTGCCCTGACCACGTGGATCTCCCTTCCCAGTGTAGAAAACCAGAAGTTTGTTGCCTAAGCGCCAACAGTTTTTTGGCTAAGCGGTCTGATCTCCTTGGTAAGGAAGGGGAACCTCTCCTCAGAGACCAGTTTGTCCCAGCAGAAGAAACTGGACAGCTCCGTCTCTGGCTGTAAACAGAGCTCAGACACCAAGTTGTGATTTAGGTAGGGAGTTCTGAGTGTGAGAAGCCAGCTGGGATAACTCATGGCTTTGTGGAGCATGGGGCAGACCAGGCCCCCTTTGCCCCATGCCGTGTCTATCCCTGACCCAGCTGTTTGGCCATAGTTCACTCAAGAGGGAAGGGGAAAACAGTATCTGCTGAGCAAATCCAGTATCTTAAGGCTTCTTAAAGGGTTTCTCCAACACTCTTTGTTTCCATGTCAAGTCTGGTGCGAGTTGAGGACCAGACCATTTTTTGCGCCCAGTGTGAGAGATTCTCACACACTTTCAAGCTGAGAACATGCCTAAATCAGGGTAAATCAGTTACTTTGTGATATAAATATATAATCTCTACATTTTGCACAAACAAGGCCTCTAAAGGGGCAGAAATCCAAGAGAGGAACAAGGCAAGGAGACAATAAAGGAAAAGGATGCATCCAAGTTTCGTTACTGAACGAAAGGGAAACCAATGGCTTCTCCATCCACATCCATCAAAGACACAAGGAAATGTTGGTGGGAAGTGACCTCTGTAGATTTCCAGTCCAATCTGCTCAGAGCTGGACCACGGCCAGTGCTATGCCCGATCAGCTGTGGTTTGTCCTAACTGCTTCTTGAGAGCACCACTACTCTGGTGACCCGCCCAGGGAAGAAACACCCACATAGATAAAACATTTTTTAACCAGAATGCCTCAAGCCCAGCTTGTGGCCATGGTTCTTTGTTTTACTTGCCACTGACTGATCAGCTTCTCACCTCCACAGGACCGCGCCACACAGGGATGGGAAGGAAGGTGTTGCTAAAGGTGTCAGTGTGTCCCCATCAGTGTGTCCACAGAGAAGGGTTTCAATGAGGTCTTTAGGAAGCTCTCAGAAAAAAGCCTGCACTGACAACCTCACCGCTCAGGCAGCTGGGAGCTGTGTCCTGACTGCAGACATTAGATATGCTCAGTGAGCGGGAGAGGCTCCAACAGGCAGAGCAAGCAGATTGTTCCTGGCAGGACCTGACAGGATGGCAGTGCCACTCGAGTCCTGTCCAGTTTGCCTCTGTCTGGGAAGAAATTGTCAAAACCAAGTGCAGCTGCTAAGCAAGATCTCCGAGTTACCTGCAGCTGGAAGAGTTTTGATGCTGCTGCGACTGAAGTCAGGAGGTTTTACACTGGAGGATAGAGCTAATTGGTTTTTACCATTGAGAGATTAAGATACCCCACTTCCTGGGGCTGGAGATGACAGGCGTCCTTTCTTCAGAACATGGCGGGGACGAGAGTGAGAGGAGGAGAGGAACTGGCTCTCTGGGGCCAGGCATGCATGTACAGACCAAAGAAGCGGCTCCAGACAAGCGCCCTTTGCTCACAGCACCACACATCAACACTCCCCGTCCTGCTGGGCCTCCTTGCCCATGGCAAGAGCTGGCAAGAAGCTGCTTTGTGCAGGATATTTGAAGCCATGTGCAGGCAGTTATTATTTGGAGCTGGGGAGACTGAGGAAACGCACACACTTTCTCACCTATTGTCAGGAACAAGATCATCTCTGTCCAGAGGCACTGGGTTGAACTGGAGGTGTCTGAGTGATCAGAGAATGATGGAATCACAGAATGGTTTGGGTGGGAAGGGACCTTAAAGATCACCTCGTTCCACCCCCTGCCTTGGGCAGGGACACCTTCCACTATCCCAGCTTGCTCCGAGCCCCGTCCAACCTGGCCTTGGACACTTCCCGGGATGGGGCAGCCACAATTTCTCTGGGAAACCTGTGCCAGAGCCTCCCCACCCTCACAGGGAAAAATTTCTTCCTAATATTTAATCTAAACCTACTCTCTTTCAGTTTGAAGCCATTCCTCTTTGTCTGAACAATAATGCTCACAAGTGGTTCAGCAGCTTCTTCAAATCAGCCTTCCTGAGTTGAAAAATTGTTGGAATGGTTGCCCGTGAACCCATCCAAGGTCTCCCTGGAAGTTCACAAGCCCCCTAATTTTTGTTTGCTAACACGTTGTCTATTTTTACTGAAACCTTCTTCAAAACTGTTCAAAATTTGTCATCGACCAAAAGCATTCTGTTTAAATACAGTTTCTGAAAAAAGTGAATGCTCATAATTCTGCAGAATATGGCAAATGTCAAATTGAATTCATGCCAACTCCACTTATTTATTAAAAAGAGACAGTCTTTCCATTTAAGTAAGTTCCTATCAAATATTTTGGCCAGCTCCCCTACCTGTGGGTTTAATTGTGACCTACTCATCCCAAATGAGCCCGTCAAATGAACAGAGGTGAGGACACGGAACAGAAATTGCTTGGGAGTGAAATCAAGGGCAGACGAGGAATTCCCTACCCCCATGATAGAAACCCACCCATTGCCAAGGAAAGCTCATTGCTCAGACTTCAAACACTACAGCTTGTGCTTAATTTGGATACCACGGTTCTCCTGCTAGGAGGAAAAAGTGCCAGTCTTACTCCAGGCAGAAGAAATTGGGGGCTTAGCAGAGCTGCCAGGCCCCGTCTTTGCACAGGAGCAATGCCATGGTCTACGGCAGCGACGGCTGCGGCAGCCAGCTCGGATGGATGATGGCGAGCTGGATATGGGTGGGAGGAGGCCTTTCTTTACACACTGGGGAGTCAGTCTGGCTTTCTTTCACCTTGAAACAGGAAGTTATCACCCTAGAGCACAGCCCAGCGTCATTAACCCGAGAGGTCTCAGCAGTGGTGGACGTGATAACGAGAGGTGACGGCTGCAGGTGGAATCTTCAGGTTGGGTATTAGGAAAAAAGCCTTTCCCGTGTGGGTGCTGCAGCCCTGGGTTGGGTCACAGAGGTGTGGGATTCTCAGGACTTGGCCAAACAAAGCCACATCTGGCTGCCAACAGTCCTGCTCCAAGCAGCAGGATGGACCAGAGACCTCCCAAGAGATGGACTGTCTTTCCATGTTTTATTTCCATGTACTTATTTGCCACTATCTGTGTCACTGAGCTCAGGTGTAGCCTCCTCTGCTAAGAACTCCTGTGGGCAGGCAGACCTTGTTAAAAACACGGAGCCATTTCTGTGCAATGACTTTTTGGGGGGAGGTGAGCACATGCAGGCACAGGCAGGTTAAATGCTGGAAGCACTTCCAGCCTACACCCTCTGTCCTCATAAAGCTTCGGAGATACCTTTCTTCCCAGGTCAGCTGATGTTGACAGAGCTGGATGGGCTGTTGATGAACCTTCTTGACCTCAGGGCAGCTCAGGGCCAAGGAGTGAAGGTGGACCCCTCTTGGATCTCAACCCAGACCCTTCTGAGGCCTCAGCCCCTCTCAAAACTCAGTCCTGACCCCTCTGGGAGCTCAGCCCCCACCCAGGCTCCCAGACTGGCTGGTTTGGTTTTGCTCTACCTTCAAACAAGGACAAATGAGGCAGAATTCAGAGAAGAGCAACAGGAATGATTACAGGGGTGGACATAATGGCTGAGGAGGAAAGATTTTGAAATTTGAAGATGGATAGCCAGGCTACAAGCCTACATTATCATCAGTCATTAAGCAACACAACACTTCAGAGCCACAGCAGGCTCATGACTCAAGACAGCCCAGTCTCCAAAGTGCTGTAGCCCAGAGGAGCAGCACAAGGCCGGGTGGAAGGAGCCTGCCCAGGCTTGTGAGCACGAGCATTTATTTTTATTTTTTCTCTCAGTGCAACATCTCACAGTATGAAGTGAAATTCTGTTTGGCACTAGGCAGTACCACAGGGGCACCAGGGAAAGAGAACCTCCTAGCATCAGGACTTGATGGTCTTGGAGGTCTTTTCCAACCTTAGTGACTCTGTGATTCTATGATTCTGTGACTCTGTGATTCTGTGGTTCTAGGATTCCGTGTTTGGGGGGACTATGCAGAAGTTGGAATTTTCTTGGCGTGGCACTAATCAGCCGGAGAAAGTGCCAGAGCCCCACTGCTCAGGATACTGAAGTTAGACTGGACAAAGCATCGGGCAGTAGCCAATGGTGAGGAATGGCCAGTGGCCAGCAGACGGACAGAACAATCGGAGGAAGCCTTTCCCAGCACAGATTTGCAGGAGAGGGGCCAGATTTGCCTCTGGTGCAATCCCCAGCCTCCCCAAGAGAGGTGGCCAAGCCCTCCTCACACCTTCACCCAGGGGAGAGCCGGGCTTTGATCACAAAGTGTTCCCACAAAGTTTGCAAACCGCAAACGCCGCGCGGGGAGATGGGGAGGGAGCGAGGGAGCGGAGGCAGGGGAGCAATTAATATGCAGCTGGTGCATGGCCTGGGAGAAAGGAGCCGCCGATGACCACCCGGAGCTGACGCTTAGAAACCCACAATGAAAGCTGAACGGATGGCTGAATGCAAGGCCCGGCAAATCCAAACAGATGCAATAAGCTGGGGCCAGTGGAACCAGCAGCCAACAATGACAGCAGAGCCCACGGGCTGGGGGGCACGTGGTTGGCACAGAGAAAGGAAGAGGCCAGAGAGAAGAGCAGATGAGCTCTACCAAGGGAATCAAAGGCCTGCTGTTCCGAGAGCCAGAACAAACGGCAAGTGTGCTCCTGCCACACATGGCATTGACAGCGGGAGCTGCGTGGTCCTCTGTGTCCCTCCAGGAGCCAGCCGGAGGCAGGCTGCTTCCAGGCTCAGCACAGGATCCTCCACCCTCCCTCCTGCCTTCCCCCAGGGAGAGCTGCCCTCCGTCACACACTGCTGGAGAGAGCTCAGGGATCTTCTCTTCCAAAGCGATCCTGCAGCCAAAACTCCTCCGTCTTCTGGCATCCAAGTCCTGCCCATCACAAGGGAGGGAGATCATCCTTTCTTCACCCAGCGTGGTTTGTGGGCTTGGTCACCCCTGGGGCAAGAGCTGCACCAGCTTGTGGCTCCCCGGTTGGCTTTGCACGGCGGCACTTGCGTGAAGACCTGAGAAGGGAAGGTCCACACTGCTGAGGCCACCTGTCCCTGCCCTGTTGGGACATCGAGCTCTGGGTTAGCACACTGGCACCAAGAGCCTGGTGACAACACTCCTGTTGAGAGGAGAGCTGATTTTGTAGCCAAGGACATGGACACCCAGCCTGGGAGCTCTTGTGTCAGAGAAATCAACAGTGTGCCTGTGTAGGACATATGAGCACATCAGAAATTGATAGTAATTGTTTAGGATTCACATCAAACATCTGGGACAGCAGATCTGTGTGCCTGGTGAGGAACATTTGTAGTTTGAACACACCTCACCCCTAACTTCATGTACGGGGCTGCAAAGTCATTGGTTCCCTCGCACCAAGCTAAGGTCAGCAAGGCAGAGGTTGGGCATATCTGCACTAGCAAAATCTCCGGGATCAGTAAACCTGCCTTGAACAACTCAGGCCTTTTAAAGAAGGAAAAAAACCCCTTAAATCCACCTGAAAACTCCCTTTCAATTCCTGGCATCTCCTCCATTTGTTTATGGCCTCCCTTGTGAAAGACCATAAAAGAAAATTTTGCAAAGGGTAGGGTGGGGTTTTTTTTGAGATCCTTCTTGCTGCTCCCAATGCACAGCCCAATTTAGAGGAGTGTTGCTTCATCTCCCCAGCTCCTCACAGTTAACCTAGAGAGCAAGACAGGCTCTGCAGTGCTGTAACAACCCATTAGACAGCCAGTCAATCACACCAGTGATCACCGTAATGGTGCACACACCAGCGGATGCCTCCCCACCAGAGCTGGGCACAGCAGTGCACCTGCCAGTCCCCCCAGTGTCTACCAGGGGATCAAAGGATATTAAAGGGGTAAAAATAAAATTCTCAACCTGATCTCTTCTCCAGCTGCCTCTTCCCGCTGGTACAGATGCAGTGTTCCGAGGATGCCATGCCCATGTCAGAGAGGGCCCCTCCGGCTGGGGCTCGGCTCTCTGTGCAGCTGCTGTCTGAAAGCTCTCATCTCATCAGCTCAGCAGCACCCGCTCCCCAGGAAGCCAAAATCAGGCTGCAGGGTGTGCTGGAAACAGGAATCTCTGTCCCTGTCCCTGCCCTTGGCCTTCTTAAGCCCTGTGATGACTGATGCTGAGATCTAGTCCAGGAGCCTGGCTATACAGGGCAAACTGCTCTTCAGTGCTGTCCTGCTGCTCTCTCCTCTTCCATTGTATTGTGTCCTGTCCTTAGCGTGTGATGGATACAGGCAGCAACTCCAGAGTCACCTCTTGGTTCCAGAGAAGAGGCGCTCTGTGGCCAATCCCTCACAATCTAGATGAGGACATCTTTAGAAACTGCATCAGGAGATGTTTTTATTTCTTCTCCAGCCTGAGGCCCTTGAAGAGTGTCGCCCACAGGCTTAAGCTCTTCTCAGCAAGCCTCAAACAAACTAAAATATATCAAAGCAAGATTCTCATATACGCCCCCAAACCTTCCAAATATCCAAAGCCTTGCATTAAAACCAGCCTAACCAGCAATCTCTTGACGCCCCAAAAGAGAAGGCTTTTCTGGAAGGGAAACATTGGGTCTCTTCAAATTACTGGACATTGTGCAGGGGTGACTGGATAAGAGCCTCTGGACTCTGCCACTCAAAATGATCTAATTGTTTCTTCTGGCCTAAAAAGTAATTTATCAAAAACGCGCCGACTCTGTACTGGGCCAGCAAAGCCTCTGCTATAGATTTGGCAACAAGATGTCCAGATCTACGGTAGCCATTGACACCATCATGATGGATCTGCTGAAGAAAGCTTGGGTGAAGGAGGGGTACGTATATAACAAGGAATATGGTGCACATATAAATATGTGCAGACTTCAGTGAGTGATAAATCAGTTGAGAACCCCTTAGTGTTTAGAGAAAACCAAGCTATGTTCTAGTCAATCAATCTGTTGCTGAAAATATTATTAATGCCTGGCACATAGATTTATGATGAAGGCTAGATGGATGCAAAAGAAACGTTTGTTAGTGGGAATTTTTGATGACTGTGCTGAAATATCATTCATTTGTGAAACGAAATCTAAATACAATCATCATGGTTATTTATCAAGGAACAGAGGCATCTTCATCTCTTTGTTTCCACCTTAAAATGCAGGATACCTGCAGGACTCTCCAGTCTCTCTTTTTGTCTTAAATGCACACAAGTTAAAAATGGGTACCTGTAAACAGCATCGTGGCAGGAGCTGCCCCATCATCACATCCTTCCCAACACAGCCTGAGATGCTGGGCCTTGGTCGGTGTTCAGAACCTAACGGCACAAAGTCACCATGTAGGATGTCACCTCAGTGATGTCTCCTGAGTGTCTCTGTGCAGGGATGGACACATGAGGAGGGGAAAAGTGCCTCCTGTAGGCTTTGTTAAGCTCAGGGGTCATGAAGCTCAAAGGAATTACAACAGAACATCTAGAGAAGGTCAGTAGGAAGAACAGCTTGCACCAGGATGAGCATCTCTGGCACTGCTCATAGGTTTGTGGATGGGTGCTGAGCCAACAGTGTCCAGAAGTGGTGTCAGTCCCAACTCCTCCTCATCACGGCCCTGCTGGTCATCACCAGTTCCTGCCTTCCCCAAGAAGATGCCTGAGTTGCTGTTAGACCCTGGTGTGGTCATTCCTCCTCCTCAGGCAGCTGCGAGGTCCGTGGTGTGGAAGAGTCGAGCTTTGGCACTGTCGGATCTTTGCCAGAAGTGCACAGGAGACTGTCAGATCCCGTGGGACGCTGGCTCCAGCCTTCCCAATGCCTCCATGGACATGCCTAAACATAGGCTTGGACGGAACCAACATGAGATGAGTTACTGTCTCTACAGCAGGAGGAGCTCATGGAGGGGGATACAACCCCTCACCACGCTGAGCAGAGCAGCTCTGGGACCACTGCTCCAGCACCAGCCTCAAGCTGAGCTCTGCACCTCCAGTCCCAGCCCCAGGCTGCCCGGGCCAGCTCTCTCAGCTCCCTCGCCTCCCTTTACTGCTGTTTGTGTTTTCTTTCCACAGCTCGTTTTCTCGGTCATCCATGTCTCTGTGCATCATATATCACGCCTATGTGTCCGGAGGAAAGAAAGATCCCCTCCAACCCAGCAGCCCTGTAACGGATGGACCTTCCCGATTCGCAGCGAGCTGACAGCTTGTGAGAACAACAGCTTGAATTACTGAAAGAACTTTTCCCACTGAGTTAATCTGCAATGGATGTAGGTGACCTTCTAAAGGCATCTATTAATCAAAAAACCAGTGCCCATTCACTGTGCTAGGCTGAGCCCTTTGGGGGAGGGGGAGATACTAATTTCCCTCTGAGATAAATCATAATTTGACAATAATCATCTGCCCTAATCACTCCGATTCTTCCCTTTAATTATTTGTACACACGGCTCTTCCTGCCTGAGAAACACAAAGGACAGCATTAAATGTGGAAATGCTGAAGGCTTCAGCCACAGCCTGAAACCCCCGTGTGGAGCAGAGCACCCAAGGGAGCTGAGCTGACAGGGTGCACCCTCCTTCCGAGGGGCAGGGAGCAGCCTTTCCCACTGCTTCCAGTCACAGGGAGAACACCAGTCCCAGCCCAGGGACCAGAGCGTCAAGGGGAGGGCTGCTGGAGGGGACAGCAGACAGCAGAGGGGCTCTGGAGCTGTCCCAGCAGCCCGGGGTGACCCCTCCATGCTGCACCCACTGGAAGAAGCTGACCCCCACACAGCAGCCATGCACTCTTCCCCCTGGGAGGGCTGTAGTAACAGGGAGGCTGTGGAGAGCACGGGGTTAATGTCACATCAGTGCCCCTCGGATGCTGGGAGGAAGAGCTGCGAGCTGGGGAGCCATCGGACCGCGGGAGGGAGGAAGGAGGGAGGAAGGAAGGGAATGGCAGGTGGTTTGGGTGGCCTTGTGCTGTGCCGATGCGCTGCCTTGGCCCGGGGCTGGCGTGGGGTCCGTGCCCGGGGTGTGACCCTCACCCAACACCGCTGTGACGGTGGCTCTGGCAGGCACCAGCAGCCCCCTGCCCGGGGAAGCTCTCAGGTGGTGCCAGAGCGAGTGCAATGCCTGGGGGCCCATCACGGGCCAGGGCTCCACTCTTGGCATCCCCTGTCACCTGGCCACCGAGCTGGGGGCGCGGAGCCGGGTCCCATGACTGCCTCCAGCAGCTGGTACTATTACTCAGCCACCTCGGAGCCACCGGGTCCCCAGGGCACGCTCCAGGCAGCACAATGCCGTGTCCTTGGGCACCCGTGAAAGCAGAGGGGACCACTTTTGTCAAAATCCGCACCTGTGGGATAGGAATATCAATGGCAGTGGTGTGAGAATTTGCCCGTGCCTGAAGTGGGGGCAGGCAGGGGGGTTTCGCCGCGGCAGCGAGGGTACGGTGGTCCTCTGCACGTGCCTGACTGAAAACCGCTCAGCGAAACTCTTTTTCAGCAGACTCGTGGGATGAGGCAAACAGTGCATGCTGTCCCTGGGAAAATGGGACTCCTCCTTTTTCTCCTTGGGAAGAAATCCTCTAAAACTGGAAACAGCCAGGAAATGCTGCACAGCAGCTCTTGGGAAGTGAGATTTCTCACTGCACCCATCTCCTCTCCCACCGGCCCGTGCCCATAGCATCTCCCACCGTTCAGGCACAGGCTGGGTGTGCCGGCTCCTCACTGCCAGCCCCATGGGACCGACAGCCTGGAGCCCAGCGCCGGTAGCCAGGATGGGGTCCCGAGTGCAGCAGCATCACTTCAGAAACACACCGGCCACATTTCATCCTCTGCTTTGTAGGGTTTGGGGCCAGGACCTTTTAGGATTTAAACATCTGCCCTCCCAAAAACCCAAGCAAAGTAGGAGACAGCGTGCACAAGCTTCCCCAGCGCTGCTGGGCCGACTTCTAGCAATTCCCGGAGCCCAGGTCACTGTGCTGTCTCACAAGCTATACCACGGACCTACAGCACCGTATGCTGGCCTAGCTTAGCATCGACACAGCCGCGCCGCCTGCCGCGCTCGCCGTGGCTCCTCGAGCAGAGCGGAGCAGAGCCGGGCATCCGCCTGCTCTGGGCCCGGGGGAGCTGCAGGCGGTGGCGATGCTCCCACTCCCTGCGGGGCGACAGTCGGTGACCGGTGGGGACACCTCTGAGAAGGAGCATGGCAGTGCCGGAGCAGCAGCCCCTGAGTGCCCAGCGCCCGGGAGAGCAGCGCCCCGGGATGCCCACCCCGCTGGTGTGAGCAGAGGAGGGTGAAGCTCAGCTGTGGCTCTGGGCAGCCGTGCCCTCCCTGACCTGCTCCAGCCCCATCCTCCCCTCTGGGCTTTGTCCTTTGCGCAGTGCGGCACCAAAGCCCACCCTGTGGGAAAGATCTGCTCCAGTTTCACCAGCCCTGGGGTACTGGTGCCCTCCCTTGAGAGCCCACAGCTGCCCCAGGGCCCCTGTGCAGACCGGCAGCTGCCCCACCGTAAGCCCAGTTGAGGCCAGCTCTGGATCCTGCCCCACCAGCAGCTCAGACCGGCCAGACTTGGCACAGCTCAGCTCGTGATCCTCCCTCAGATGGGAGGGACGGAGTGACCTTGAGCAACTCTGGAAGTAACCACATTAACATTGAGCTGGGGAGGAGCAGGCTGTTTCCCGAAAGTCTAATCCATGGGACTCCCTGTCATGAGAGACTGGCGGTGCCGAGAGCCAAGGATACAGAAATAAAGATTTAATACAACTGCCGAGAACTAACTGCATCTCTGAGGAAAACAGGCACAGTGCTACTGCGTGCCGGGTGCCTTTATCTCCTGGTACTTGTCGCAGGATGCCCTATGGGCTGTCCAGCACTGACCAGTGAGCACTAAAGCTTGGATTGCAGTGCTTTGGGACAGGTTTTAGCGTGGACGTGGCAGTGCTGGGTTAATGGCAGGACCCGATGATATTAGAAGGCTGTTCCAGCCTTAATGATTCCCTGATTCTGTGCTTACCTCCAGGCCAGAGAGGCATCACTGAGTATGAGCTTTCTGTGCCCACATTGCAGTGCTGCGGTGCTTCCTCAGCCATGGGGGACAGCTCAAAACCACACGTTCCTCTGGAGCAACTCTGGTGGCAGACCCTGAAAGTCTGGGACACCACGAGCGACACTTGGCCTGTTTATGAGTGAGTCCTGCCATGGGCATGAGAGACAGATGGTTTCCTTGTGGAAAGAGAGCTCTGAAGTGCAGCATGGCCAAAGCCAAAAACTGCTGGGAGAAATCTGCCCTCATATAATCATAGGATGGTTCGGGTTCAAAGGGACCTTAAAGCTCATCTCGCTCCAACCCCCTGCCATGGGCAGGGACACCACCCACTAGACCAGGCGGCTCAGAACCCCTTCCAGCCTGGCCTTGGACACTAAGCCACACATCACCTTAGGTCCCTCCTGACCCCAAGACGTGTAGAGGCAGAGCTAGAGTTAGCAATGACCCATCCAGGCACTGCATGTGCAGCGGGAGCTCACCACGTGCTCCAGCTGCCCTTGCTTTGCACAGAAACCCATCCCACCATCCGGGCTGAGCCTCTCCTCCGTGCGGGATGTGCCCACGAGTGAGATCACGTTGAACGCCCAGCAAGCAGAGAGATGACCCTGCAGTCTCACAACACCCGCTGGGGATCGGTTTGCCCACAACATTGGGGCCCCAGTGGAGAGCCTGGGGAGAAACAGAGAGAGCCTTTGCCCCCATGGTCCAAGGATGCAAGAAACCAAACAAAATGCAAGAGGTCAGCAAACACAAGGCAGCAATTAGCACAGGCAGTGGGGAGGAGAGAGCGAGACAACGCAATTTATGGAGCTCAGGAGAGGGAATTCTTTGAGGGCACCAATCACGCACTATAAATACCTTCGAGGTAATGACAGAAATGGAGTGAATTATTCACCATCTCTGATGATGGGAGGGCAAGAGGCAGTGACCTGGATCTGAGGAAGGGAAGTCTGGGTGGGAGGAAGCCTGGGCAGCAGGAACAGCCTGGCGTGGGATGTGCTCCCAGGGGCAGCCCTGCTTTCTGTGCAGAGTCCACCTCTAACACGTCCTTGGATGAGTCCACATCAATCCCAGTGTTGGAGGGGCCAAGGCCAGGTCGCGTGGGAGTTCCCAGCCTGCCTGTCCCTCCTGGCATGGAGGCAGTCAGTGAAGTTTCCTGCATGTGGTGGCTCTGGCCCATACACAGAGTCTGCTGCTTTCCCGGGGCTGTGGCTGAGCAGGCAAACATCTTCCTTTGCCTGGGAGAGGCATCCAGGTCCACCTGGCCCCACCCAGGTCAGCTTGGCATTTGTGACAGCCATCGACCTGGGCAAACCAGCAGGAGGGAGAGAGAAGAATCTAAGGCTTTGACTTGGAAAGAAGAACAATGGCAAATTGCCTCCAGCAAGATCTCAGAATCACAGACTGGCTGAGGCTGGCAGGGAACTCTGAAGGTCGCCCAGGCCCCTGCTCAAGCAGGACCACCCAGAGCCAGTTGCCCAGCTCCGTGTCCAAACAGCTTTGAAATACCTTTGAGGATGGAGACTCCACCACTCCCCGTGCAACCTGTGCCAGTGCTCGGTCACCCTCAAAGGGCAAAATGTTTCCTGATGTTCAGAGGGACCTTCCTGTGTTTCCGTTTGCGCCCATCACCCCTTGTTCTGTCACTGGGCGCCAATGAGGAGCCTGGCCCCATCTTCTCTGCACCCTCCTTTTAGGTTTTTATACACATGGACGAGGGCTCCCTTGAGCCTAAAAGGTGGAGATTTCCTGTGCACAGACAAGAGACCTCCTGCCTGCTGCCGGGGTTGTGTGTCTGCCTGCAGACGTGTGTGTCTGTGCTAAAGAGTAATGACCCCGCCGAGGGTATGGCGAGGCCCAGAAAGGTGCTGTGCTTCCACTGATTCTCTGGGAAGGGCTGGGGTTCAGTGCTGCTCCTGCTCCCCGTTGCTTCACAGCAATCCCAGTGGGGAGCTCTAACAGCTTTCCCAACGCCTGCTCTTTGTTCTCCCTGCTGCTGGATCGCAGCCGATGACACGAGGAAAATGGAGGAGAGGTGGGAACAGCTCTGCTGTCCCCTCTGTCGTGGTGACCTGTGGAGGCAGCAGTGCCTCCTGCATGCTCTGGCAGCCTGGAAATGCGAAATGATCAGTTATGGAGGCCACTCATTGCATCTGCTGGGAGACCCAGACTGACTTCTGGAGCTTTTTCTATCTCTCTGCAGATGGGTCTGTCCTTATCTGCAGCTCCTCTGGGGAACTCTTCAAGTGCCTTATCATGGCAGCAAGCCTGGAAAATAGCTAAGGGTCCCCCAGAACTGTTTTGGAGGTCAGGATGGCACTGGGGTACCCATCATCAGCTACCCTCCAGCCTTTCTCCTGGCAGAGGCAGATGCTGGAAAGCAGGGAACCAGGGAGACAAGTGGGTCAGCTTGGGTGGCTCCTGCAGCCTCTCAGGAAACCGAAAACAGTGCTCTGATCTCATGCTCGACACACAGAGTCACATCACGAGCCAGGACCCTGGATGTGCTGTCTGAACTGTGTCGGTCTCCTGCATTTCTCATCCATCACAGCCGTGTGGAGAAGGTGGCATGGGCTGAAATGGCTCCTGGAGCAGAGAGACTGAAGGACATTTGCTGGCTCTAAAACCCACAGAAACCACAGGAGATCCTGTTCCCTCTTAGCTGGACAGGTCCAGCCATAGGCAGAGTGGTCAGCCCCACTGTTGGGGGAGAATAGAGAAAGGAAAATCCACACTGGAAGAACATTACAGCTTTGGCAGCCCTGGGCCAGCTGCCTGGTTCGTGTCTCCCACGGAGAAGGACTTTTACATTCAGTTTCTGGCCACTGCAGTGGCACAGTGCTGTGTGACAAGAGCAGGAAAACAATGATTCCTTAGACCCTGTTTGGTTCTGTCTGGCGCTGGCAGAGACACGGTATCTGTCCCAGGCTGATTCCGTATGCAGAGGACAAGGACATGGGTCTGCTCCAGCGCGGGACATGCAGCTTTACAAGCCAGAGAAAGAGAAAGAGGAAAAGCAAAGGAAACTGCCTCCTAAATGTGAAATAAGTGGAGGCTGGCTCCAGACCCTCAAGACAAAGCTATAAATCTGCCCAGGCCTGCTGCGAAAGCGTGAGACACCCTGCAACAGCCACATGGCGTCACGGTGTCCTTGATCTCTTGTTTTCTCTTCCATCCCTCCCTTTCATCCCCGCCACCCCCGGGGCACGTCCCGCCTCCGGGTGACTCCGGCTCCTCCGCCCGCTCCCCGGCTGCTCTCCCGTCCCGCCGCTCTTTTCGGGCAGCCTGGCTCGGGCTGCATCGCTAGCGGCGGTCCCGGCTGAAGGACGGGCTGCATCCCTGGCTGGCCCCGCTGCCCTCGGCGCCGTTCGTTCGGGGCCAGCAGGACCGGCCCGTGCAGGGACCGCGGCCCCGAGGGTGTTGTCCCCCGGCGCTGGTGTCGGGTCATGCGGTGACCGCGCTCCGGGCACGGCCCGTCACGGGGTGGGCAGCGGGTCTGAGTCACGGGTGACCCGTGACTGTGGTGGCCATGCCCCCAGTGGGTCACAGGACCCACCGGGACAGCTCCTGACCCTCCTCTGTTTGCCGGGCTGGAATTTTCCTCGTAAGCTGAGATGAAAGGAGGAATCCTCCGGCTGTCCCAGGAAGGGGGAGCCACGTCGACGCCTCTTCCCAAGGCACGGCTGACACCGAGACATCCCCTGAGAGCCACGGGCGAGCCCAGCTCCCCAGCTGGTTTAAAGGCAGCTCTGTTTTGAAGCCACAAACCCCTTCTCCCACATGAACAAGCAAGGAGACGGTCTCAAAGGCCACCCAAACCACATCCAGGCGAGGCCATTTCCCGCTTGTCCCCATCTGACCAGGTCCTGGGCATCGTCTGGCAGTGAGGGAACAAAGCACAGAGGGCATCAAGCCATCGCCTTGCTCTCCCCCAGCTTGGCTCTGCGGAGCACAGGCGGAATCAGCACAGAAGCCACAAGTCTGTGCCACATTTGTCTCCTTTCTGTCCCTGGGCTTGCTGCACAAGGAGCAGGGGGAAGAGAAATGTGTTCAGGCTGCAACTAATGCCAGAGCCTAAGAAATGGATCCATTCACCCCCAGACAATTTGCAATGCAAAGGGAGCAGCTCCCCTCTTGGTTTACTCCTCCCCACGACCAAATGCACGCACAGCCCCTCTTTCCCACATCCCTGCCTTGGGAGGGAAGCAGCTCACCATCCCAGTGCAGACAGAATCCTGAGCCCCTCCGCTGCCCCCACCTCGCAGCTGATTTAAATCCCTGGCACTGGCACCCGGTGCCCGTTCACCCTCTGGCACCAGAGAACCAGGAGCGACGAGGACGTGGTGCCAGGGAGGGGGGCACCCAGCACACCGGCAGTGCTGCCTGTGCACGGCTCAGCTCTCCATGTCTCCAAAGGCTTCTCTCCCAAGCGTGCCTGACTAATTAGTAAACGGAGCCTAAACCTTTTGGTCTCCATCGATCTTATCTTTAAACCCTGCAGACAACAATTCCTCAATCGATACCTCATTTAATTGCTGCCACCAGGCTGACAGCTGGGCTCCTGGCTGCACAAGCCTGGCTGTCATATGGCAGGTTGCCAGTGCCACCTTCTAATCCCAAACTGATTTATCCTCTTCCAGCTCCTCTGCCCGCCCAACCCCCCCGCTCCTGACCCTATTCCTGCCCCTCCTTCCCTGTGCAGGGCTAGAAAGGCCCTGACTGCCTGCATCTCCCTCAGGAGCACGTCCCACTCCCGTGACGGTTCCCCCCCGAGCATGGCTGTGACCAAACTCGTGTTGATGAAGGTTTGAGTAGGAACAAGCTGCCCCCACACACTGCTCAGACCCGGTTCAGCCCATTTCCAGCCCAGCACTACCGCAGGGGGACACCTGAGTGTCACTTGTGGTGTGTCCCAGCCAGCCCACCCCGCGGGACAGGCAGCCCCTGCCCTGCACATCCCAATCCCAGGCCTGGCCTCTGTGCATCCACAGCGAGGACCCAGCCTGTGTGGGGCATGATCTGGTGGCTGGCTGCTGTTCCTGGCCAGCCCCGGGAGCCGGATGTTTGTGGATGTTCTTGCTCTCCTGAAGAGCAGCAGATACAGAGGCAGGCCGTGCTGTTTTGGGAGAAGCTGCCTTTGGAGTCAGGCACTGACTCCCCAGCTCAGCACTCTCTGCTCGGGGCGGGGGGAGGCGTGGAAGGGGATCCGGCTCCTGTGCTGGGGCAATGGCCATGGGTGCTCTGTGTTTGCTCTGGCTCAGTTTTTAATCTTTCTTCAATCATGGGCGGTTTTTTTTGGCTGCAGTTTAATGTTAATCATAGGTGCAACACGCATTTCTCCCGGTGGCAGAAATGGGAAATAATTGCTGTAACCTGATCGCAGATCAGTTATGTGTTTGTCGTCTGCAGCTCTTGACAGCCTCTCTTGGTGGGGACGCTGATTGCTCCGTCCTTGTGTCCTCAGGAAACATCAGTGTGTCATTTCTGGAGGAAATAGCACTGGTACATGAACACATCACCAGCAATACCACCAGAGGGAAACCTCAGGATTGGGATTGCGCCCCACAGCACAAACCCTGAGCCTGCGGACTGTCCAGCAAGGGGATGGGTGCCTTCTTCCACCAGTGACGCTCTGAGTGTCACCTGTCCTTGCAGCTTTGAGTTGCTCCACTCCACGGTGACCCTGAGCTGGCCTTCTCCAAGCAAGAGGAAGTTCAGATGTGTAACATAAATCACCACCTCTACTACTGGCCTTAGCTGGAATCCTGATTTTGTGCCAAGTAAGAGGGACAAGGCCCTCACTGTGCAGGAGCCGAGGGGAACCCTGGGCCTGGCCTGGGGGAACCCACATCTCACCAGCGTCCAGCAGGAATGTGGAAATCTTCTCCAAGGGACCATTTACGGTCTTCACGGATCAGCGATGAGGAACTAACATGTGAGGAAAGGCAGGGGAACATGCCGACAGCTTCCTGGGAGCAAACACAGCTCTGGGGGACACGGATGCACTCTGGGAACACCGGGCTAGCTCAGAAGACCCCCGGCTGCTGCAAGGCACTGGTGTCTCCTCCAGTGATGACAGGGAGGATGTACCACGTCCCACCCACCTCCTCTTCCAGTTTGCTCTTCCCCTGCAACAGCTACACCGAGGCAGGACGTGACCCTGGGCAGAAGCTGCAATCTGCTCTTGGTGCAGGCTGCCAAGGCTAGAGGACAGAGCAGAGGTCAGGCTGAAGGCAAAGGTACCTGGATCCCAGGTTTCTGGGCCAGAAACCAATTCCAGAGCCTTTCAGCCTGGACAGAATCTAGCCCATACATCCAAGGTCTTCCCACTGAGCTCAAGCAGTGTCTGTGCAAGCAAGGCTGGGCCCTAGCAGGGTGCTACCTTAGCAGACACTCTGTCCTGCTTCCATCTCCCAGGCCACAGCTTCCCAGCTAGCCAGGGAGGGAGGAGAATACTCAGTAGCTCCAGGAGGGAAGGCCAGGGAAGCTTGTCATGGGAGTGGGGATTCATGTCCTATCAGCAATGAGAAGTTGTTTCCACCGCCAGCTTGGGGCTGTCCTGAGCAGGACCAGGAGCTGGACTCAGCGATCCTCGTGCAAGGCCAGGAGTTGAACTTGGTGATCCCTGTGGGTCCCTTCCAGCTCAGGATATTCCGTGGTTCTGTGACTCTCTGATCCCTGCTGCCCTTCCATAGCCTGTTTCATTCAGGGCTGCTGCCTGCTGCTCATGCCGGGTGCCCTGTGAGCCGGGCTGGAGCAAAAGGGACCCAGGTGGGCAGTCCTGGTGGGAGAGGAGAGCCCCATGGGCAGGGCGGGGGTGGCTCCCTGTGCCAGCCGTGGCACGGGAACGCGGGAATGCCGATCCCGCAGCCGTCCTTCGCCGTGGTGCCAGAGGGTGCCTGACACATGGCACTGGGAGCTCTGCAGTTGGCCCCGAGCGTGCCCCAGATGGTTTGATGCCAGGGTGTTTGCACACAGCTCTGCCATTTAATGGGGAGAGAAGGCAGAGCTGATCCCAGCTGAAGCCACACACCCAAACGCTGACAGACTGTTTGTCGAGACACAAACATTGGCAAATGGCCCCGCTTGCCATGTACTGAGAGTCACGGCAGGGAGGGAGGCAGCCCGGGAACAGGGATGTCTCTGGCAGGGACTGGGAGTCCTCAAAGTGCAGTTCGGAGCGCGTTTCTGGGAAAAAGGAAGCTGTCGCTGTTACGTCCGAGGCGCATAAAGAAAACGACACAGAGTCCAGGCTTGGGAACAAGCCGAAGCTTTTCTTTAATAATTTTCTGACTACTATATAGGATAGATGGCAAAAGTGTGTTGAGTGGCAATAGGTAATTGGTTCCTCGGCCATCCACCCCTTGAGAGGATTGGCCAAGTCCTAAGATACCGATTCCAAAATATTTTCAAAGTCAAAGCCATAACAATCTTGTAAAACAGCCTGCAGGTGCAAGAAGTTTATGAAACTGTGACCTTGTTTAAAGTAGTTTGCATGGAAAAGACAGTCTGCTCACAGAATATTGAGAAAAGGCTGAAGAATTTCTCTGCTTCTAGCTTTTTAGCACCTACAGGAAGCCACTTTCTGGGGAGACTTGAATCATCCGTCTCCAAATGGGTGGAACTAGGACATCCAGCTTCTACAGACGAGGCTGGGGGTGATGGGGACGGCAGGATATGATTCTCACCCAGCACAGTTTGGGGGATGGAGCATCCTGCCTGTCCAGCCAGGACAGTTTCTCTTTGGTCCTCTGGCTCGGTGTGTCCAGGGGTACTTGTCCAGAGCACGCCAGGCCATCAGCACCTTGGATGTGTTAGTGTCCAGTCCCAGCAGGAATGCAGCAGGCAGGCTGGTGCTGGGGCTGCCTGCGATCCGTGGGTTGGGTAGGGCTGTGCCTTCCTCACCAACACCCGCCGTTAGCTCTTCCCCTCCAGCATCCCGTGCTCCAAAAAGGAGGGGATGGGAGCTGCGGCACTGAGAACATGAGCCAGAGCTGGGCAGCCTGGAGCAGAGCCAGGGACCAGCGTTGTGCCCAGCGGGTGGCACAGATGTGCTCACCTCAGGGACAGGCTGGCACCTTCCCACACTGGTGCCATGAATTTACAGCGGTGCTGTGGAGGGAAGAATTGCCTTCAAACAGCACCTTCCAGCCTCTAGCACATCCCCTGGGGCACCTGGGTTTGGATCCTGGGAAAGCCAGGTCCCCGTACCTGAGTGTCCGGCCCAGAAAATCCAGCTCTCAGGCTGCCTGGGTGGCAAGAGGTGGTGGAAGGCACTGAGCTGGAAGGCTTTCCAGCTTCCCATCAAACCAGGGAAACAGGAGCTGCTCCTGCACTGATCTAGCAGCTTCACTTTGCCAGCAGGAGCCTTTTGTGTCTCAGATGATCGCCCTGATTGGAAGCAGCTTTGGAACCTAAGTGTTAACCCAGCTGGGCCTCAGTTCAAGATGATTGACTTCTCTGGACAAGGAGCCTTTATTTCCAGAAGCTCTGCCCTGCAAAATGCTGAACACCTCCCAGGGCAACACGGAGAGGGGCTCCCAGAGAAGGGAAAACAAGGCCCATGTGGGTGGGGGCACAGAAGGGTAACGAGGGGGGAAGGAGCTGCCAGCTGGGAAGAATCACAAACAAAGTAAGCTTTTGTCTTCCACCAGGACACCAGATTGATGTTAAAGGAGTCCATAGGTTTAAATTACCAATAATACCACATCAAAAATCTCAAAATTTGGGGTGGAGGCTCAACAACCTAGGGAAGGACTCCTGTGTTTTGGTGACAGACAGGGGTCCACACCTCCACCAGCCACCACCACAGCCCTGTCCAGCTCCAGGCTGAAACCAACGCAGGCTGTGGTACCTGCTGGCCCCCAACCAGCAGCATCACCAAGGACTGCTTGGGAGACCCACTTGGAGATGTAAAGGCCTGGGAGAGCCCAGTGAGCTGCCTTGGAGCAGCCATCCCATAATTTGCTTTGTCAGTGCAGCCCAGGACTTTAAACTTGGCGCCTGTAGCTGCACGGGATGCTCAGCCGGGGAAAGCCAGAGGGTGCAGAGCAGCACGGTCAGTCTGACTTGTTTTGGGCTTCCTTCTGCTCTCTCCTGGGGCCTCCTTCGTGCTGCCAGCATCAGAATATGTGATGTTTCTAAAACCTTAAATCACACGATAGAAGGGGTGGTCACCTAAACAGCAAAGAAAGGTTTTAGCTTGTGTGAGTTACTGTGAAAAAGGTGAAAAGGACTTGCACAGAGCTGGAAAAATGCCCACTGTGGTACTGAGGGGCAGCTGCTCTGCAAACTCACAGCATGTGTCAGACAGGGACACCCCGTTGCCCCAGTCCAGGCTTTGGGACAGTTTTCCACCTAACTTGCACCGGGCAAATGTCCTGAAATCTGTCTCCTGTAGCAACTCTGACTGTTTCTCTCCCTGGCTTTCAGACCCCTCATCAATTCCTTGCCATATCAAAAGACAGGAGACAAAAGGGGCCGAGTGAGTATTTCTCAACCCAATGCAGATGCCCCAGGCAGGGCAGCCCAGCTCCCAGTGCACTCATCCTTGCCCTCAGTGTCCCCCTGCCCTCCCCTCGGCCAGGTGCCCCCTCAGCCTCCCCTTGTGTCAGCTGCTACTGAAGAGCCTCCACGGCCCCAGGAAGGGGAACGGGCTGCTAACAGAAATACCTCACTTCAGAGTGATCTCCCTGACCTGAAACCCTCCAGAGACCTCTCTCCAGATTATCATCATCCTGCTGATGCTGAGCTCTTCCTTCTCCTGGCCTTGATCCTTTTGTCTTCACTGCAGAGGTTTCCCTGAGAGGTGTGGGGCTTTCTCTCTCATGGTGCCTTGCTGCAGCCTTTTGTGCGATCTCCCACATCATCCTCCCCTCATCCAGAGGTTCTCCTGCCGGTGTGCTGGGCTCAGCGCTGGCACCGCAGCATCCCGTGGGATCCTGTCTCTTAGCAACGCGGAGGAGGATGCTGAGCACACGTCTGGTCCATCGGTCCATGGAGGCTCCGTGCACAGGGCAGAGGGCAGCAGCTGCCCGGAGGGAACGCAGCTCCCCCGCACGCACCACCTCCTTCTCCCCCGTCCCTTGGAAGTGGCTGAGGTTCAGGAGGTTGAGCACTGTTGCGGGACACCTCAGCCTGCTACCCCCAGCCCTGCTCTCCGGCCCATCACAGAGCTTCCCAGAGCCCTTTCCCGCACCAGCGGCCTGCAAAACTCCCACCACCCTTCCTGCCTTGTGCCACGGCTCCTGCAGCACTAACAAGGCCGTCAGAAGGTGCTCAGGCTGCCGCAGCAGGGCCGGGAGCGCGGACGAGCATCCCCCGCTGTCCGGGCGCGGCCGCCAGGGGGCAGCAGGGGGGC
>VZTI01001513.1:134458-366812 GCA_013397865.1 Struthidea cinerea
GGCTGTCCCCATGATGGGGGCTGTCCCCGTGGTGGGGGCTGTCCCCATGGTGGGAGCTGTCCCCGTGGTGGGGCTGTTCCCATGGTGGGGCTGTCCCTGTGGTGGGGCTGTCCCCATGATGGGGGCTGTCCCCATGGTGGGAGCTGTCCCCATGGTGGGAGCTGTCCCTCTGTGTGGCCAAGCTGCACAATGCCAATTCTCAGACCTGGCCTGCAGGGCTGAGCCAGAGTTTTCTGGGAACCTCCTTCATGGCCACAAAACCTGAACTCGCGGGTGGAGGCGGGATAGGTGAGACGAGACACGGGATCTTTGTTCCACCTGGGACTTTTCCCTTCTGGATTTTAAGGGTGCTCACCCTCGCAGCTCAGCACCCCCAGTAGGGGCACCAACTTCTCCCACCTTGGTCTCTGCTCTCTCCAGCAGCACCAGCTTGGCTGGGCTGGGGACACAGTGACAGCCTGACTGGTGCTTTTCATCCATCCCTTGGACCATCCAGCAAAGCAGCTGTGGGGCTGCTCTGCCCTGCCCACCTCCTGTTTCCCACCCCGAGCTCAGAGCACTGGGCCCTCTTACCTCCGTTTTTCTCCTTGAACCACTTAATTTTAAAATAGAGCAATTATCTTCCTTCAGAAAGGAGCTTACCCGCTCCAATCTAGGGCAGTTTGGCAGCGCAGCAGCCTGCACAGCTCTCTCTGGAAGCACGGTTGTGTCCCCAGCATGGGTGCTCCAAGGGCTGGAGCCCCTCTGCTCTGGAGCCAGGCTGGGGGAGCTGGGGGTGTTCAGCTGTGGAAGAGAAGGCTCCAGGGAGACCTCAGAGCCCCTTGCAGGCCCTGAAGGGGCTCCAGGAGAGCTGGAGAGGGACTTTGGACAAGGGATGGAGTGATAGAACAATGGGGGAACGGCTTCCCGCTGCCAGAGATCAGCATTAGATGGGATATTGGGAATAAGTTCCCTGTGAGGGTGAGGAGGCCCTGGCACAGGGTGCCCAGAGAAGCTGTGGCTGCCCCTGGATCCCTGGAAGTGTCCAAGGCCAGGCTGGACGGGGCTTGGAGCAGCCTGGGATAGTGGAAGGTGTCCCTGCCCGTGGCAGGGGTTGGACTGGCTGATCTTTAAGGGCCCTTCCAACACAAAACCTTCTGTGATTCTGTCTGTGACTTTGGATGGTGGTTGGATGATGAGTTTGGGGTCTGAGGAGAGGCATGACAGGGGCCGAGCAGTTTGAGCCCTTGGTCCCACTCTTTTCTCTGTAACCACTCACGTGTCAGAGGGATGAAGGCTTGGCTCCTTGGGAGCAAGGCTGAGATGTTCTGCCAGGGTTCACAGCCCTCCCTCCATCGCCAGGCCCTGAGGGATCTCTGGATGGGGAAGTTTGTTCCTGAGCCTGTGTGATAAGAAAACACAGACCTTCAGACTTTTACCTGCACATCTACCAACAAGTGGCAGACCTGCAGGGGGCTGGCAGGAGCTGTCAGAGGTGGCCTAACCCATGCTCATGCCTGCAGATGGGACCAGTTCTTTTGTAGGTCACTGCCAACAGAGGCTTCTCCAGCCTGCTCCTGAGATGCCTGCCTGTGACCCCTGTGTGTTTTACAGGACGGGGTGCTGGCTGTGATTCAGAGTATGTAATTGCTTCCGGGCTTAAATGCTCAAAACCCAAGGGCTGTTGCAGTGAAGGGTTCAGTGACGGAGCAGATTCTGCCAGGCTCAGCTGCCACGCTCTCCGTGGTAGGAAGGGTTTACATCCTCACATGTGTAGATCACCTAATCTCCTCTGTCTTGGGATCCCTCTGCTGTCTCACAAGTCTACACCCAGCTGTTGTTTAATTAAAAAATAAGCAGACAGGTATTCACAGGGAAAATTAAGCTGTTTTGTTCTTTATGTGTCCTTGATGCTCTCCTGGCATCTTATCTGGGGACAACAGCTCTAAGCCTTGAATTTGCATTTATTTTTGCCTTGCAAAGCCGTCTGTTTTAATTGGGAACAAACCCCTGGAACAGTGAATGTCCCATGCCAGGCAGACTGGCCGTGGTGTTAGAGAGGAACACTGCCTTGTCTCCCCTTTGCCCTGCCCGATGGGCTGTGAGGTTCAGGGGATGTGGCTGCAGCTCGTGTTCAGCTCCATGTCCTGAGTGACTGCTGAGGGCACTTGGCTTCTTCAGCCTGGAGCAGAGGAGGCTGAGGGGAGACCTGAAGGCACTCTGCAGTTTCCTCATGAGGGGAAGCAGAGGGGCAGCACCAATGACAGTGACAGGACCCAAGGGAACGGCTGGAGCTGTGTCAGGGCAGGGTTAGGCTGGATATCAGGGAAGGGTTGGGTGCTGTGGCATTGACCAGGCTCCCCAGGGAATGGTCACAGCCCCAAGGCTGCCAGAGCTCCAGGAGTGTTTGGACAATGCTCCCAGGCACAGGGTGGGATTGCTGGGGTGTCTGTGCAGGGCCAGGAGTTGGACTGGATGGTCCTTGTGGGTCCCTTCCAACTCAGGATATTCTATGACTTCACGATACAGCTTTGCGTAGCTGTGCTAAGCCGGCCTCGACACCAAACACAGCCCGTGTTGTGCTGTGAAGTAGGGTCACGAGGGTCAGGACAACCAGAGAAAGAACTGTCTAGGGCACCCAAGGTCATGAGGAAAGGCAACATGAGCTAGCGGTGATTTCCAGTGTAGCAGAGGAGAGCCAGCTGACCGGAAGCTGAAGGCTGGGACTAAACCCTTTGTAACAGAAGGTGTTTGTCCACGGACACCGACCAGGTGACTTGTCCTTTGAGCTTTGTGTCCTTTCAGTGAAGCTGGAGCTGCAACTCACACCCTAGGAGTTGGGGACCTACAGATGTGAGCTCTCAGTACATTTGTCAGGGCTTGACAAACCCGGGGATGCCGATGGGAGGAGACTGGAGCTGTCTCTATATTCCCTGAGTCAGCAGAGCTTCTCCATCTGGTGGCTTTAGGAGAGACAAAGAAGAATAAGTTAAAAGGCAGATTTTCAAAGGTTGGAGGAGTTGAATCTCCTCAGTTAAGGCACTGTGAAACACTGTGATCATCAAGCCCACCCCAGGTGTTTGTCTTGAACCAACCCAGGTCCTCTTCTGAGTGGGAACCCGAGGCTGCTGGGTACGTGAAGCCCAAGCTTCCATGGACACCCTCTCAGTGGATCAGCTGGGCAGGGTTTAGAGATGGTCCAGCTGAAGAAGGGTTCCCCCCAAGGAGAGACAAACCAGGACAGGACTTGTTTCCTTTGAACTTCTCCTGCAGGAGTGCCAAGCTTTTATCCCAGATCCCCCAAACACCCCCAGGGTCCGATCCCCAGCTTTGTACCCCGAATTACTCCGTCCCTACAGAGCGGATGCAGTGGAGCAGATCCAGCCGTGGCTCTGCTAATGCCTGGAGGCAGATTAGTGTCAGTCTTTCCCTTGGCATCTCCCCCCTACAGCACCTCTGACCAGGGGAGCACTCATGGCCTGAGCTCCACCACGCTCCTACAGCAACACCGTGCGGTGTTCGTACTGGACATTGGGATTTGCAGGGATGAAGTGAGCTGATGAAGGAAGTCAGAGCTGTGGGGAGGGAGAGGAAAAGAACCCAGGAAAGCTGTTAATCTGCCATTTTAATTTGCTGCATTGTACCCTGAGAACATCATCGTTGCTGAGCTACCACCCAGGTGCTCATCCAATGGGAACTGCTGGAGATTTGCAAGCAGAAGAGCTTCAAACAAGAGACAAGGCGGATTAAGCCTGACGCCCCATCGGATTCTCCTTCTCTGGGTCCCCGATCTACCAAAAGGCACCTTTCCCACTTTGCATATAATGTGAACTATTGTATAAATATTTAGTCACTCTGTTGGGAACATTAATTATAAATGGAGACGCAGCTTTTGAAAGCTGCCTGTAGGTCTGGGCACCCAATTTCCATTAATTTTAATGAGAACCAGACATCCAAATCCCATTCAGTGGCTTTGAGCATCTCAGGCAGGAAGCTTCATCTGACACCCCCGCCTCCATTCTCCCCAGTCTGCAATTTAAGAGTGAGATTTGCAAATACCTTACAAATCCTGCAGATGCCTGGGTTGCCCCTGTGCCACGCCATTGTTGTCTGCTGAGGATGGTTGGGTGGTAGCTTCAGAAGTATTTCTACTAAGTTCATCTAATCCATCCCGTTAGTTCTTTTCCTTTGCACCCCCCTCAGCACTTTGAAACAGCGATGCCTGAATGTACCCCCAGCCTGCGTGGTTTTTTGACAGAGAAGCTTTGATGCTTGCAAGTGACAGCTGTGCAGAGCAGGTCTGAAATGAGTGATTGAATTATCTGACTGATTAAAAATCAAGCTGTGGCTTGGAAGATCTGGCAGCAAGTATTCACTGAGGCAGCTCACATGAAAGAGAGCACGCATGCACGTAGGGTGTGTGTTTGTGTGTGCATAGGGAAAAACTGCCGGTGAGATGGGACAGACACCCAGAGCAGCAGCTTCTTAAGCTCAGCATCCTTTCCAAAGCTCCAGATCTGCTGTGAGATGCTCAGCAAAGCTAAAACTCAGCATGGTTGTGGAGATAATGATTATTTAGACAGACGTCAGCAGTGGTTTAGGAAATGGAAATTGAGCTAAAAAGTAGTGCAGGCTGGGGAACTACTTGACTGCATCTCAGTCCCTCCCGGCCTGTGGCTGGGGAGGGATAAACTCTGCTGCTGGAGCACGGTTCCATCCTCTGTGCTGCAGGCACGTGCCATGGTGAGGAGCAGCCCCAGGGGCACCAGCTCCATGGGAACCTATCCCGTGATCCAGAGTAGGGAAAAACTTGAGCCCTGGTGAGGTTAGCTGTAAATGGCTGGAAGGGTGGAGAAAGGAAGCTTGGTTATGGCTCTGCCCTCGATGCCATCAGTGATGGCAACAGCAGATGTGCCCATGCAGCCTTTCCAGGCCTGTCTCAGCTTCCTTCCCAGTCCCCACAGATGCCTCACAGAAATTCAGCTCAGCTAGAGCAGAAGAAAAATATCTGGAAGTGAAATGAATGAATTTTTTTTTTTTTTTTAATGTGGTTTTTTGCAAATGAAACATATTTTGTCAGCTGAACAGGTTTGCAGGTTCCTGCTGGAGTTCCATGCAGGGAAAAGAAAATCATGTCATAAAAGTTGCGATTGTAGTCCTTCATTGTGAATGGTCCTCTGATAGTTTGCTGAAATTGATTTTTTCCTAAATAGTTAAAGTGCTCTTCATCTCCCTACTTACAGAAGATCGCTATCTCCCCCTGACCCCCAGCCCAAAAGAGGTGAAACACTGGGCTATAACTAATTGCTTTATCAGAAAGAGTTTTGGTTTGTTCTCTCAGCCCAGCCACTGAATAATTTGCTCTTTCCCCCTTCCAGTGCCATTAGTGCTGCCGGTGTCTGTCACAGCTTCAGCCTTGCCCTTCGTGCTCCTGTCCCAGTTCCAGTGGTCATTTCCACCAGACTAAATGCTGCAACAGCCCCAAGGGCACACAGAGCTAATGGTAACTCACTGGCGTCTGTGTCATCTCTCCATCAGCATCCCAAAACGTCCCTCCTATTGAACCCATTCTGGCAACCCAGGAACACTCAGAGCAGAGAAGGTGCTGGGATTCTGCTCGTGTAAAACCTCATCGTTGCTAATTGTCCCCCTGCAGCCCAGGTGTGGGCGCCCCAGGGCCCCTGTGCTTCTGTCCCCCATTTCTCCCAGCCAAGACCTGACTGCTGAGCTTAAATGAAACATCAGATCATTTGAATGCTCTCTTCCACCATCTAAACATGTCTATTTGTGGACTTCTATGTTTTATAGACAGTAGACAAGTTGTTGACGCCCCATCCCTAGAAGCGTTCAAGGCCAGGTTGGACAGGGCCTGGTCTAGTGGAAGGTGTCCCTGCCCATGGCAGGTGGGTGGAACAAGGAGAGCTTTAAGCTCCCTTCCAACCCAAACCATCCTATGATTCTATTAATATAATGTAAATCAGGTTTATAACTTCGAAAATTGTTTTTAATCCCCCTTTCCCTATCCCAAGTCTTTCAAAAGTCAGAGTCAGAGTGTCGCTGTTACGTCCGAGGTGCATAAAGAAAACGACACAGAGTCCAGGCTCATGAACAAGTGGAAGCCGAAGCTTAAGCACTTTAATAATTTTCTGACTGCTATATAGGGTAGATCGCAAAAAGTGTGTTGAGTGGCAATAGGTAATTTGTTCCTCGGCCATCCACCCCTTGAGAGGATTGGCCAAGTCCTAAGATACCTATTCCATAATATTTTCAAAGTCAAAGCCATAACAATCTTGCAAAACAGCCTGCAGGTGCAAGAAGTTTATGAAACTGTGACCTTGTTTAAAATAGTTTGCATGGGAAAGACAGTCTGCTCACAGAATATTGAGAAAAGGCTGAAGAATTTCTCTGCTTCTAGCTTTTTAGCACCTACAGCACAGGACCTGGCTGTGGCCTCTAGGTTGGGCTCAGACTGACAACGAGCCTTAAAGGTGAGGGTAGATGGGCCAACACCTCCAGTCAGTCAGTGCTGCCTGGTTCATGGTTTACCTTGGCCTGAGTTTTCTGCTGCCCTTGGTCCCTGTACCTAATCCTACAGGCTGAGCAGTCCTTGGCCTGGAGGGTCCAGGGCCAGGGCCTCTCTCTCCCGCAGCTGAAGCGTCCTCACTTTCTGTGTCTTGGACTGCCTCAGGTAATGGCAAATTCTCCTTCCTTTGCTCTCTGCCCCTTCACATCAGTGCTCCAGAACCTGCTCACAGCCAGCCAACTTAGTCCTCACACCCTCCAAAATTCCTCTCCAGCTCTCTTGGAGATGCTTCAGGGGCTGGAAGGCCACAGTTAGGTCACCCCAAAACCTTCTCCAGGCTGAAAAACCCAACTCTCTCAACCTTTCTCCGTAGCAGAGCTGCTCCATCCCTCTGATCATCTTGGTGCCCCCTCTGGACTTGCTCCAGCAGCTCCACGTCCTTCCTGTGCCGGGACCCCGGAGCTGGAGGCAGAACATGTCCCGATGTTCCGCAGGGCTGCTCCTCCACTTGGGTTGGAGCGGATGGGCCCCGGCGCAGATGGATCCCTGCAGACTGCTGGATCGAACAGGGGGATGGACAAATAGCTTCCCTAAACAGCTTCATAACAAAGTGAAAGAAAATCCATGTTCCCAGAACAGCTTTTCAGCCTCAGGGATAGATGCTGAAGGACTCGTGCTGCTGCCAATGCGCAGCCCCACAGTTTCTAAAAATGACAGATGATCATTTTCTGCTACCAAAAGTATTGCAGTGAATTTGGTGTGATTCTGGATCTGGCCTCAGCTGGACAGAGAAAGGTGAATTGATTACTGAACTCAGAATTAATGGTTGCTTAAATGCCCTAATTGCATTTGTTCTGAGCAGAACGTGATCCTAAATTGATAATATGTATGCAAGGCACTTGAAAGTGGTCAATTTTCCTAAGCTGGGAACAATTACAAACAAGAAGTGATTGGAGGAAAAACTGAGAAAAAATGTGTGTTCTAAATGAGGGTTGCTTAAGAAAACTTTGATAGATGCTGTCTCCTCCACAGCATGCACACAGTTCTGCAGTCATTGAAGATATTCTTAGCTAAGAATCTATCATTGTTAAGGAAGAGAAAATCAGAAATAATAACAGTAATAAAAACCCAAATCGGAAAAGGAGGGATTTGGTAACAAAAGCAATGAATTAACTGTTACATAACGCAGAGACCTGGAAGGCTAATCTGGAAGAGCAGTCAATGAAAATTATGTGTGGTGGCATTAAGGACTCTTAGGGAGTGTGCATGTGTGTGTGTTGATATGCATGTATGTCAGGAAGAAAATGTGTTGCATGTTGGTTTTAGATGAAGCCGGTGAAGACTCTGCTCTGAGACTGCAAAAAAAAGTGTCCAAAGATTCAAAGCTCTGGAGAAAAGCAGCCTGATGGGTCCAGATCCTACAGAGGGGATGGAAAGCTGCTTGCCCCAGCAGTACCCAGGCAGCACATTAAATGGCAGCTGGTAAATTGAAATGTTTGTACGTGTCTAGGACCAGAAAAACTACATGGGATGGTTTCATAAGGCGTCGTGAGAGGTCCTGTTAGGGTGTTGGTACTTCTTGCATGTCAGTACCGGGGTGTTGGGGAAGGGGGTACCCAGAGAAGCTGCGGCTGCCCCTGGATCCCTGGAAGTGTCCAAGGCCAGGTTGGACGGGGCTTGGAGCAACCTGGGACAGTGGAAGCTGTCCCTGCCCATGGCAGGGGGTGGAACTGGATGGGCTGTAGGGTCCTTTCCAGCCCAGGCCATGCTATGAGTCTATGGAATTAGTCCAAGAAAACAGGAGGACATTTGTTTAGGTGAGATGATGGATGGCAGAGACGGGAGACTCCAAGCACTGGGGTATAATAACAGATGGAAGAGGTGCTGCAGACCCCTTGTAGCCAGAAGAACAGCGGGCTCCCTGTGGGACCTCCAGGCACTTGCTCACATCAGCTGCTGAGGATACAGTTTTCATACACCACAAGTTACTGAAATTAGGACGAGTCAGATGCTGCGAGTGGTCAGGTCTGCTTGGGGAGCTGATTTTGTGTCAGCAGTGGGCTCTCAGGAAGACAAGTGCAAATTCATACACTCAGAAACCCCCGTGGGCAGAGGAGAAATGGTGTTTTGGAGGACAGTGACTCATTTGAAAGTTCCCATGAAGGAAGATGGAGAGCGAGCAGAGTGCTCATCCAGCAGCATCAATCTTACCTTCTGCCAAAACCTGAAATGCCAGGAACAATGACTCCCATATTCCAGGCTGGGATTTCCCAGGCAGAAGTGCCTACACTGGGCAGGGAATCAAAAACCTCCATGGCACACGGAGATTTGTTTGGCATGAGCGAGAGAGGTGACTAATCCCTGCACAGGAGATTAGTGCACGGTGTCCTCTTGGGACTTCCAGCGGGCTCTGGTGGCCGTGCTGGGCACTGGCCAGGCTGGTACTCAACGCTGAGTCCTGGTCCAGCACCCAGGAAGTTATTGAGGAGCTCAGAGAATGAATTGTGGTGTAGAAAACCAGACTCCTGTGGAGCCCTAAACAAGTTTCACTTAAATGTATATCCAGGAGGAGGCTACAAGGGAAACTGGTCACAGCCTGTGAGGAAAGAAAAACCCTGAGGGGAGCATTCTTGAAGTAGTTGGGCTTTATTGTCTAGGAAGAGCCAATGGTTGCAGGGTGACCCCAGACAGGGTGTTTAGGTGCAGGTGCTGGGATTGGAGCTGTTTCACCTGTGAGTTAATTGACTGTTGGACAATTTGTCTCAGGGTGGGGTGTGTAGGTGCTAAAAAGCTAGAAGCAGAGAAATTCTTCAGCCTTTTCTCAATATTTTCTGAGAAGACTGTCTCTCCTATGTAAACTATTTTAAACAAGGTCACAGTTCCATAAACTTCTTGCACCCGCAGGCTGTTTTGCAAGATTGGTGTGGCTTTGACTTTGAAAATATTTTGGAATCGGTATCTTAGGACTTGGCCAATCCTCTCAAGGGGTGGATGGCCGAGGGACCAATTACCTATTGCCACTCAACACACTTTTTGCGATCTATCCTATAAAAGTAGTCAGAAAATTATTAAAGAGAAGCTTCGGCTTCCACTGTTCATGAGCCTGGACTCTGTGTCATTTTCTTTATGCGCCTCGGACGTAACGGCGCCATCGGTGTTTGGTGGAGCTCTCTGCCTTCTGCCTGCGCCTGTGACTGACAGCAGCCCACTTGCATGCGGAAATTCCGGGTGTGGACTTTCTGAGCACATCTTACCTCCAAGGACAGGCATCACCCGGGACAAAGAACTGATCGTAAGTGTCAAGAGAAATGCAGACAAAGGCTGTCAAGGACTGACCCTTATTCTTCAGAGGGGCTGTTATCCCCCTCCACATCCCCCTAGCCACACCACCTGCGTGCAGCAAGGTCCTCATAAGGATTTCTCCTAATTATGGCTTCCATCAAAGTGACTTGTACTGAAAGTTAGCGAATCCCAGCTGGGAAATCCAAGGGATTTCCTGAGAAAAACAGCTGTGTGAGGACATGGAAGCATGCTCATTCCTGGGTACAGAAGAACACTAGCAATGGTTTCATAATAAACTTTGAGTAGGCTGAGCAGCACCCAGGAGTGTCCTTATGTGCCACACTGAGCATCAAGAGCAGGGCATGGCTGGAAAGCTCTTTGTAACAGGGACTCAGCGCTTCAAGCAGAGGCATTAAACTCCAGTTAAGGCACTTTTAAAACAGCGAGGGAAGTCAATAAACCCTGTGGGGCTGCAGGGTAAGTGGTGCTGTCTTCGCTCAGAGCAAAGGGGGAGCAGAGTCTGTGGAGCTGCCAGCCTTGGAGCAGCCTTGGAGCTCAGGTTTGGTGGATCCCATGGGGCTACATGAACATGCTCCTATCTTTTTTCCAGGTGTCCCCCTCTGCCCTCAGCCTAGCTGGAGTGTCGAGTGGTGTGCAGTGTTTTGTGGTGCCTGCAGTTCCCTGCTGCCTGGCAGGGCCCCAGGGGGGTGCTTTGACTTGTCTGGGGGCTTGAGGGGTGGCTGCCCTGATGCTGGTGTGGAGGAAAGGTGTCCTTACCTCAGGATGTCCCCTCTTCCTCAGAGAACTCGTGTCGCAGGTGGCAAACAGCATCTGCACGTTCACCTGCGCATCCAGACTTCAGCAGCACACGCAGAATCGCTGTAGTTCAGGAGTTTTCTTAATTGGAGGAAAATATTATGACATATTCGAGGCATCTGACAGATCTACCAGGAGAAATCTCTGTACCCTGTTGCTGCTAGGAATGCCCAATCAATGGCAGGGACAGGCTCACTACCCTGCCGAAGGGAGGAGAGGAGGCTTCTCCCTGAATCCAGCTGTTGATACGCTCATTCCCAGGAGCAGAATGATTGATAACCCAGTTATTTGGAACCCACTGGTGGATGTATTCTTAGAAACTAGAACCTCATTTTCTCATGCTGCAAAATGTCATTTCCTAGGACTGGCTGCACAGAAATTGGATTTTGTTCCCTGCCTTCAGACCTGAACAGCACAACAGACTGATAAATATTGATTGTGCTTTTATATTTTAATTTTTTTTTGGTGAAGCACCCTAACCTGCTAATTGTTTGATTACAAATACATTAGAGTTGATCAGAGAGAGCAGCAGGACAGACTTTTATGATGGTGTAAGGCAAATCTCTTAGGTGAAGGGGACCCTGTGGGAGGTTAAAAGCCCCACATGTGGATTTGCCCAGCTTCTTGACTGTGGCCACAAGATCCATTTTTGTGTCTCTCCAGCACAGTAACCTTCATTCACACTTGCATTTGCTGGAAAAGTCCTGAGTATAGCTGCAGGGTGGCTCATTACATGGTTCATTACCGATACTATCCCTGGCACACAACCCCGTGTGCTGTGCTGGGGGTATCCCTGCTGGAAGGATCTCCGGCCGTGCTCTGCTGAGCTGCTCCAGGACATTATTTCACCTGATGGCTGTGCTCCAGTGTTGGGATGCATGGCCGTACGTTGGAATGGTATTTTTAATTTGGGATGCTGGGGGTTTGTCTGCTCGTTCAGCGATGCGTGTCCCCCGGAACAAGTTTTCCAAGAGACAAAGGTCTAGAGAGAGGTTTTCTCCATGGAATCAGGAAGCCATGGGCTGTCTTGGAACATGCGTCTGGGGCAGACACCAAACCCTTCTTCCTCACCCAGGGGTTCAGTGGGGCTTGGAGCAACCTGGTCTAGCTTAAGGTGAACCTGCCCATGGTCTGGGTTGGAACTAGGTGGTGGTTCAGGTGCCTTCCAACCCTTCTGTGATTCTGTGACCCCACATCCCTGTGGGGCAGTCAGGGTGCGCATCCTGGGTCCTGTGTGTCACCGAGTCACGGGTGATTCCAATACAAAGGTGTGCCAGCTCTGGGTGAAGGATCCTTGTAGCTGGCCACTATCCCGGCTGGCCCAGGCCAAGGGACCCCTGGCTTGTGCTCCAGCTGGGCAACTTGACCCAGAGAGCACCCACCGCCCCTCACCTGTGCACCCACAGAAACCCCCATTGCATCACAGCCACCAAAAGGCCAAGGCACACTGTTTGCCCTAAACCACTGCTCTGTTAGTCTGGTAAAAGGGCCCTAAAGCAGGAAAAGCCTTGTGCCCCTGTACCTCTCCACCCCACACTGCATCCCCAGCCCTCTTGGTGAGCCAGGTTCCTGGGTATGCCTGTGGACAAAGCCACTGCCTTTGCATGCAGGAGCTGTCAGGATGGAGATGTGTCAGTGCTGCTGAGCAGGCACCAGGCCCAGCCCACGGTGGTGGGAGAGGCTCTGGAGCCGGCTTGGCAGGCACATGGGCAGCACTGCTGCTGGAGCCACGGGGGCTCTTCAGCCTGGGATGGGATGGGATGGGATGGGATGGGATGGGATGGAGCTGCAGCAGGTGGGAGTGTCCGGAGGCACGGAGCAACCCAACCTGCAGCGCTGGGGTCTGCACCAAGGTGGGTCCTTGAGGCATTGCCAGTGCTGCACGTCTGCGTTTGGAAGTACTTCAGTTGTTAAAGACACTGAGAGCATTTGGCAGGATTTCAACCCAAAACTTCAAGCCAGTGTCAGTTCGCAGGGTGACGATTTGCTGGCAGGAAGCAGAGCAGTCCCTCAGCGCTCTGCAGGTGCCCGTGGCGGGGACAAGCCCCAGCACTCCGGGGACATCCCTGGCATCTCCTGCGCTGCGAGCGGAGCCTCCCAGCCAGCGGCGTGTCTGCTCCTGCCAGGGGCTCTGCCGGGGGCTTCGCCAGCCGGAGCTTTATTCCATCCTTTCCCTGGTCCATTCACCATGCCTCCTGCCTCCTCCCCCTCTCCCCGTCCCTCCCACCCTGCCTGCTGGATCCCCAGCAGTCTCTTGACACCTTGGGGGAAGGCTGGGAGGTGTAACCATCGCCAGCGAGCGAGGAAGAGCAGGAGAGAAGGGAGAAGGAAGCCAATAACAGGGAGGTCTAGGAAGGTGGCGAAGGGGGAGGGACGGGGCCACTCCTCCATCGGTGGGACTGCAGATTATTTTGCATGGATTGTTGAAGAGAAAAGGGAGCTGCGTTTGTGAAGGGACCAAAAAATAAACAGCTCACTGCTCGGGTAAGTGCCAGTGCGGGCTCCCCGGCTCTCATTGTCGTGCTGTACATCGATCCCCCCTCCCATTTTGCTTAGTTATAATGGGTTTGATTCTTATTAGGATTATTTGATGCATCAGCTGTATGCCTCAGTTGCAGGAGACTGAGCCTCCCCGGTACGTGTGTGTGTGTGTGTGTGTGGGAAGATGCCCATTCTCTGGATGTACACTGACACGTTTTTCCAGCTCTCAGTGTGGTGTCTCGTTCGCAGTGTTACCCCGAAGCGTGCCGTGCACACACACACACACACAAATGGTGTTGGCTGCTCCTGCCTTTAAAATCCACTCACACACGCGATTATTGAAGCTGAAAATTAAAGGGGGGGGCTCTTAAATCACAGTCCTCAGTGGTAGGGGGCTACTTCTCTTTATCCTGAGCCTGACACGTTCAGTATTATATTTTATAGCAAAGCTACATTTAGAGATCAATTCGGCAGTGGTTATTGCATCCAAATTACACGGTTGTCATGGAGATGGTACAGAGAAGCTGAAGTGATATGACTGCATCTGGACTGGAGTGGGGCTTCGCTGCCGAGTGAGATCCTGCCTTGCCTCCTGTGTCTTTTTGTCTCTGCTGGGTTACAATTTCTTTTAATCTTGAATGAAGCGGTGCCGTATCAGAGGATTTAGAGGTCGAGCTGCTGGGAAGGGTGTGTGTTACCCCCACTCAGCACGGGGTTATTAGCATAATTGTTCTATTAACATCTGCATCTCCCTGAATTTCTTCCACAAGTCTGGGAAGGAGGAAGGCGTCGGAAGGACAGATAGTTTTCTGAGCACAGCTAGGGCTGGGAGTACTTTCTAAAAGGATACCTGCCATGCCCACGCCTCCCTGCCGGCTCCCACACCTTGGGGGACAAAAGGCAAAGGATGCTCTGATTTTAGCCATGTTTATCTTCCATTTTGCTGCCTCAACTTTGAGGATTCAAGGAGCCAGTCACCTGCTCGTCACTGTGTCAGGGGAATGGCTTTTTTGGGGGGGTGGGTGGGTGTTTTTTTTTTTATTATATTTGTTTGCTTTGCAACTGGTAATATGGATGTGTTGGCAGTTGGGAAAGAAAATCCATAATTTATGAGAATGAAATTTTCCTGCCTAAGGCTAGCTAGAATACAAAGAGTATATCTGTGGGAAGGGCATGTTACATGTTACAGATGTGTATTTCTCTAGCGGCTGGGAGTAAATCACACTATTGTGCTCATCTTCATTATTTTGGGTGTTAGGCTGGCTTTAGTCAATATTTAATCTAAGCTCATTGTGTGCTCACACAATAAACGTGCAATTTGGAGCCTAACTTTACATCTCTAAAATGCTTTGGGAATGCATGTGGCATTGTCTCCATAAATGCAATTTCACCCTTTTCTGTGAGACCAAGCCTATTGTGGGCATGTAAATATAGTAAAAGGCACTGGTGGAAGCAAGCCCATCAGAATGGCAGTGTTTCTCTAATTGTATCACTAAACATAAGACAGAATTAATTACTAGGATAAACAGAGCTTTGTAGCTCTTGGATCAGGATAATATTTGCATGGAGTTCCAGGCCTGCATTATAGTAGCTGGCATTATGGCTTCAATTTCCCCCATGCCAGTAGATAATGTTTTTAGCCAGGAGTGGAGCGTATTATCATTAGGTATTTTTTGCATTAAAAATATGTTAAATCCCCATGTCCTCGTCAAATTGTCCATTGCAACTGCTCCAAAGTCTGTGATTCAACCAGGATTTTCCTTCATGTGATTTTTTCCCGTACAAGTCCAAGCGAACAATGGATAAAGTCTGAAAGTGGGCGGCCAAGTCCAGAGGGGAAGTCGGAGAGATGGCTGATTCACAAAATGGATGGTCCTTATTTTGGTCCTCTTTTCCCCCTAAAAGTTAGGCACAAGGGAGGGTGAAGTGGGCAGTTTTCCCTGGAGATCCCCTTGGATGTGTGAGGCTGGAAGCCAAGTAGTTCTGCATTGATACTGAGTTCCCTCCTGTCTCAGCACCTTGTCACTCTTCAGCCCACCCTAGGATGTGGCTGAGTTATTCTCTGGGGAAACTGAGGCTTGGCGTGGTCACGTGACTTTGCCAAGGTGACAGTGCCAGCACTGGGCAGGGGACACAGGAGCTCTGCCAGGAAGAACCTCTGTGTGACCACCAGGCCTGTTCAGTGCCCGGAGGGTCCCGCTTGCACTGGGGAGGTGGTGGTGGGGAGCAGTAACTCCAGTTCATGGAGACCGGGTGGGTGGGGTGAGGGTGTTTGCTGAGGCCACTCATGAGAGCTCCACAGAGGGTGGCAAGAGGGAGTCAAGCAGTTTCAGACCAGTTTCTGAGCTGCCCAAGACGAGGACTTGCTTTTCTGACCTCAGGGTGTCCTCCGTACGTGGCCCATCATGTGGCTCTTCACGTGCAGCGCTCACAGGTGTCTTGGCTTTCTGCTCTCCCCACTGGTGCTGCTCACCTCTCATCTCCCTGCTGAAATACCCTGTATTGCTCTTCTGGACTTCAGCCTGCAGTACCATCACTTCTTTGCACTCCATCCCGTTGCCCAACACCTTTTTGTCCTCTTCCTCCATGGGTTTTCCCACCAGTGAGGTTCCCTCCATCCAGCAGCGCCACAAGCTTCCATGCCATGGTTTGTGTGTTCTGTGCCTGTCCTGAGGCATGCAGCGCTGGGTATGTCAGGCCACCATGTCAGAGGGACTGAAGGGAAAAGTCTCCTTTGAAATCTGAAGTTGCCGCCTGTGGTGTCTGTGGTTCTGCACCAAGCTGGAGCTGGTGCTTGTTGCCAGAAGGAAGTGGAATTCCCTGTTCAGCTCAGGCATCTGTGCGTGGCCCTGCTGACTCGCACAGGTTGGTGCAGTTGCCAGAAGGATGTTCCCTGGGCTGGGAGGGAGCTGTGGCTGCTGCCAGCAGAGTGCTGGCTATGGGCAGAGCGATTCCTGCTGGGGGAAAAGCTTCCTTGGAGGCTGTGTGTGAGCAGTCCCTGGAGCGGGTGATCTCCTGGTGGAAGTGGCCACATCCCTTGTGGGTGCTGCTTGCTCTGCTGTGGATACACCTCTTTGCCAGATTTGCTGGGGGTGGAAGCATCCTCCTCGCCGTTTTGTCAGGGAAATGCCTTTCCCAGGGATGTGCTGGGACAGGGTCCATGGGAGGCTCAGTGCATCCAGGCTCTCAGTGGCGGGATGGAGCCACAGGAGTGTTTCAGGGGTGTATTGTGCACAGGAGGCTTGTGATACTTCCCTGTGGGAGTTACGGTGTGAGAGGGATGGGGTCAGCTCTGGCTCCCTCCCTGTTTCCTGTGACCCTGGGGAGGTGACTGGCAGGCTGGGCTCACGGGGGAGAGGCACCTGTCCAACCTGGACATAACCACCTCTCCCTTTGTCCTCACTGCTGTCCCTTTGTGTTCCCGCAGGAGCTCCAGAGGTGGCTGGGATGCTCAGGGAGGTCCTTCCCTGCAGTCCATAGCCCGGCCTTCCTGACCCTGGGCAGCACCCAGCTCTGCTCGAGTCGCAGGCAGGGACACGGGTGATTCCTTTAGAGCAAACACTTCCCATCACTGGATCAGCCCTGGTGTAAGTGCTCCCTCGCTTACAGCAGGCAGGGCCAGAGAGAGTGAGGAGCTGCAGGCAGCCTCAGCAGAGGTGCTGCAGCTGAGCCCAAGCCCCTTCTTGTGCTCTCCATGCTTGTTCTGGGCTCTGGGCCTCAGCCTGGCACTGGGCACATGGTTTGTCACCCACCTCTTCACCACCGCTGCTGGCATTTCCTCCACTCCTTCCTCTTCCTCCTTCTCATCACCTCACACACTCCCCGCGTGGTTTCTCAGCTCTGTGGTTTCGAAGGGCCTGGCTGGTGGCTGAGGAAGAGGCAGGGTTGGCAGGTGGCTCAGGCTGTCTGCTGTGGGGTTGTTTGAAGGAACAGTGTGTCCCCATGTCCACGTGTCCTGGCCAGGAGCCGTGCTCGCACTGGGTCCCAAAAGAGGAGACCACACCTGAAGGGATCTTCCCAGCAGCACTCTGAGGGGTGCCACGGGAGCTGGTCAGGGTGTCACCTCTGTGGTGCCACCAGCCTTGCCTCATCTCCTGCTATGTCTTCTTCTCTGAGACGTCCTGGATGGCTCCCAGCAGGGGTGGTGTTGGTGGGGTGCCCTGACATTGCTGGCTGCTGTGAGACACCTCATCGGGGCTGCGGAAGGCTTCATTTCAAGCAGGATGAGCCCAGGATTCATCCCAGGGTTTTCTGCCTTCCCCTACAGCATGGGACATGAACTGGTTCTGAGGATAATCTCCCGAAGCCCCAGTCTGGCAAAACCTTTGTGCACTGGTTTTGTGTCTCCCGCTCTCCAGCTCTGACACCTCCACTCTGCAGAGGCCCCCAGTGTCTCTGGGAGCTTTTCCTGCGTTGTGATCGTGGCAGGGACCATGCTGAGGACAGGGCCACTCTGAGATCTTCTGGATGAAGTGTTTTCTGGCCTGGGGGGCTCGCAGCTGGATTTGGTGTCTGCCCATCCTTGCCTCCCCTCCAGGCGATACAGCTGAGCTCCTCGTGTCTCTGCAGCCTTTCTGTGGCTCCGGGATGGAGAACTGAATTCCCCCTCAAAAGACAAAACCTAGGAGAGCAAATCCCAGTGAAGTCCCCTTTCTGGGGGCTGGAGCACGTGCCTCTGAGCTCTCCTGATCAACATCGAGCAGGAAAACTGACATCAGACCCCAGCGACTGATACGCTTACGGTTCACCAGCCGTGCTGAAAAGCCCAGGGAAAATGATGTGAGCTCAGCCTCCTCTCTGGCTTCTCCTCCCCCGTGTGCAGTTGTCTCTCTATTATTTTCTCAATATGGAAAAACAAATTTGACCCAAATATCTTTTTCTTTTTAATCTTTAAAAAATTGCAAGGCAGTAGGGAAATGCTGTGATACCAAACTAAATTGAAGGGTTGCATTTTTTGTTTTCTGTGTTTGCTTACATGCTCCAAAGTCAAGGCATAAAGCTCAGTTCTTGCAACTTTTTTTTTTTTTTAAATCCAGCTCTTCAGTGGTTTCAGCACAAGTGCATCACAACTCTAGATAAGGTTTAGCTGACCTATAATCCCAATTTTCAGCAAGTGAACAATTTTTCCAAAAAATTTCACACGGTTCTGGGCAAAAGCCTCGTAGAGGTGGAGGGGGAGTTCCCTGTGGTACCTTCCAGCCTTCCTCCAGCGCCTGATCCAGAACTGGCCGGTCTGAGGCCAGCTCAGGGAAACATCCACCTGCTGCCATATAGAGAGCAGGACCTGCTGACTGCATCCTCCTCCACAGCAGGGCCTGGGCACACTCACAGAGGTCTCTGTGCACGGCCACTTGCTGTTGGCTGGTGCTGGACACAGGAGGAGAGGATGGTCCTGGTCTAGTGGCAGGTGACCCTGCCCATGGCAGGGGTTTGGAACGAGATGATCTTTAAGGTCCCTTCCAACCAAGCCATTTTGGGGTTCTGGGGCACCTCCTCCAGTCCACCACAGCCCCTCCCCGTTGCATGTCCTTAAGCAGCGTCTCCTCACTGCACGTCCTGGCAGTTCAAGGAGTGTTTGGACAACACTCTCGGGCACAGGGTGGGATTGTTGTGCTGTCCTGTGCAGGGCCAGGCGTTGGACTGGATGATTCTCATGAGTCCCTTCCAACTCAGGGTGTTCCATGGAAGACAGACCTGGCAGACTTGGATGAGTGCTGCCCTCAGCGTGACAGGCACTGCTCCCAGCACTGAGCTCACCTTGTGTGGGGCTCTGCTCCTTCCCAGATTCTGCATATTTGCTCCTCAAACAGGCACTGGTGCCCAGACTGTGGGGGTGGATGGAGGTGAACTGGGACTCCGGAGCTTTGGACACTTCCTGGGTACAAAAGCAAGCAGGCTGTGGATGCAGCCTGCCCAAGCAGGACACAGGCACAGGGGGAACAGAAGGGGTTTCTGGCCAGAAGGGGATACACGATGCAGGGGGATTCTGCTAAATTAAAAATATATATTTGTCTTTGCTGGTACAACAGAAGCTAGGGGAGCAGGCAAGAGGAAAGTGAGAAAGCTTTATTTAATTAGATTATAAGGCCCCAAAGGCTTCAGACTCATAAAAAAAATGAATTGATTTTTGTAATTGAGGATGGGGTTTCTGCCAAGTGCTGCCTTAATGAGTATTTAGGTTTTGCCTCCTAAGTTAGCAGCACCAGGCAAGGGCAGCTATTCAAGCCACTCCTCACCAGAGTCTTGAGCTTGGAAACAGGAGCTGCCTGCCTGCAGTTGGGAGTGTTAACCTGCCTTTCCAGGAGAGGACGTCGTGTGTCCTTTCAAGGCAGTTTATCCGGGTCTCTTCGTATTCTCTCAACATGAAAGCCCTCCCTCTTCCCCAGAACGCAGGAGGCAGCTTTCTGCATGCACGGGTGTGGAAACTGAGGCAGCAGATAATCACGGGGTTGTTTTTCCTCCCAGAAGGATAGAGAATTAATTTGCTGCAGCAGCTGAGGCAGTTTCCTTTGGTGGCTCCTTCCTAGGGGCTGGTGGGAGAGGCATGTGGCACTGGGAGCCCATCCTGTGCGCTGGGACAGCGCCTGTTCCTGCAGGTGATCTGCAGAGCACAGCACCTGAGCACGGTGAAAGGGTGTTTGGTGCATGCACGGCTGGGAGCTGCCTCTGCAGGAGCCATAGGACACCAGGGAGGGCATTATCCCTCACCCCAAACCATAAGACTGTCTGGAAAGAACAAGAGATTTTTATCTCCGGCTTTTGGACCTGCCTCCTTTCGCCCCTACACTCTTCCTCCACAGTCTTTTCATTTTTGCTCGCAAGAATGGGGAGAGTTCGGTGTGCAGAGGTGGCTTCAGGATTTCCTGTGTGCCCTCACTGTGAGAGCTGGGAGAAGTCCAAGAGGAGGTGGCTCCAAAATGCCTGGCAGGAATGTTGGCCCTGGGGAGCTGCCTGGGGACCAGGAGCAGAGTAACAAGCCCAGGTGAAAGGCAGGAGGTTTGGATGTGCAGCAAGATCACAGCTTGATAGCAACACCTAAAATGCAGATGTGTTACTGTTACTGCCATCAGAGCAGGGGAGCAGAAAAGTGGCCACAAAATTCCAGCAGCTCCTGGTAGATGTAGGGAATGATCCTGTAGGAGAAGCCTGTGCTTTATGACCTGGATGCTTCCTGAAAGCAGAAGGGCAGGGAATGCACTGCTCTCCAGGTAACAGCAAACTGCAAGGAGTGCACCTTGGGACCTTGGGGACCTTGGGGACGCTGCTCCTTTAATTCTGCACACCAAAACAATCAGAGATTCCCGGTGTCAGACACACGACTGCAGTTTGCACACTTGTCTCAGGCTGCGTCCCCCGCAGCAAACCCGGCTGCCACTCCTCGTGTGCCACTGTGTCATTGGGTCACCGCTGAACCAGGCTGAGCAGCTCTCACCTCCTGAACCTATTTCATCTTTACAGCACACTTATTCTTGGCAGGCCCCTCTGGCCTCGCTGTGCCTCAGTGAAGCCTCAGTCCAGCACGTAATTCATCAGTTCCCCAGGTCATTGTCTGATGCCCAAATGTAATGATGCGTAAGGAGCAGGAGAGAAGCCCTGAGAACACCTAAAAAAGTCTGCTAAGAGGCAAAATGACCTTATTGCCGGCTGGTGTAGCAGCTCTGCTGTACCCTTGCTGCAAGATCTAGTGCAGGGCATCTTGGAGGTCGGGAGAGCCTTTTGGTCCCAGAGCAGGTGTAGTTAAAACACTGTCCTGGTGCAATTACATCATCCCGATGTGCTTTTTGCTCTTTGTGTAATTCCCCTGAGGAGAAGCAGCATCCTTTTCTCTATGAAGCACCTTTACATCAGTTTAGGAGAGTGCCTGTTAGAGTCCTTCATCAGGGAAACCCCACTCCTCTCACCGTGCTCATCCAGCACATCCATGAAGGGCAGATCCAGCCCCTGCACAGGAACTGCAAAATGGCTCCACCAGGGTTTCACTTGCTCTTTGTGGACAACTTGCTCTGTTTTCAAAACAAGTCAGCCTCAACATTTCAGGCTGCTCAGAGCCGTTCATGCTTAGGGAGGCCAGATCCAGCCATGTCACAGTAAGACGTTCCTGTGGAAGTGTTTGCAGCCCAAACATGTTTGGGAGGGCTGGGCAGGAGCTTTATGCTTTAAATGTGGGTGTTTGCAGCAGAAGCCTCAGAGCTGGGGCTGCTGTCCCAGGCTGGGGGCAGAGAGCAGCAGAGTGAATTCTTCTGCTTGTGGCACAAACTTCTAATGCAGATCAGACGCAGCCTTTCTGCTGACTCTGAACCCTGAGGGCTGAGCTCAGCTGGAGATGGCTACATTTGGGTGAGCTGAGTCTCACTCAAAGTGCTTTTCCATGTATTCCAGCAAGTTCTGGTGTATCCAAGTTCTGAGCAGCATCTCCTGTGCCGTGTTAAGGATAATGATAACTCGACACATCCTAATGGAGCAGCGAAGTCCTGCTTTTCCTTTAGTGGTTCCGTCCTGCTCTGTAAGTTCTGAGAATAAATATGCAGTTATATTTTTCTGCTATTTCTACACCCTGCCGACTGGAGCCTGGGAGACTGAGCAGACAGCACATCACTATAAAGGTGTGATGGACCCACCAAAAATGTAGGTGTGCCCCAGGCCATTTCTCCTTGAGTGAAAGATGCTGGAGAAATGAGAGAACAGTTATGCTACCTGCAAAACCGACACCCTTTCCAGAGAACAAAATGAGTGTGGCTCCTCCAGCATGGAAGAGTGGTGAACTGGTGGTGCCTCCTTGGTTTTGTACAGCTGACAGGCAGTTTTCAGGAGGTCAGTGATCATCTGTTTGCCTTTGGAAGAGGAAGATTTACTTAGCCCACACTTCTTTTATAGGAATGTTTTCTGAAGTTTTGAAAGGCAAAGTGGAAATTTTGGGCTAAACCACATTAAAAAGGGCACATTAGAGAGTATTGACTAGGAAAAGGGCTGATGTTGACATCCTAGTCTGAGAGGGGGCGAGTTTCCTACAGCATTGTCCTGTCTGTTCCCCTGTAGTGGCTTCTTCTCTCCACTTTGCCTCTCAAATGGCTTGGTTTGGTCCTGGTGACGTATTGAAGTCCCTTCATATTAGATCTCATGTTCCCAGGGTGTTCTTTTCAGGTCCTCTGGGCAGACAGCTTTATGCCCAAGTGCAGCTGCTGACTTTAGCAGAATTGCCACATTGCGTGCCCTGACACCCTCTAATTTCAGGCAGGGAGGTTTCAGCCCTGTTGGCTGTCAGAAAATCTTGGCTGAGTCTGTGTTTTCAAGGCAAATAAGTGCATCTCAGTCTGATTTGGGTGAGGGAGGCTGTTCTTCCTTTCCTTCACCGAGATGAAAATAGAAAGTCCCCACTGGTGTGACGGTTACCCAGCTGTTCCCCTCACAGATGGATGACTCGCCTCAGGTCCCAAGTGGACACTGGTTGATCCCATGTTATGCTTTGCTTGCTGAAATCAGTTGGAGCAATTCATCCTATCTGGACTCTCCAGCAGCCTTTTCTGGACTCGATGCCTTCTGGGCCTGAACATCTTCAGCAGTCAAGGTCTCTGCTAGCTCTCCATGGGCGCCTTGTACCCATGCTCCCGGTTTGGAGGCCAGCTGGAATTGCAAGGCTGACATGGTGACACTCAGGAGCATCCAAGCGCCTCGAAGCAGGTGTTTGTCTCGAGTCTCAAGGGTGTGGGGACCATCATGATGTGCAGAGAGCTGTGCTGGCAAGCAGAAATCATGCTTAACTGATGGGCAGGGAGAGCCCTTTGGGGAGCAGGGCTGAGTCTCTGCTGGGCAAAACAAGGACCTTTCCTCTCTGCCAAGGGAGCCTCCTCACAGAGACTGAAGTTATTCCTTTTTACCTGGAGATGGTCCAGGGTGGAAAGGCAGACCTTTTGAGTGTCGCTGTAACGGTGAGAAATAATGACACGAAGCCAGGGTCCAGGAGAGAAAAGCTCCGTATTAATTAATTAAATTAACCTTTTGTAACAGGGTTCGCAAAGAGTGTGTTGAATGGCATAAGACAGTTGGGTGCTCGGCCATCCACCCCTTGAGGGGATTGGTCAAGCTCTAAGACACTTATTCCAAAATATCAGAAGGCCAGAACCATAACAATCCTGCATAACAAACCCAGGTGCAAGATAAAGAGTTAGTTCACAAAAACCCATAGCAGTGTTTTCATAGCTTTCATGAGAAACTCAGAGCTCTCACAGAATGCTGCAGAAAACTGGAAAATCCCTCTGCTAAAGCTTTTCAGCATCCACATTTGAGATGTCTGTAGATGTGTATAATGACATCCACAATGCTTGCTGTTCTCTTTATCAACGGAGCATCCCCTCCTTCATCCTCCGGCTTCCAGCACGACTGTCTCATTCACACTGATGCCATCAGGTTGTTGCTGGCGGTTCCCTGTGGATGAAGGAGTGCTGTGTGGAGAGAATGGGAGATCTCACACTCTCGCTGGTGAGTGAGGAGTTATCTGGTGTTGCAGGTTCCTGCACGTCAGCTTTGGATACCATCAGCTGGCTCCAAACCAGCTGTCTCGATGTCAGCACCCACAAGTGCTGTCTTCCCCCTCCCCTGACAGCTTTGGGGAATGTTCAGGAAGACCTTGCTCCCTGCTCTCCGGGTTGTAGGTGCTAAAAAGCTAGAAGCAGAGAAATTCTTCAGCCTTTTCTCAATATTCTGTGAGAATATTCTGTCTTTCCCATGTAAACTACTTTAAACAAGGTCACAGTTTCCTAAACTTCTTGCACCCGCAGGCTGTTTTGCAAGATTGTTGTGCCTTTGACTTTGAAAATATTTTGGAATAGGTGTCTTAGAAATGGCCAATCCTCTCAAGGGGTGGATGGCCAAGGAACCAATTACCTATTGCCACTCAACATACTTTTTGCAATCTACCCTATAAAAGCAGTCAGAAAATTATTAAAGTGCTTAAGCTTCGGCTTCCACTTGTTCATGAGCCTGGACTCTGTGTCGTTTTCTTTATGCGCCTCGGACGTAACAGCGACACCAGGTCACACTGAGCTGCCAAGGAGCCCAAAGCCAGTGCCCAGCCATCTCTGCACGTTCTGGGCATCTGGACTCATGGTCCCCACATCCCTTGGGCTGGAGGCCATCTGTCTGCACACAGCTGGTCTACCAGCTACTGTGGTCAGAGCATCGCCGTGAAAGCCTGATGTCTTACTAGTCCTCATCCCTGAGCTTTAGGGATGTGTTGGAGTGTGGAGGGAGGTTTGCCTCCCTTCCAAAACTCCATTTCATTCTGCAGTACTGGTCTCCATCCCTCTGGGTGTTCCTCCCAAGGGACAAGCAGGATGGGCTCGCCTGCTGCCTCCTGAAATCTTGCAGCGAGGCGTTGTATAGGATTAGTGTAGACAGACAGCATGGCAGGAATTTCCTTTTCTGGGGTCTGAGTCAGCTGCCAGCCCTGTTTTATTATTTTGGGTACTGGGAGAATGTGGGGAAGGAGGATCAAGCAAAGGGAGGGAAAGAGAGGGGAAGAAGTTGTTTCCATTTATGGATTATGAGAAGCAGCTGCAACTCTTGTGGATTTTTATGGAAGGTAACCCTGGCTGTGGGGAAAGCTGGGTTTTACTGAATTCAATTACGATGCAGCACAGAACTGGGTGGAAAGGCCCCATAAGCCATTTGGTTTTATAAAAAAAAACCAACCCCTACAGACAATCAGACTATAAACTCCCCCTCCGGAGAAGGTGAGCACCAGAGCAGACAGGCACAGGTGAGGATGGAGCCAGCTCTGAGCCGAGCCTAAAACCCCTGAAAACTCCTGTCTTGAGTTGGACTCAACTCAGCATGGGCTGATTACAAGCTGTTTGTTCTGCACTCAGGCAAGGCTGGAGCCACGGGGACTCACCTGTCACCCAGAACAGACATCCTTCTCTCAAGCTCTTCTCTGAGCTCTGGGAGCTGCCTGGAGATGGGGTGCCAGGGCACAGAAAGCCTCTGCCCCTTTTCTCCACCTTTTCTGCCACGCCAGGAAGGAGCTGGCTGGGATCCTTTGGTGTCCCTGTGATCCCTTTACAGCTGCAGGCCTGAGATCTGCGCCGTGGGCTCATGGCCTTGGGCTCCTGCAGCAAACAACCACCTTGGCCAGACCCACTTAGTGGGGAGCATTGTCTTGGAGAGGCAGGAACAACGGCCCTGTGGGAGCTGCCCTTCTCCTCCTTCCCCCAGGACGCAGTAAAAATTTGCCCTCCTTTGCTCGTCCCTGTCTGGAGGCTCCTGGTTCTCTCCAGCCACAGGAGGATTCCTGTGAATTGCAGTGGGTTTCTGCAGGTGTAATCTATGGGGAGCCCTGCGAGGTCTCCAAGGGGGTCAGGGTTTGCTTCTGCAGCAGGGAGGATCCAAGGATCAGACAGACCCCACTGACTGCAGCAGGATCTTTGTCCTCCCACAGTCAAGCTGGATAGGGTTTGAAAGGAGCCTATTCCAGGAAGATCACAGACCTGCCACGCTGTCTAGAACACAAGGGACATTCAGGTCCATGTTCATCCACATCCTGGACCTCCTGCCTCAAGCTCACACTCCTCCTGGGAGACATAAGCTCGTTGTCCGTCTGCTGTGGCCCATTTTTTGTGGAGGCTTAAGTGACTCCTACCACGTCACCAAGATGCAAAGGGAGGGTGCAGGCACAGAATCACAGAACCACAGGCTAGGGGAGGTTGGAAGGGCCCACAGCAGCTCATCTGGTCCAACCCTCCTGCCCCAGCAGGGCCGTCCCAGAGCACAGGGCACAGCAGTGCCCACACAGCTCTGCAGCAGCCCCAGGCAGGGACCCTGCACAGCCTCTCTGCACAATCTGCTCAGGGCTGGCCCTGCCCAGGGCAGCAGCTCTGCCTCCTGTGCCGGGCAATCGCTGGGCTCAGGCCCTGCCCGTCCCTCTGGTGCCGCTGCTGGGCCCCGGAGCAGAGCCCGGGCCCTGCCCGGAGCCCTCCCTGCAGCCGGGGACAGCCGGGGCTGAGGGCCCCTCTCAGCCGGGGCTCCTCTCGAGGCTGAGCAGCCCCAGCTCCCTCAGCCTGTCCTGGGCACGGAGATGCTCCAGGCCCTTCCTCAGCCGCGCAGCCTCTGCTGGGCCTGCTCCAGGAGCCCCAGGTCCGTCCTGTCCTGAGGAGCCCAGAGCTGGACCCAGTCCAGGCTTTCACCCCTTTTCACAGGCGTGAGACCATGGCTCTGTTTCCCCTGCGAAGGAAGCAGTCGGATTTGGGTGGTGCACACCCAGGGCTGGAGGGAGACTCGGTGCATAAAGCACTGCACAGCCGATATGTCAGTATGAGGGAAGGAATATGCAAAAAAATACTAACTATATTATTTCATTTTTCACTGTTTTAATAACTGCAAAAGAGTGCAAACAGGAAAGCTGATAAGGATTTTAAGACTCGGCTTTATTGTTTTCTATAAGCAAGAAACTGCTGTTGTTTCCCCAAGATGAAGTTTAACAGGAGTCATTTGGATCTGAATGTGTCCTAATTGCTCTGGGGACTCTAATAAAAATTCAAAATGAGGAGCTGTAGGATTTGGTTTCAAGAAAAAGTGTGTTCCATGCACAGCGATTTCTGATTACCCAAAGGCTCTTTTTTTAGCATGTAGCTGGTTTATTTTAGTCTGTGGGATATGTTTTATCCACGGCCTCTTTTGCACATTGGAAGTGAAGGATGTGGGACCTGCAGTTTGCCCTGTCAGAGATGGATGGAAACCACCAGGACAGCACATTGCCCGTGAGCAATGACCATCAGTACTCCAGGGGTGGACAAAGTGTGACTCTGCATCAGAGTGTGGCTGAGGGCTCAGCCCAGCCCTGCCCCTCAGAGCCTGCTCTACAGCAGAAATGCTGCAGGTGACTTAGAACTTGGTGCCATCAGGGGGGCACTCCTGTACGGAGCAGGGGGCGATGTACAGAGCAGTTTGCTGCTGGATGAATCTTCGGTGTGCCCATGTCTTGAGTTCACCATGCAGCGCTGCTTTCCCTGTCTCCAGACTGTAACAGAGTGATGGAAGTAAAAGAATTAGAGAAAATCCAGAAAAAGGTAGCCAAAGTACTCAAGGGGGTGGAGAAGCTGTCTTCTGAGAACAGGCTAAGAAGGCAGGGTCTACAATCTGGAGAGGAGAGGCTGAGAATGATATGATTGAGGTCTTCAAAATCATATAAAAAACAAGCCCGTAGGAGAAATAAATGAGGATTTTCACAATGAGGTTGGCAGAAGGTTTTTATTTTCAGCCATGTTGAAAGGGCAGAGGTCAAAACAGAGACATGAGAAGGAAGAAACGTGCTTCAAAAAGAAGAACCGTGGCTGTGATCTCTCCATGTCTCTACAGGATTGTCTCCTCAAAGAGCCCTGACCGTGCCCATGTGCAGGGTAATGCGTGACACCTGCCTTTTATAAATTCACTGCTAAGTCGGGTCATAAAAGCACATCCATTCCTGTCCTGCAGCCACGCTGTGGATGAGGTCCACAGCCTGGACATCGAATGGATGGATCCACAGCCTGGACATCAAATGGATGGGATCCACAGCCTGTACATGGTATGGATGGGATCCACAGCCTGTACATTGAATGGATGGGGTCCACAGCCTGGACATCGAATGGATGGGGTCCACAGCCTGGACATCAAATGGATGGATCCACAGCCTGGACATCAAATGGATGGAATCCACAATCAAATGGATGGATCCACAGCCTGTACATTGAATGGATGGGATCCACAGCCTGTACATGATATGGATGGATCCACAGCCTGGACATCGAATGGATGGATCCACAGCCTGTACATAAAATGGATGGGGTCTACAGCCTGTACATCGAATGGCTGCTGGGCACATTCCATTCCTGCTCACAGGGGACTCGGAGCACGTGGTCCATCACAGCAAAGGATGTGACTATAGGCATTTTAGCCCACGAAGTTCAAAATCTCTTCCAACCCTTACCATTCCATGATTCTGTCTTCACAAAGCCGGAGGGAACGGGATGCAGAGCAGCAAGGAAAAGCAAGGCTGCTGCAGGAAGCAGCCCAGCTCAGCATGAACTTGAGGAAAACTCATGCTTGACTAAGCAGCAGGATTCTTCTCCAAGCCTTCCTGTGTCCCAGCAGCCAAGTGGTTACACAAAACTGAAGTGGGAGCCTTTCCAGTTCCTAACACAGGGAAGAAAATTAAAAATAAATCATTTCCCACCAGCCATTCAGCTTCAACAAAAGCTGGGACACTTCCAGAGCCAGACCCTGAAAGAGCTGCTGTGTGGTTTCCAACCCGTCACAAAATCAGGGCAAACTTTGCTGCATCTCTGCCCGGCCTCTTTGGGACCAGTGCTTCCCTGCAGTGGATGCCAGCCCGGCTTCACTGGCCCCGCTGCAAATCCAGCATCATCCCAAAGTAGGTGACGGGACATTTCTGCTCTCCTTCCCTCCCAACGAGCCCTGCCCTGTCTCCCCCTGGTCCAGGGGCTGTGCAGGACCCGGGGCAGAGCATTGCTATCCTGTGGCTCTGGGGACGTCACAGTGGTGAGCTGGTGCTGCTGGAATTCTGATAAATGGAGGTAATAGCCGTCGGCTTCCTGGGTCTGGCCTGCAAAACAGGGCAGCATGAGATGGCCGCAGGGATGGGGTCCTCAGCCTCCGTCCCATCTCTCCCACCAAGCCCCAGCTCTGGGAAGGAGATGGAAAGGCCATGGTTAGCCATGGATCATGGACGCCTTGGCTTCCCTTAGCCTCTCCTCCAGCAGCGATGTGCTCTTTCTCGCATGAATCCATGTTCTTCTGCTTACGTGGGCTTTGCAGAGCCGGTCTGCTCCAAATCATGGAGCTCCTGCTTAACAACTGTCTACAACTCAGCACGGCCACCTTATCTGTCGCTGTGACCAGTCCTGGCTGGGTATATGCCAGGTCGTCCCCTTTTCTTGCCAGACCCTTTTTTGAATGCTAACCCCGGTTACGTTTGCGGGAGGCCGGGAACACTGGACATGCAAGGGGTGCCCACCCTATTCCCAGGACCTAGGGAAGAGCAGTTACTTGAGAGGGTGCCTGAGCCTGCAGAAAGGGCAAGACTTGTGAAAATCCATGGATGGGAACCCACGTACCGCTTTTCAGCCCCTACCTGCTTCAGAGAGCACCTTGCAAAGCAGAAACAAAAGGAAATGAGGAAGGACTTGGGGAATGTCAGCCTGCAGTCCAAGGCAGCCAGGCTGTACAGCTTTGGGATAGCCAGAGGAGCCCCAGAGGGACCTCTGAGCACCTGTCCCTTGCCCCAGTGCTGCAGTGTGTCCTCTCCCCACAGCCTGACTGAAGCTGTGGCAGCTTCAGAGGCCGAGCTGCACTTTGGTGCTTTCCAGAGCAAACAGAACGGTGTTAAGAGCCCAAGTTTGGGCTTTGTCCAGAACTGGTGACCTTTCAGCTGTGTGCTGGAGGCAGATGTGGACAATTGCAACCAGCTGTCCCACCATCATTTGTCTTCCAGGTTTTCCAAGCTGTGGCATCACTGCCTGTCTGCTTCTCCCTTTGCTCATATTCCTTTCCCACACAGGCGGGGAGGCAGCAGGTCACGGATGAGCTGCAGGGTGGGAGAGACCCTCTGCAGCTGATGTGGGGTGAGCTGGGAGTGTGGCAGGAGTTGGCTGCATGGCTTCAGTACAAGGCAGCACCATGAAGAGCTGGGCTCAGAGCCACAGACTGTTACAGTCCAACCTCCCAGTTCCTCTGGAGATTCTGGGGAGCCTCAGCCACTCCTAACCTGTGTGTGCTTCAAGTGACTGTCACTGCAAGCAAAAATCAAGCAGTTGGTGACTTGTGGGGAGTTTGCCGTGGGTTGCTACGCCCTCATCTTGTCTGCAGCCTTCGGGTGCACACGGCAGCCCCCAAGCAGGCGTGTGCAATGGAGTGGGGATCCAACGGGAGACATACAAACCTCAAGGGTCAGGAGGCTGCAAGAGACCTGGTTTTCTCCTCCTGGCTGTGCTCAGCTCCCGGTTTCGTCACACTGGAAGCTGATGGTCTTCCCAGGTCAGCAGCAGTCTGTGCACACATCCTGCCAGGGCTTCCCTGGTGCCTCTTCTCCAGCAGGAGCACAGGCCGAGGAGGAGCATGACTAAGGCCTTAACTATTGATTCCTCAGCACTCCTTCCAGACCACAGACATTCCAGTGGGACTTCACAGAGGGTGAAACAGTAGTGTAATGCTTAACAACTCTAGTAGTTTATATGTAATAAAAAATGTTTTGTTTTTTTTCTTCTAATATAAATAATGTAAGTTACTTAAAGTTAGGAGGGACGGCTGGGACACCACACTTACTGAGGTTTGCCAACATTTCTTACTCAGGCCCATCTCCTAACTGCTTTTAGTTTCCTGTTTTCTGGTTGCATGCAGCTGTGCCAAGCTTGAACTATTGGACTGGAATTCAGCTTGGGTGGTTCCTACTGGAGTTTTTGGATGGATGGCAGGGAGGTGGGGAATTTCAGCTCAAACCCTTTTGTCTTTTTTTAAAATAATTGACTCAAAACCCCCACATTTTTCATCACACATTAAGAAACAGGCCAGCAAATCTTTGCTGGAAAGATTCCTCCAAAGATTTGAGCAGTGGCTCAGTGTTTCATGTCTTACATGTCTGTATCATACCTTCCCTTTGAGAAAGTCAAAATTTGGCCCACGTTAGGCTTTCAGTATTTTTTGAGGTCACAGTGTGGTTATGCTCAGGAGAGGTTGGTAGCTTTCCAAGTAAATTCCTGGAAGATGCTGCATTGCCTTGGCCCTGCTGCCCGTCCGTGGGAACACCGAGTGCCTGGGACTGATTTTCTCTCCTGGATTTGGTGGGAAAGAGATTTACGGTTTTTCCCTCTTAATTTGGGATGGCTTGAGGAGACTTGGCCCATGCGTGTGAACCTGAGGACTGTCCCAGGGGCTTGTTTTGCCCTTCCTGGGGAGGGCTCAGCTCCTGCAGGTGGGATTCTGGGCTACAGGAGGCTGATGTGCTGGTGATCCAGGAAGTCTAGGCCGGCCTTTCTCTTGTCAGGCTAGTGGAAAATAAAGCTGAAGGCCTGCAAGGGCAAGCCCAAGAGAGGGTAAAAGCAGATCCCTCTGCAGGGACTGGACACAGACAGCTGCTGCCAAGCTGCTCCGTGGGCTCTTTCCAGCCGTTGGGAAGCAGGTGGCACATCTGGACCCTGATCCACCCATCACCTCTGACAGCACACAGGCAGTGGTGTCCTGTCTTTCTGTCTCCATCAGCTCTACGCAAGTCTGGCCATGAGCTCACGCAGCTGTCTGTAGGGGACACACCATCTGTGGTGACCTGACGTGCTCCCCCAGCCTGAGGTCACCTCAGGGAGACCCATCACTGTCCATCCTGCTTTGTGCAAAACACTCTGCAAGAGAGATGTTGCTCCATCAGTCACTTTGACAGCTCAGATTTGCTTGCAGTTAGCTCAAAGACCTTTAACGTAGCTCTTGTTTGTTGATGGGGCTGAGGAGGCTTGTTGTGGGGTCAGTCCATAACTCAGGTGCCTCACTCTGTGGATCTGGTGGGTGAAATTGGACATTCTGCAGGCTCATTGTCAAGTTTCTCCTGAAACCTGCAACCACAGAGTCCCTTTGCTCCCCTTTAACTGGTTGGGGGTGCTTCATAAGGAAAGATGTCAGAAGCTCTGTGTAAGGAATACTCTTGCACTTCCATGTCTGAAAACCCCAGAGAACCAGAGCATGCCGAGGAAAAAGCACTTGCAGTGCTCTGCCAAGGAGTCATGGGATGGGTCTGGGAAACAACCTGAGGAGGAGCAGCAGCAGGGTGGCAGGAGATCAGCAGGATTCTTCTCTCTGGCCTGGGTCTCACTTTCTCTGATCCCTTGTTGCAGGCAGGGGCCGCGCGGGGATCGGGAGCGCCCGGCTGCACCTGGTGCCGTAGGTGCGGCGATGCCGCGCGCGCTGTGACAGCGAGGGATGCACACGGATGCCCGTGGAGAAGAGGTAAAACTGCCAGCACTGCCTCCAGGAGGGACCTGCCCCAGCTCGTGACCGTGGCACGTGCAGCCCTCAAGGAGCACTTCACCCCAAAGCCGTGCCATGCGGGGCTCTGAACTCCCCAACCCACCACACCTCCCAGCTGCGGGGAGCAGGATCCAAGGTCCAGGATTGCCTGGGCTGTGGGACTGGAGCAAAGGCAGGCAGGAATTGGGGTTCCCATTGGAATCTGTCCCGCTCAGCAGCAGCTCAGCATGTACCTGTGTGGATCTGCCCGTACCCAGGCCACAGAGGGGTGTTTGGGTCGGAATCCCTCCTCTCCCTTGCTCAGGTGCAGAGGAAGCAGCAGCGGAGAGGGGCTGCTGACCTCTCCACAGGGTGAGAGGAGCAGAGGCATCAGTTCCGTGCCCCTTGTTCATGGTAGAGCCCTGACCTGGCCGAGCAATTAGTGATTTTACTGCTAATGAGAGCTTCAGCTCAGCAAGTGAGAGCACCCAGCGTCTGTTGCTGAACCTGGGCACCCTCCTGGCTGCTCAAAGGTGATGGATTGCTGAGAGGGAAACTGAGGCAGGGAATTTGAATGATCTGCTTGAGATGTGAGTTAGGAGCCAAGGCAGGGGGAGAACCCCGGAGCCCCGTCTGCCTGCTGGCACTGATTAGCCAGGCTTCCTGTGCCGGTGAGCCACAGTCACATCACCAAATGGTTTGGGTTGGAAGGGACCTCAGAGATTGTCCTCCAACCCCCTCAGAGATTATCCTCCAACACCTTCCACTATCCCAGGGTGCTCCAAGTCCTGTCCAACCTGGCCTTGGACACTTCCAGGGATGGGGCAGCCACAGCTTCTCTGGGCAACCTGTGCCAGGGCCTCCCCACCCTCACAGGGAAGAATTTTTTCCTAATCTCTAATGCAACCCTGCCCTCTGTCAGTGTGAAGCCATTTGCCCTTGTCCTGTCACTTCGTGCCCTTATCAAAGTCCCTCTCCAGCTCTCTTGGAGTCCCTTTAGGTACTGGAATGGGCTCTAAGGTCTCCCTGGAGCTTTCTTCTCCTCCAGGCTGAACAGCCCCATGAAGACAGATAATGTTTTAAAGATATCTGTGAAGACACATATTGCTTAAAACCAAAATCAGCTGTTACAGCAGCTCTGCCTGGGTGCCATGCCGAATATTCCTACTTCCAGAAAAGATCATTTCTGGTGGCACTTGACTGCAGCTGTGGGGGGTTATGATGGAGTAAAGCTTGCACAGCACTGTGGGGCTGGGGATGGTGCCTGTAAGACCTTGCAGGCTTTGCATCAATGGGCCTATTTGCCAATAAAGTGCCATTTTGTCAAAAAACTACTTGTCTAGGTGCAAAACGGTGTCCTTCCCTTGCCCTACAGAGAGAGCATCCCAGGGTATATTCAATCAGGACACTTTTGCCAGAGTTTTAGCTGGCAGCTTGTGACACCCTTCAGCAGTACTTGTGTGTTGGGAAAAGAGAAGTGGTGCTCTGGCAGGCAAAATGCTCTGCAGAAGTGCTAAGTCAGCAGGGAGAACCACACAGGTTGGCACAGCACAGCTGCTTAGAACGGTCAGAAAAGAATAAATCACACTTATTGTCTATTTCTCCTATTTCTGGAGGGCAGGGAATACCAGGGAGTAGCATCCCAGCAGCGAGTCTGGGAAATGCAGCCATGCCGCGCTCCTGCCCCCAGCCCTGGGCACTGACGGCCTCCGTGGGACACATCCCCTGCTCTGAGGCTGTCTGGGGCTATGGGAGCAGCAGGAAGGGTGGGTGCCTGGGCCCCAATGGCTCAGCACCACAACAGCAGCTCGGCCTCTGGGATCTCACTGTGCTGGGCAAGGAGCACCGGGCCTTCAAAAGCACCAAACACCGGAATGGTCCTTCCTTGCTCTTACACTGAGCATGTGAGGGGGGAGGGGGCTTCAACCTGCCTTTCCGACAGCCCTTGCCGATGCCCACGCTGTGGTTTCTTTTCCCTTGTAGGTAGTACCGAGCCTGAGCTGAGCGCGGGGAGGGATCCCGTAAGCGCTGGGACCACGAGCGGAACATGAGCGAGACCAGCCCCTTGCCATGGTCTGCCGCGGATGAGTGCGAGCCGCATTCCCCGGGCTCGCAGCCGTCCCCGCTGGCCTGCAGCGATGGGGACGAGCAGCCGAGCCAGCCTGCGGAGCCTGCCAGCGGGAGAGCCAGCCCCCGGCACGATGCTCAGCCCTCCCGGGCGGAGGGGGAGCGCGGGGAGCGGCGGGACGAACATCTGGAAGCGGTGACAGAGCCAGGCGAGAGGCTCAGCGAGCAGGGACAAGGGACAGGCGCTGCCAGCGAGAGCGGCCGTGCGGACGGGGCAGTGCTGGCCAACGGGGTGGACGCTGCGCTGGCCGCGGGGCGGGAGCGGCCGCAGCCGCAGGACGGGGACACACCCGGCCGGAGCAGCCCCGAGCTGGGGGACAGGGGCTCCCCCAGCCTGGAGGTACCGAGCGGGGCCCTCAGCAAGGAGCGGTGGCACAGCCTCCTGGGATCCTCGGAAGCTCTGAGCGCCGACGAGGCAGAGGAGCAGTTCGGGTGAGTGCGAAGCCGCCGTAAGGTCGGCTCAGCCCTGGTTTGTGTGTGTTGTTTTCCAAGCTCCTTGGTTCGGGTTACTCTGCCCCGTGTGTAACTCATCGGTGTAAGGAGCTGCAGCTGCTCTCATGGCTGACTGTGGCTTTCCACTGCTCTTTCTCTTTGGGCTTCTCGCACATTTTTTCCCTGTTTGTAACTTTTTGCTCTTTTTTCTCTCTGGGCTTCTCACACAGTTTTTTCCTGTTACCAGTGCAGAAAGCTGTGATTAGAGCCAGTGTCTGCCCATAGAGTCACTAAAGTGAAGGGGAAGCTTTTGGGACCTCGAGAGGTGCTGGTTGTGCTCACTTTGGGGGTGTCCCGCTTGCAAGCTGGAGATTCAACTGCAGTGCTTGTGGCAGAGTTACCTGAGGTAACTTAGGGCAAGCACAGGAGCCTGAGGGTGCTGGAGAGCCGGGCTTGTCTGGGAGGCTGGTGTGCCCTGGAAGCCCCTGGCAGCATGGCTAGCTCTGGCAGTCCCTGGGCTAGCAGGTGGCAGCTGTGTGTCTGAGAGCGGGCAGGACACTGAGCTTTGCTCTCCACTGCACCTGTGGCAGGTGTTAGCAGCGCCTGGGTGACAGGGACAGCTGTGTGACACAAAAGGTACAAGTGCCATCCAGCTCTCTAGTGCCTGAGACAAACCTGCACGTGTGCGGTGCCCCTCAGTCCCTGGGTCCTCTCTGCTGGCAGCCTGGCTCACAGGAGAACTCTCCAGGCTGGGGGACACTCACACTGGTGTGGTGTCCACAGCTGATTTCATGCCTCTGCAGGTTTCTAGACCTCCGTAGGACTCTGCAGGTTGGGGGCTTAGCGGGAATGACAGAGAGATGAGGAGAGGTGCTTCCCGTGCCATTCCTGCAGGAGTGGTAGGGATGCTTCCCTTTGCCACCAGAAATCAGCCAGGGCTCTGTGTTGTAGCCACCCGGGGCTGATGCCTGCTGTGAATTTTACTGCCCTGCCTGTGCACCTACCCCGGGGCAGGAGAGATGCTGCAAGCAGGAGGGGCTGGAGAAGAGCTGCAGGGGTTGTCCCAGAGGAGTATGGCCTTCTGAAGAGCAGCCGTGAAGGGCCAGGGTGGCCAAGGTGGCCTGGGGATCACCTACTAGCTCTAGCCCCGTGCAGGCTCCATGCTGAGCTGTGCCTTCCGAGCACTGTCTGGAGCGTGGGCAGCAGAGCTGGGGAGCCACGCAGGGTGTGGGCTGGCAGCAGGCATCCCTCCTGCTTTGTTTCTCGGGTGCTGAACAGGCTTCTCTATAAAAAGCTGGTGGTTTGTTTAACTCAAGGGAAGCAGCAGCACTGCTTCAAAAAGCACAACTGAAGGTGTTACAGAGGAAGGGTGTCCAGGGCAGGCTGCTGCTGTCCGGAGAGCTCGGGGAGCCTGTCCCTCCCCAGGCAGGTCACACGAGCCCCGTGAGCTATGCAGTCAGGTCTGGGATAGCTGCAAGTCTCTCAGGTTTCAGGGGAATCACATTTGCTTGGTAGGTAGCTCCCTGGCAGAGGCTGCGAGTTCAAGAGGAAGCTAAGGGTGGTCAGAGAATGCTGCTGCAATCAGTGGAAGCACAATTATTTTAAGGTACTAGGGCATGAATTGGTAGAAGCGGCAGGCTGAGGGTTTGGAGATGATGCAACCTGACTTGGGTCTTCATGCAGAGTCCGTGATCTCATGCTCTAAACATATTCACTTGGATAGCAAATGAGTCTTTTGGGAAGCTGAATGCACAAGGGACAAGTCACACGCTACATTCAAAGCAGAAGGGCAGCTGGAAAACTTCTGGGACACAGCTGAAGTCTGGGAAACCACTTAGTGCCAGCAGATCGGGTTAGCTCGCCATGTTCGAGCTCATCAGTGCTTTGACCACCTACCTTTAGGGTAAATGGCAGGAAGGTGAGGCTGCTGTGGGCCAAACACGGTGTGGAGCTGCTCTGCCCTGCCTGCGTGGACTGCCTGGCTCTCCTGGGTCACTTGGGTCAGCAAGAACTGACCGATGGACCGAGGCACCGGGAAGTCGCTGTCATCCTGCATCACCTCTGAGTTTCCCCAGTTTTCTTCTTTACTCCCCTTTGGGGAATTGCTGTTTCTGTAACAGCCCTTTCTGGATACAGGAGAGCCCGGTCCAGTGCTTTACTAATGAGCAGTCAACTGTTTGTTCTTGATGACAAATAGTTTGTCATCATCTGCACGTTGCTGCTTGTATGATGCATTTTCTCCCTGAATTTTGAAGTACTTTACAAGAAGGTGTTGAGTCTTGCTCTTCCCACTGGAACAGAGAATTAAAGGGGGAAGTCGTCCAAGGTCATCACTCCATGGTAGAGCTGGAGAAAGAACCCATGATTGTCCTCCTGAAGGTAGGTTAGTGCATCTGTGCAGGAAATGGTTGGTAAAAAGAAATCAAGGAAACAGAGCCAAAGATTTAGTGTTTGTGCTGCAGTTTGCATTAACTGAATCCCTTTTCCCCCTTTCTGGTTTATCCCATGGCATCTATTGTTTGTCAGAGCCCCATTTTCCTTTCATCGTGGCTGTGTTGCCTAGAGGTCTTTCACCTTCTCGGAAGCCCCCAACACTGGCCCTGCTGGTCTCAGGGAGGTCACAGCTCTGCAGTCCAACTCTGAGATCCACCAGTGAATGATGCTCTCTGCTTTCCACCCGGTGAACTCATGGGAAAAGAGCAAAATTTTTAACAGAGAAATCCCCACTTTTTGCTTGTAGACACACTCAGCACCTGCAGTTTTGGGACTGCGGCTTTTGCCCACACATTTCCTCCCATGGCAACAGATAGCTGTCCAAAAATTCACATTCCATCAAGTAAAGTTTCAGAAAAACTTTGCAGAAAGACTGCAGTGCAGAGGCAAGGAAGTCCTGGTCTCCATCATGTCCTTCTCTGGCAGGATCCGCACTCCCCCAACACAGCAAACCTGTGGTGGCAAGTTGAGCATGAGCCAGCAGTGCCCTGGAAGCTGGGAGGGACAGCCGTGTCCTGGGGGGCATCAGGCAGAGCATCGCCAGCTGGGCCAGGAAGGGATTGTCCCACTCTGCTCTGGGCTGGGGCAGCCTCACCTTGAGCCCTGGGGCAGTGCTGGGCACCACAATATGAAAAGGATCTAAAGCTCTCAGTTTGAGACAAGCTGTTACAGGGTGTCCAAAGGAGGGACCTGGGGATGGTGAAGGGTCTGGAGGGGCCACATGAGGAGCAGCTGAGGGCACTTGGCCTGTCCAGCTGGAGCAGAGGAGACTGAGGTCAGACCTCACTGGAGGCTGCAGCTCCTCCCGAGGGGCAGCTCCAATCTCTGCTGCCTGTGACCAGGGGCAGGACCCAAGGGAACAGCTGGAGCTGTGCCAGGGGGATTTAGGTTGGACATTTGGAAAAGGTTCTTCCCCAGAGGGTGGTCGGGCACTGCCCAGGCTCCCCAGGGAATGGTCCTGGCTCCAAGGCTGCCAGAGCTCCAGGAGCGTTTGGACAATGCTCTCAGACACAGGGTGGGATTGTTGGGGTGTCTGTGCAGGGACAGGAGCTGTACTCAGTGATCCCTGTGGGTCCCTTCCAGCTCAGGATATTCTGTGATTCTGTGGTTCAGTGATGAGTTGTGCTTTATTACAGCTCGTTAACCAGTGAGAAGCGAAATGCAAACAACGCAGTGCATGCAGCTCCGTAGTGGCTCAGCTGCAGCAGGAGCACAGCTCCGTGTGCCTCGCTGTAAACAATAATCCAGCATTCCAGAGGCGGCTGGGGGAGCAGCACAGGCAATCAGATCCCCTGTTCCTGCAATAGACTTACACAGCTTTGTGATTACAATACAAATAAATATATGGCTCCTTGTTTCAGCAAAGCAATTGCCTTCCCTGCTGTGTGGTAAGTGGGTGACACTTCTCCGGGGGGAGGCAATGTCAGGTTCATTCACACGAGCGAGGTCTCTCCCTGTCTTAGCCTGGCTTTGCTTTGTGGGATGCAGATGGTGCTCCTGGGCTGGGGTAAGCTGTACAAAGCCTCTCTGTCCTCTGTCTTCTCTGGGGCTGCGCAAGGAGAGATGTGATGTGCCTGACGTGTTGGTGCCCACTGAGAACGACTTTTCACAGGGGCAGGTAGTGACTGGGCAAGGGGGACTGGCCTTAAGATGAAGGAGGGCAGGGCTAGATTAGATATTAGAAAGAAATTCTTCCCTGTGAGGATGGTAAGACACTGGCACAGGGTGCCCAGAGAAGCTGTGGCTGCCCCATCCCTGGAAGTGTCCAAGGCCAGGTTGGACGGGGCTTGGAGCAGCCTGGGACAGTGCTCACAGCAGAGGGTGGAACGAGATGAGCTTTACAGTCCCTTTTAATCCGAACCATTCTTTGCTTCTGTGACCCGTCCAGGAGCAGTGCTCCTGCCTGCCCTCTGCAGTCTGTCCCACACTGTCTTTGCTGGGGCATTTGTAGGGACACTGACTTTCTCCCTTTGCTGTCTGCTGAGTTTGGCCTCAGGGGACAAGTAAAGGGCTGGAATATGCAAGGTCTGTGGTGTGAGCCGTTAATAGAAATGATTCTGTACGGGGTATCGAAAGAGCAGGGCTGTCTGCCTTGGGATTATGGCAACTGGGGACCTGTTAAGCAATAACCAGGAGGTTATTCTGGCATTGGATCCAGTAGCAGGTGTCATATGCAAAAGTCTCCAGTTCAGAGGTCTGGCTTTTTACTGGGACATGACCAAACTGAGGCCTGGCTGGGCCTCTGGGATTGCTCATCACAAAACTGTTTTTTTCAGCTCTGGATTCTTGTAACAAAATTAGGAACCGAGCAGGTTATACCACAGAAAGATCCCAAGGGCCATAATCCCAGCAGCCATTTCTGCCTCTTCTCTTGCCTCCCAGCTCCAAGTGGAGCAGGGCAAGAACTGCCTTGACAGCATTTTCCACATTTCTCCTTTTGGTCCAGGTTTGCTTCTGGAGATGCCAAGCTGAGCTGCAGTGATGATGACAGGGAGCATTTCCAATTCAAAGACATCAGGGATGGCTTCAGCTCGACCTTTGAGAAGATCGTTGAGTCTGACCTCATGAAGGGGACCTACTACAGCAGCCTGGACTCTTTGGACGTGCTCTCCCTCACGGACGAGACAGACAGCTGTGTCAGTTTTGAGGCCCCACTCACGCCACTGATCCAGCAAAGGGCCAAGGAAAGCCCCGAGCTCTTGGAGCAGAAACTGGCAGCCCAGCAGAGAGAAGCCCTTCACCACATGGCTGCTGATAAGCAAGAGCAGGCGGCAGCCAAGGCAGCGGAGGGGGACTTTGGGAGCCCTCTCAGACACTCGATTACCAGCAGCCGGTCAGAGAATGTGCTGAGCCGGCTGTCCTTGAAGAGTATCCCAAACGGGTTCCACGTGGAAGGGTCAGAGGAAGATGCCACCAAGATCATTAACTCCATCAGGTAAGGCAGGGAGTTTCTTGGGCAGTGGCTCCTTCTCTTATGGGATCCCAGTCCAGGGGCAGGGCTCAGTGGCCATGATGGAGTTGGAGCTGCTCTTTCACCCCTTGTGCTTCCTCTCGTGTGCTGTCATGGCAGAAAGGCCAGACACCAGCAGGAAAACTTTCACCTGCAAAGCCCTCGGGTGGCTGGGGATGGTCAGGTGCCCTCCCAAATGTCTCTGAAGTGCAGGGAAACCTCAAGGATTCACTTAGGACAGGGTACCCCTACAGAAGCCTCCCCAAAGGTTCTTCTGCAGGCAGTGAGAAGATCAGCAGAGACTTCATCCTCTGGACCAGCCCAGACCCAAACCACCACCCCTGGGAGGCAGCAGCTCATCCATAGGGCACTTCCCTGCACGAGGAAGCCAGGTGGTGAGCAACCGGGTCAGGGGAGAGCTGGGGCGAGGTCGTATGCCCAGCTGTCAGGCCAGCAGTGAGTCACACTGCTCAAAAGCGCACGAATTGGTGCTGTACGTGGCCTTGGGCAGGAAGATAAAGGGCTGTATCCACACCTACATGGTGCCAGCAGGGCTGCTCGGTTTCGTCTGTGGGCACAGCTGGCCACGAGGCAGAGGAGCAGGTCTGGGGTGCCATCGACATGATTTGTAGGAGTGCAGTTTCTCATCCTCAGCAAACAACCCGAACTGACAAGCACAGTATCTATCCCTAAGATTTCCTGGATGTCCATGGCTTGGAAAGAGCTTGGTATCCCCAGTGGGGAGAGAGGAAGCTTAGAAGGTGTTGAGGCTGCTTATTTCGATGCATCTTCATGTCTCAGGGGGAAGTCGCCCTCTCTCCGACCTTTTCTACCCATTTGGAATTGCACTGCACTGTTTCATTTGAGCTGGAAGGAGGGAGGGTTTGTCCAATGTCCAGCTCACAGCCATATTGCTGGTTTTTCACGTGTTTCTTGTGAGGGCAAGTATCGGGGTGCACTGTGTGCTGGAAGAGAGACAGGCCCTGAGGATCAGAGAGAGGGCCTCTGTCCTGGCCCGGAGGTGACCCTGGGAGTGCATCCAGGTCACCGGGGATGGACTGGGAGAGGATTGTGTGTTTATGGACAGACTGGGCCTGTGAGAAGTGCTCATTGGAGTTTGTGGCCTTATAGGGCATTGTTTGCCTATTACCATAATAGGTAAAATCTGTGCAATGCCCCAGGTGATTGGGGGACACTGTGGGGAACATCTTTCCTGTTTATATGATGTGATATCCTGTTGGGTGCTGGGATTTAGGGAATTCTGACTGCGCAATAAACGGCTTTGCATTTTCCATCTGATGAGCAAGGTCCTTGCCCGTGCGTCATTACTGCAGGCAAGAAGGAATCAAAATGTGGCGTTTTCTGTGGGTTCCGCCAAGCCTCGCTGCGGCTCCTTGAACGTTTCTTGTCTCTGCACAGCGACGCCAGCCTGAAGGACACCCTGTCAGACTCCGACTCGGACATGGGCAGCACGGAGCAGCTGGACCAGGGCAGCACGGACACGCTGGCCAACGGCTGCAGGGCGGACAGCGAGGCCGCCAAGAGGTTGGCCAAGCGCCTCTACAACCTCGAGGGCTTCAAGCGCTGCGACGTGGCCCGACAGCTCGGGAAGAAGTACGTGGGAGCCAGCCCTGTGAGGGGGTGACAGAAACACGGGGCTGGGGAGCACTGGTCCTTCTGGGAGAGCAGGAAAAGGCAGGAAGGGACAAGCTTGTGTGCTGGTTGGAGTCAGGGCTGCTGGAGATCCTCCCAGTTGAAACTGGAAGCCCAATGACCTCAAAATACAAATCCTACAAGCTGCCTGCCATACTGGGCAGTGTCACAGGCTGCTGCCCGCTAGAACCAAGAGCTTCCTGCCTTGGGGAGGAGCCCAGCAAGACACAAGCAATCCCCAGACTGAAGGGTTTGGGAGCCAGACCTGCCTCTGCACTGGGCTCCCTGCCACTCCCCGGCTTTTTCCTGTCTGCGCCCCAAAATGTTCTTGCTGCGGAGCCTCCCAACCCCGTCTGTACGAGGGCAGGAAGGGCTTGCTGGAGAGCCAGGGACACACAGGAGGTCCAGGCTCTTCAGCTGGTAGATTTGCCTGGGTAAGGCAGAAGGGAAATCAAAAAATATTCTAAAGTGGGAGAGTTACAGAGATTTCTAAGAGACGGAGTAGCAGTAACAAGTGTAGCAGTAACAGATTATTTTAGGATGCCAGTGGGTGTGAAGGCACCAATCCCCATCATCCTTTGCCTGGATCAGATATAACTTGCATTGCTGGGATTTATTCTTTTTTGTCCTTGAAATGTCTCCCCGCTGCCCAGATCAGCAGAACACACCTGTCCCTCAGCACATACCCACACTTCCAGTACCAAGGCTTGGCTGTGATTCCCACCTTAGTCCTGGGACTGAAGGAGCCCAGGAATTGTCTCCTGGAGAGGCTCTTTGCATCACCTGGCAACATCCCCATTCTCCTCCTTTGCTGAGGTTCTCGTAGCAGGTGCACTGCTGGTTGCTGTTGCCTCAGGTGTAACACCCTTCTCCTTTCTTTCAAATTTGCCATGACAGCTCACTGAGGGGGGAAGTCTCAAGCACTGGGTTCCTGGGTCTGTCCCTTTGCTATTTCCTGCAGTCCTCGCTCACACCTGCAACCCTCGCACCTTGGGAGGCTGTGTGGTGACCCACATCTGGGAAGCCACACTGCCTTTGAAATAAAAGTTCTGTTTTGATCAGCTGGGTAACCTTTTCCTGACATAAGACCTAAATAGAGCTGCAGACTCTTGGATCACACAGGTGGATTTGCAGAGCAGGAAAGGAAATAGGGTGAAGATAGGTATTTGTAGGTATTAATGCAGGTATTAAGTCAGTCTTGCTCACTTAAGACAGTGTAAGACCAACCTATAGTGCTGGGAGCAGACTAAATTGAAGTGATGCTTTCAGGCCAGCTCCATGTGGGAGGGCTGTACAAAAAGTGAAATCTCATTTTAAAGCTCTTTAAGCTATTTAGCTTGTTTTACCACTTCTTTTTCTTTGTGATAATTGGCAATTTTCTAAAAACCAAAACCAAAAAACAAAAACGCAAACCAAAGCCAAAACCATTCATCATTGTCAAACAGGCAGAAAAGGCTGGATAAACAAGGAAATGCAGGCTGGATATCTCCCCACAGTTTCTTTCCATCTGCCTCAGTTCTGTGAAATTAACCTAAAATCCAGAAATTACTGTTGTCCTCTGAAGGGCAAGTGTTTGGGCAACTGAACTCTCCATGGAATACTCTTGTTGCTGCACTGGTCTATGGCCCTGCCTCAGCTCCATCGGTGCCCACGGTCACATCTTGTGCTGGGTGGGGGTTGAACTGTCCCAGGCCGTGGAGGTGGCAGTGCCAGGCGCTTCCTTGTAGGGTTTCCCAGAACTGCCCAGCACGGTTCCAGCATCGCAGTGCCCTGGGATGTGGGGTCTGTCCGGGTCCCAGCCGTGGGCAGCACGACGTGGGCACATGGCCTCTTTGAGCCCCCAGAGATGAGATTTTACTCACAAGCTTCTCATGGATGTGAAGTGACCCAGGTGACTGTGGTGCAAAAAGGAGCCTGGACAGTAGAGGTTTGGCTCTGCAGGGCAGTGGGATTCAGGCTGTAAAACAACACACATCTGTCTGTGTCCAGCCACATGGGAATGGACTGGGGGAAAAGGGCTCCTGTGTTCCCCTGGGGTGGCTTGTGGCCCAGCTGGTCAGTTGGAACTCTTGGCGCCTGGATCCTCCCAAAGCAGGCAGAGGGAGGGAGCGTCAGACCAGGATCTGAGGTGAGAGGAGGTCTGTAGAGGCTGCCTGTGTGGAAAGGACACCAGCCAGAGGATGCCAGGCATGTCCCCACAGGAAATGCCTTGCAGGGCCACCAGCCAGAGCATGGCAGGAATGTCCCCCTGGGAAATGCCTTGCTCTTCTTGTAGGAATGGCTCTGTCGTCATGGTGGAAGCGTCACCCATTCCTGCAGGAAGGGCTGGCACTGGCACAGAGACAGAGGAGGATCATTCCTGAGTGAGGAAACCAGAGCAGACACATGAACCCATCTTAGGGTGGGACACGGTCTTGCCCTGGCCACTGTTGTTATCCCATGGCCTGGGAGATGTGAACAGGCTCTGGAGCTCAGGGAGAGGAGTCCCATCCATGTCACTGAGCCCCTGGAGACACAGGAGTTTGGTGTTTCCAGGGGTTTGGCTGCCTTCTGGTGTCTTGTGACACTGTCCAGCTGCCTTGGCAGCGCAAACAGCCCCTGCCTGGAACTCATCTGAGCTCCTCTGCTCCAGTCTCCAGCAGCATCCATCTGCCACAGGAGCAAGGTGCTCTGGGGACAGGGTGGGATGGGAACCTCTGGGGGTGAGAGTGGGGATGTTGCAGTGGGAGGAGGGGTCACATCCAGCAGTGGGAGAGGACCAGGTGCTGGAGGAGCACAGGATATCCTTACAGCAGCACAACACAGGAGTGCAGCAGGGCAGGTGTCTCTCATTCTCAGGTGAGAATGAGCTGGCTCTGGGCACGTCAGGGAGGTCTTCCAGCAGCATTTCAAACCAGGAGCAAGTCTCCCTGGGTCTGGGATCATGTCTGCAGTGTCTTGCTGGGATTGGGCTGGCCAAGAGGCAGCATTCTGCTGTTCCTCATGTGGACAGTGTCTTCTTCCCTGACAAAGGGGCTGATCACTCCCTCTTTAATTACAGTAACGAATTTAGCAAGTTGGTAGCAGAGGAGTATCTCAGCTTCTTTGACTTCACTGGCCTGACCCTTGACAAAGCACTCAGGTGAGCTCTGGGATGGACAGAGTGGTGGGGTTTTGGGGTTTCCTCCAGGCTTCCCAGCACTGTGGGAGCCATCCATGTGATGGGAGCAGGGACTGGGGGGAGATTCATTCTTTGGTGTCACATTTGGCACAAGGTGCTGCTGCCAAAAGTGGGCTGCAACAGGAAGGCCCACAGCCTGCTTCCCCAGGGTGGAGAGCAGCTTTCCCAGGAGTCCCATCCCATGCAGGATCAGAGCAAGTGGGAGCAACTTCTGCCCTTGGGATGGGCAACCCATGCTGGTGCCCTCACGCCAGAGGTGGGTCAGGTCCCAGCTGGCAGCACATTTCCCTGCACAGCTCCACAGGTGCCTCTGCATCCCCTCTGCAGGGACACAGGGGTGTGGGGCTGGGGGGAGGATGAATGACCCCTTTCCATCTCCCTCCTTAGCGGGGACACTGCCCAGCAGTGCATCTCTGAGCATCCCTTTCTCTTCGCAGGACATTCTTGAAAGCGTTCCCGCTGATGGGAGAGACGCAGGAGCGGGAGCGGGTGCTGATCCATTTCTCCCGGCGCTACTGCCAGTGCAACCCCGAAGAGAGCACCTCCGAAGGTACTGCTTCCTTCCCTCTGGCTCTTGGCACACTCACAGGGCACCTGTGCACAGAGCTGGAGTGCAAAACCAACCTCCCACAGCTGCAGCTTCTCCCTTTCCCGGGGATCCTGCCCTGATCATTTATCCCTGCCCTGGGAGGGACTGGGGGTGCCGGGTGCTGACAGACCCCCCCGAAAAAGAACCAAACTCAGCCAAGGTCTGCGTGTGGGGTGCCAGGGAGCCTTGTCCTCCTAAATCCGTGTGAGCTGTGCTGAAGGAGCACTGGATCTGGAGCCTGGATCAGTGGCCGTGCTTTGCTCAGCTCCAGGGAGGTGGTGGGTGGTCTTCAGGGGCTGCAAATTGCCCCAGTTGTGGCTTGCAAAGTGGCTGCTGACAATGGGCAATTGAGTGGCTGGTGCTGGCTCAGCCCAGGACTTTGTCCATTGAATGGAAAACCTTCCCATGCAAATTGAGGAATGCTGTTGGCTTGCCCCACACAGGAGTTGTGTTCCACACGTTTTCAGCTGCAGCAGAAGAAAGCACAGCTGGATAAAATTCTGGGCTCACTGTAGCTGCAGATTTTCTTAGCTACTTTCAACCTCTCCACATTCTCTCTTAAAAGTGGATATAGTTTCTTCTGACATTTTTAGGTTAGCAGTTGGAGTCCATGACCTTAGAGGTCTTTTCCAACCTTAACGATTCTACACTTTCACCATTCCTGGAAGTGTTCAGAAGACATGAGGATGTGGCCCTTGGAGATGTGGTTTAGTGATGAACACAGTGGTGCTGGGCCAGCGTTGGGCTCAATGATCTTAGAGGCCTTTTGATTCCACGATTCTCTGATTTTTAACTGGGAAAGGTCATTCCTGGTGCACGTGGCCCACGCACAGAGACAGGAGCATGTCCTGTAAGGTTTGCACTTCCATGAGGCACTCCAGCCCTGCTCACAGGCACCTGGAAATGCCCCCTGGGTGGGATCAGGCTGCTGAGCTGCTCTCAGCTGGCACCACGGCAGTGCCAGGGATTCCTCCTCCACCCCCTGCAGACCTCCTGCTTGTCCTCCCCTCACAGGCTCCCCCAAGGGCAGCAGTGCCTAGTGCAGCATGAACCCACCAGTTCCTCTGCTAAGCTAACTGGGCACTCACTATTCTCAAAAGAGAATGACCTTTTTGCCTTTATCAGCGCTATCCCAATAAAATATTGGTTTAGATTTCATTTCCCTGGGTTTTTGTGATGTCCTCCTCCACTGATCCAAAGATGATCTTCACTGGGAAGGGTTCCCCACCCTGCAGACATTAAACTGCAGGTTGAAAAGTCCCACAGGCTAAGTCCTGGCCCCTCTCCAGCACTCCCCTCTGAAAGTGATCCCCCAGTTCTGTTGCAGCCACCTCCTAACCTTACAGACAAGGGCCCTGGGACCTAAGTGCCACATCCCATCGTTTCTTGAACACCTCCAGGGATGGTGACTCCACCACTTCCCTGGGCAGCCTATTCCAGTGCTGGACAACCCTTCCAGTGAAGAAATTTTTCCTGATGTCCAGTCTGGACCTCTCCTGGCACAGCTCAAGGCCATTTCCTCTGTTCCTGTCACTTGTTGCCTGGGAGAAGAGGCTGACTCTGGTTTTTCTCCCAGGGAGTGTTGTCCTGTTATTCCCTTCCTGCACTGGTGAAGCCCAGACATGGAAGAACTCTGTGATTATGTTGTGACTCTCTGTGAGCTGGGAGAAAAAGTGGGTGAGAAAATGACAGGTTTTGGGATATCAGCTCCACGGTGGGGCCACGTGGGACACGATTTACCTGATAACCCACAGCCTCCCACAGAGACTTAAAAATGCACAATGGGAAGGCACCGTTGTTCTAAACCCAAAGCAGCTGCTTGTGACAGTAACAGTCCAGTCCCTGCCTCCTCCCTGCTGCTCTCTAGCCCTCTTGTGAGGTCCTTCAGGGACCAGTCCATGTCCCAGACTGTGTTTGCATCTCAGTGCTGTGAGCTGGCCTGTGGAGACTCATGTCCTGACCTTGAAAAGCTTCAGGACACCTCGTGGCTTTGAAACAACAGCAAACCACCAGCTACTGGTGTAGGGCAGGCAGCTGTGCTGTCTCACACGGAAGGGAAGCTTCCTGCGAGTTTTTTTAAGTCAGGGAGCCAAAAATGCCGCACTGATTTGTCGGGACAATGTTTGTTGGGACACTCGAGAGCTTACAGACTGCCAGGGAACGATGGCTGAAGGCCTCGGGACAAACCCCTGAGGTGACCAGGATCAGCTGGGGGCAAACCAGCCCTCTTTGGGTCTCTGCCCCATTCTGCAGTGGCATCAGCACAAAATGGAAATCATGAAGTCATAGAAAGGTCGGGGTTGGAAGCAACCTTAAAGATCGTCTAGTGCATGGAAATGGAGTAAGACTCAGTGGGAAGTTTGGTTTTTAAAGCAAAACTGCTTTGGAGCCAATTTCCTGGTGGTTGTTTTAGGAAAAGGTGCAGCCTGAGGGAAAAGAGGATGTCTTTGGGGTTTTTTGTGTTGTTTGGTTGGGTTTTTTTTAAATCCTACACAGCTGAAGGAAGCAGGTATTCTTTAAGGTCCCCAGACACAGCAACTGGCCTTGGTTCTGCAACAGCTGAGCTGCCAAGGCAACAAACACCAGAAGTGCCTGAGAAGGGGAGCAGTCAGCCATAGCTGTGTGACTGCTGTGTGTTTCAGATGGGATCCATACGCTCACCTGTGCCCTGATGCTGCTGAACACGGACCTCCACGGCCACGTAAGTAGCCCTCAGAGCTGCATCCGTCCTTTGTTCCTTCCCAGCGCAGAGGTCTGTTCCCGTACGCTGAGTGTGTTCTGCACAATTGAGTCGGGTTGGCAGAGGGCTCTCTGACCTGCTCCAGGTGGAATTTTGGGTGCCAGGCCCAGAGCTGGGGACAGCCCACACACGAGTGTCACAGCTCCAGCCAAAGGCACGTGTCCTGCTGACATCAGTTATCCTGCCCAGGGATACTTTCTCCCCTCTGTTGCCCAGCTCAGCCCCGTCCCAGGAGCTCTCAATGAGGTCTTTCCTGCCAGTCCCTGTGGGGCTGCTCCTTCTTGTGGTACAGACACCTCTTCCCAGAAACTGCTGCAAGGGGGCAGTGGGTTCTCACACAGGTCTAGATTTGATCTTTCCTTCCCAAAACACATGGTGAGTTCCAGCTGTTCCTTTCCCCCAAGACGTAACAGGCAGCACTGGAGAGTTCCATAGCAGAGAGGCCTCTGGACAAAGAGCAGAGCGAGCAGGGCTCAGTGCCCAGAAGAGTGGCTGGAAAACAGCAGAAGCTGTGAGAAGATCTCTCACCACCTTTTAGAGGCTCCCAGTAACGTGTCCCTGCACACAGCGGGATAGTGGTGGGATCGGTCTCGTAGCGCACTCATCCTCCAGCCAAAATGGTTGGAGCCAAGGAATTATTTCCATCAAATCATTTCCCGCAGCAGCAAAAGCAGCATTGTGGCAAAAGGCAAACTGTGTGACTTCGATCCAAAATAATCTTATTTTGTCTAGTTTTTTTAAGTAAAAAAAAATCCAAAACATGCCTCTGGGAAGTTAGACATAATTGAAGAGACAAAAAAACCAACCTAAACCTCAAAAACCTTACCATTCCTATTCTTCATTGTCAAGCTGGCTCAGAGGCCTGGTAAGAAGAAATGTTCTCATGATATCTAGGCACAGGAAAAATAGCTTTCTTTTGACCAGGTGTGCAAATGCCTGAGCTTTTCTTTGAAAAATCTTCTCTTTATTTTTCTGCATGTGTAACATTAATTTCTTCTTCTCCTTTTCCTCCTTTTTTTTTTTTTTTTTTTTTTTTTAAATTTCCTTCTGCTCCTGGAACCTCTCTTTCTGCTCTTTAACCCTTTACCAGGTGGTAAGTGCAGTCATTCTAGTGTTTTGCTTTAAAGCACTGGCATTTGACTTGTTTTGATTGTGTTGAAACCAGTGAGGAATTCTGTTTGTCTGGAATCCGAAGTGATTGTGCAGTGTTCTTCCCTCCTTAGCAAGCCATTAGCAGCTGATACCATCCCATGAAATGCTCCTGGTGTAAAGAAACCTCCGTGAACTGTGGTGTACCTGGGAATGTGTGACTTGACCTCCCACCCCCTCCTTGTTAAAGATGCTGCCATGATATTCCATGTCACTTTTGATTTTATTCCCCCTTTTGGTGTCGTGTGTGTGTTGCAGTGTGTTACTGTGCAGTGCCGGAGTGGGAGATGCCCTCGGTGAGGAGCGGGGGGTGGGTGCGTGCCTGCAGAGGGGCAGTTCCTCGCGGCAGTGCCTCTGCCGTGGTCTGGTTCACCATCCCAGCAAAGACCGTGAGACAGAGGTAATGACCGGCCTTGGAACAGGGGATTCGCACCCGGCCTTAGCACTGCTGGTTTTCCACTCAGGCGTGCTCAAACCCTGCTTCCAAACCACCCCGAAAACTTTAAAATGAGACATTCCCTATTCATGGAAGCACCTGGAGTTGGTGTTAAAAGCCAGCGGTGACCAGCAAACATTCCAAGTGTAACGAGCATTCCCAGACTGTACTTGTAGGATAATCCGAGTTGTTGCAACTTTCTGCCTTGCTCTGCTGGTTCTGTTTGGGCTCCAGGAGATCTTATGGCCAAGTAAGCACCGCCCTGCTCCATCTCTGCCCCTTTGGGGAGACAAAGCTTAGGGATGTCTCCTTTCCCACTGCCGCTTATCTCTCCTGGCCATGGCAGGACGGTGACAGATCAGCACCTTTGCATCACCAGCACTCATGGGTGCACTTTGGTCCTTTAGCAAAGGCCACCTTCTGGAGTCATCATGGGGTTCGTTCAAAAAGCAGAGCACCGAGCAAAGCTTGAAATGGGGTCCTGGGCAGGTCCTAACTCCGTGTGCCCGTTGCTATTAATCTTACAAACCCGTGGTGGTGTCCTTAAGCCGAGCTCAGGGTTCAGTGTCGGCAGCAGCGCTGTGTTAGCAGCTCTAGGAGGGCTGGAGAGCTCCGAGGTGTGAGCAGCCCCTGCGGAGTGACACCGGTCTGCCCACAGCAGGTTTGTGTGGCCCAGGGCTCACTGGTACCCGGAATCTGCAGGGGCGTGATTTTGTTCCTGCAGCCTAGAACACATCCACGACCAGATCAATTACTCAGCAATTAGCTGCTTTTCCACAGTGTGGCTGCTGCCCCAGGTGAGCTCAGAGGTCTCTTGCACCAGAGGAAGAGACAGATCACACAACAAGAAGGAAGGCATCCCTTGGGATGAATATGAATCCCAGATGCATACATGAGAAACCCCAAAAAGGGCCTGTGAGACTGGTAACTTGTGTTATCTCACTCTGTCCCCTCCCCAAAAATGCCTTGGCCTCTGCATTCAGTGCTGAATCACTACAGCGAGACCTCTTCGGGCCAGTGCTGTGCACTCTGCTCCCCTGCCTCAGGGCAGAGCTCGCAGCAGGCACCTTCTCCGTGCCTCAAGGTCTCGGGCAACACCTGCCTCACCTCCAAACTCCCTTCCTTCTGGAGGCTCCTTGCCCTCCTTCCTTTCTCCACCCACACCCTGTTGTGCTGCTGGATTTTTCCTTTGTCTGTTGTGGCTGAAATTGGCTGGCCAGCAAGCACAGAAATCTCCCCTCTCTGCTGAGATCCCAGCACGTCTGCTCGTTTCCTGAGCTCTTCTGCAGCCCCTGTACCCACTGAGCACTGGCTGGCGGCTCTGGCTAGTGGGGCTCGCCGGGAGAAAGCCACGAGGGCTGAGCTGTGTTGTGCCACACCACGTCCCCAGGCACTGGAGATTTGTAACAGTGCTTTACTCCTCTTTTTCTTGGTCTCTCAAGGGAACCAGCTCATCTGGAGCTGGCACCAGCAGGAGGCATAATTAAGAGTATCAGACAGAGCTGCTCAAAGGCAGTGCTTGGCTCCCTGTGCAGCCCCAGAGTGTTTGCACACACAGAAGGCAGGGGGGCGTGGGGAGGGGCATGGTGAGCTCATCCCAAGGCCTCACTCTTTCCTGGTGCTGTCGTCTGCGGAGAAGCCCCCAGGTCATCTGCAGTGCCCATCTGTGGGCAGAGGTTTCAGGTGTCATCTCTTTCAGGAGGTTATTTCCTTGCACAGAGGACACATCTCACCCTGCAGGGCATCTCCTGTATCATCTGCTGCCGCTTCATCCCCTGCCAGGCTCACTGAGGCCCTTCCTCTTCCTCACTGAGCCCCGAGCAGGGCTCTGACTCGGCTGCTCTGGTCCATCCTCCCATGTCCTCCTGGGTGGCCACCCTGTCCATACCTTGATGTGAAGCCCAGCAATGTCAGGATGCTGTTGGGATCCTCAGGACCACACCTCGTGCTCTCCTCACTGACTCCACTGCCCACTCCATGCGATGTCACCGGGGTCTGCCCCACACACTGAGGGTGTGCAGGATATGATATAACATGGCCCTGGAGACACCCATCTTTCCTCTGTGACATCAAACTCTTTTTTCTGAACCCTATAATGGCCACTGACTCCTCCACACCTCTGCTCCATCCCTTTGGAGAGGCAGGGTTGCAGGGCAGGCTTGGGAAAAGGCTGCCTGCCTCGACCCTTGCAGGCTGAGGAGGTGAAGGGTAAAGGGTTTGGGAAGGCAGATGCCACAGGTGATGAAGCCATGATATCAGGGGTGCCAGGTGGCCTGGAAGCATCAGTACCAAATATTCTTGGCATTAGCTGGTGGTGAGCGTGTTCCAGGCTGTGAGATTCTCCCACTGAGCGTGCGTTGCCCTCTCACGCCGCTGCACTCAAGTTCCCACAGTACCAGTAGCTGGAGCATTTGTTTTTGTTATGGCAATCAAAAATAACAGCTTCCGTCAAGGACCAGCATTCCCCTGCCCAGTGCTGGTTGTTCCAGGTGCTGGCATTGCAAGCTCACACGATTTCACTCACAGCAGGCTTGGAGCCCCATCCAGACACTGTCATTTCACCAGGCTGAGCGCTTGTCTTGAGTTTTGAGACACAGAGCCTGTACCCAGGACCACCCCAGCAAGAGCTGGAGAGGCTATTTTCAGGTGTCTTGTTTCCACCATTAAAAAAGAGGTCATTTGAAACATTTGGGTGCTGGCATGAGCAAATAAAGCAAAGAGCCCAACAGAAAATCAGATCAGAGGCCCTTTGAGCTCTTGGGACAAGCCCAGGCTTCAGCACTACATATAAAATTGTTCTTTGAAAGACACTGATTAAAGTCAGAACTCTCCACAAGTTTAATGAGCTGCTCCTTTGCCTTACAGAACATTGGCAAAAAGATGTCGTGCCAACAGTTCATAGCGAACCTGGATGGGCTGAACGATGGGAAGGACTTTGCAAAGGATTTGCTGAAGGTAATGTGATATAAATAGACAGTGGGATACTGTCATTATTATTGCAGTGCCACCTAGTCCTGCTGGGACACTCTCTGAGCCCTTCAATCAGCATTTTCCAGTTGTTTCAGGAGAAGAATTGTAATCCCCGTGAATGTCTCTGCTAACTTGCAGTGAGCCAAAATAAGTCTGTTCCCTGGTGGTGTTTTATCCAGATTTGTGGCATATCTGTCCTCAGAGCATACCAGGGGCCCTTTTCCCCCAGCAGCTCAGATAATGCCCAAAGCAGGGTACCCCCACCCCAAAAGTTGACCATCTGTGGATGCTGAAAAGCTTTCAGCATCCACAACCATCTAGCACTGAAACTTTTCTCTGCCTTCACTACCAAGTGATGCAACGTTCCAACACAACCAGTGCAGTACCATGGGTTATGGTTAAATGCCCCAAAGGGAGGATTTTCTCCTGCCCCATGGTTTAGCAGCACCAGGTCCAGCAGCCTGACCTGAATTTCACTGTATGGAAGGAGGTTGGGATGCGCGGTGCCACATCAGGGGTGTCACATCACGTTTGGGGTGACATTCCCATCTCCCAGCAGACCTCACCCTGTCCTACCCCTCTGTATGGTCAGGACCACCTCCACATTCTGCTTTGCTAGCCCATTCCTGCTCCTTTTCCAATGCCCCAGGGAAGCCACTGGAATTTTGCACAGAAGGAACTGGAAAAGCTGATTCCAAGGTCATTCATTCCTCCCCCGCTACTCAGTTCAAGTCTCCTCTGTTGTTTCCCCTAGTTAAGACACTGAAGGTGTCATGGCATATCCCAGAGTCTTCTACCACTGTGTGTAGGCCAGGATTCACTCAGAACTAGGTGCAGCACCCAGAATGAGTCAGAAATGTCATATACAGGCTCCTGAGCAGGGCTGGCTGCCGGAGCCCTTGTGGCAGATACCCAGCGTGGCACACAGCCAAGAAGGGGTCCAGCAGGAGAGCAGTCACCCTGCTCACTGGGGAATGCTGCTCCAGGACGGTTCAGCAGGGAAAGTATCTCTCCAAGAACACAGACAGGGTGTGGAGGAGGAGATGTCTCCACGAGCAGACACGACTTCCATGAGAGACACAGCTAATTCCTTGTTCTTTTTTCAGACGCTGTATAACTCCATCAAGAATGAGAAGCTGGAGTGGGCCATGTAAGTAAATGCTAAGCATTAAAGGGATAGTGTGTCTTTCCAAGTAGCTGGCAGGTCCTAAGTCATGCTTTCCATCCCAGAATATTTCCTGCCAAGCCCTTAAGTGCTGAAGTCCCTCTGTAGACAAATGGAGTTTATTTATGGCTTAGACACAAAGGCAGTTGGGAAGGTTGGTGACAGTCTGTGGATCCATGACCTGAAGGAAGGGAATGCCCTTTTGGTTTACTATTACACTTGTAAAATGCTGGTTCCTCTCCAGGTGCTTTAGAAGTCTTTGCACAAACAAAGATCTGGGGGTATTTTGGTCACTGAGACTTTCCATCTCTCCCACATGTTTTTTTCTGGAAATAGTATCAGAGAATCACTTAGGAGGGAAGAGACCTTGTGATATCTCTAGTTCAGCTTCCTCCCCAAAGTATGGTTGACACTGAATTCAGACCAGGATGCTCTGGGCTTTGTTCAATCTGATCCTGAAACCTTCCAAGGACGGGGAACCCACAGCCCCTCTGGATCCACAAACCCATACTTCATCATTCTGGGAGTGGCATTTTCTCTTGTCTCTGTTGTTTTCACTTCTGCCCACTGTCTCTTGTCCTTGTGCCACACACCACAGTGAAGAGCCCAGATTTGTCCTCTCAGTAACCCCCTCACACGAGGCTGTAGCCATCTCTTCTGCAGACTGAACAAGTCCGATTCCCTCAGTTGTTTCTTACATTGCAAGTGCTCCAGCCCCCTCAGCTGAAGTCTCTCCACCTTGCTGAAGCCCTTTCCTGTGCTGGGGGCCCGGCGCTGTTTGCCGGGAGCGCAGAGCAGAGGATCACTTCTCTTCGCCTCCTCACTGTGCCGCTGTTACACAGCCCAGGATGCTCCTGGCCTCTGCTTCTGCCAGGACACACTGGCTGCTGCTGCTCATCCTGCTGACCACCCGGAGCTCCAGTGCAGCACTCGGGTGCTCCTGGCCCTCTTAGCCGTGGTCTTGTATCCCCCTTTTTTATGTCATGCACAAGTTCGATGAGAGCATCATTTGTAACCCTGAAACAAGCCTGGAAACAGCTGGCGGGGCGGGCTGCATCACGGGTTAACACAGCACCTTCCTCAGTCCTTCTTCCCCTGCTCCGCCGCCCACCCCTGCCCAGAGCACAGGCCAGGACCATCAGCGAGGTCCTCCAACCCCAATGTGTCCCGAGGGGAAGCCCGTGACAGACCTGAGGTCTTCAGCTGACACAGGAGACATTCGTCTCCTGTCCTGTCCTGTCCTGTCCTGTCCTGTCCTGTCCTGTCCTGTCCTGTCCTCTCCTCTCCTCTTCTCTCCTCTCCTCTCCTCTCCGTCTTAGACCTCTCTTGTCTCCAGTGGGTCACGGGACAGAGCAGGACCTTCTGTGCCATTAGCCCCATCACCCGCTCTCTTCCTCATACATTACCCTGACCAAAAAAAGCATCTGGAGACGCTTTGCTCCCCCTCCCTGGCTCCCTGGAGGAAGCGGCGGTGCCAGCGCCGCAGCGGGGCCGGTCACGCGTGGGCTGTGTCGCGAGAGGGAGCTGCGGGCTCCGCAGCGGGCTGGTTTATGTAAGGGCAGTTCAGCAGGAGCGCATCTGCCTCTGGATGCGGGCTGTGGTTACACAACGCCGCCAGCACAGCTCCCTGCTCGGGCGCACCCCGGGGATGTCGCCCTGCCGGGGTCCCGCTGCCGCGGGGCGGCTCCAGCCGGCGGCGTCCAGATCCCTCCCGCCTTTCTTCATCCACCCCGCTGTATCCCCGCATCCCCTCACTCATCCCAGCCGGCCTGGGGCCTGCCTTGCTGCGGGGTGTCCCGCTGGGCTGCAGGCTCAGAGCCCTCAGCTCCTCTGCGAGGGGTCAGATGCCCCCTGACATGGGGGAGCTGGCTCAGGGACTCCCTGGCATGGGGTACCTGGTTTCCTTTCAGAGACCTGGCATTGAGTCATAACCTTGCACAGCCAGGACCCGCTTCTCTCTGCTGCCTCTGCCTTGCGTCCTTGTCCATCCCCTTGCCCACAGATGCCACCAGACAGGCAGGTATGTGACCAGCAGCAAGGAGCTCAGAGGGGTGCAGCCCAAACACCTGAGCCTCACTAACTCCCCACCCAGGAATAGTATCTGGGCTCTGCCTGAGCCCCAGGACTCCTGTGGGTGCTGAGGGCTGAGAAATCATCCTTCTCTTCCAAGAGGTGTCTGATGCTTTGGCCATCTCTTTGCAGCAGGTGAGGAATTGTGTTTCACTGCTCACATCTCGGCCAGTGGATTCACTGAGGGTCAGTCCTCAGCTGGGGCTTGGTCCCAGTCTGATCTGCAACCTGAGGTGACCACTCATCCCGTTTAGACATTGGCATGTATCAGACAGGGCAGGAAAGCCCTGTTTGCTCTTTCTCCTTCATGTCCCAGGGACACTGGGAACTATCACTTCCCATACAAGTTCTACTTCCTTTGTGCCAGAGTAGGTTCATCTCCCAAATGTCTGCAGATCTTCTGTTCCTCAGAGATGCAGAGGACATTCCTAAAGGTATTTCGCTGTCTGGGAGGCCCCAGGCATTGCCTCTCAGCAGCTGAGAAATGCCGGTGATACCTTAGTCTTCAGCAAAAATCCTCCTTAAGCTCTGACTTTAGGGCACAGAATTGGAGACTTTTCCTGTGGAATATTTGTAGTCCTCATCATGGGATGTCTGCAGTTTCCTGGTGTTCAGACAAGCACCCAGCCCCTTACCTGTTTTGAGTGACCTCACAGTGGGAACAGGGTGACAAATACCTGCCACCCACACTCGTCCCAGCTCAGACCACCACTGCTGGCACTCTCTCTGTTATGGTCCCAACATCTCCTTTTTTTTAATTTCTCTGACCAGTCTTGTAATAACAACTCTAAACCCAAAGCAAATAGAGCTGCTTTGCACTGTGACCAAACCCACATCTCCTCCACTGAGTCTCTTCTCTGATTTTGTTTCCAAGTGACGAGGACGAGTTGAGGAAGTCACTCTCGGAGCTGGTCGATGACAAATTCGGAGCCAGCGCGAAGAAAGTGACAAGGATTGTTGACAGCAGCAACCCCTTCCTGGACATCCCCCAGGCGCTGAACGCAGTCACCTACAAGCACGGCGTCCTCACCCGGAAAACCCACGCAGACATGGATGGGAAGAGAAGTACGTGTTCAGGGATGGCGGGAGAGGTGCCCCAGGCAGTCCCAGAGCCCTGCCCTATCTCTCCTGATGAAGGCATTTCCTCACTGCATCCCAGGGAACACAGGAGAGACCCCAAAGTGCCAGGATGCAGGGAAAGGAGGGTGTTTTGAGGTGTTTGTAGATAGGGGTGTTTTCAGGAAGCCTCAGTCTTCCTTTCTCACTGCCAAGGAATCTAACACAGACAGACCTGGTCTTCTACCCTGTTCGTGGGCATAATCCTGAATCCCAGTCTCTGAGCAGTGGGGGAAGGCTGGTTCCTCAGCAGTTGTCCACTCCAGCCCTGACCTTGGGGACAGTCTGGCCTGCCAAGCTTTGCTCCTGTCCATGTCCTGCCATGTGCTGGCTGGGCAACAGAACACCCCACAGCTCTGCTACCAGCATCTGGCATTACAGGAAAGGTAAAGCAGAGATTAATTAAACCTTGGGTAATTCCTTTTGCTAATTGATATGATTGTCCCAGTCATTGCAGCTGATTAAAAAGTCTTGAGTAGAGATTACCACCAAAGGCCTCCCTTGCTTCCAGCACCTTCTCAATAGCCCGTGCTTGGAGCATCAGCTGTCTTGGGGTGATATGGATGGCTCCCCTCACCTCCCACCCCTCTCCAGCTTGTGCCAAGCTCTCTGTCCCCAAGTCCATCGAGATGGTGATGCTCCCTCCTCAGGGGAGCAGAAGCTGCCTTATCCAGGGTACAGCTGCTCAATTCCAAGCAGAGGAGCTCAGGGAATGTCTCTGGTCTCCAAGCATTTAGTCCAAGGAGCATGAACCTGGGTTTGGAGGAGCAGAGACTTCCTGCAGGTGTCCACTGTACCAGTTCATGTCTGCTCTGACCTGCTTGTGTTCAAACACCTGTCCCAGCAGACAAACCACTCGTGAGCCATATCCTGGAGGTGTGAGAGCTCTGGGCCTCAGTGAGTGCCTGTGGTGGGTCAGGAGAAGGGTTGGGTTTGCCTGGAAGGTCAAGCAGCACCAGCAGACACTTACAATTAAATATTCTTCCTTTTTTAGCTCCCAGAGGAAGAAGAGGTTGGAAGAAATTTTATGCTGTGCTCAAAGGGACCGTCCTTTATTTACAAAAGGTAACCACGGGGGCCTCTCCCCTTTGCTGTCTCCTGCTGTCTCCAAAGCAGTCGTGCAGTCACATATCCAAGCAGAGGTGAATCCATGTCCTAACCCATGTGTGGGCATCAACAGAGCTCCTCCAGAGACCGGAGCTGGAGGATGCTCTCCTCTTTGGTGGTGGTGTTCATGCCAAGGGCACTATTCCCAGCCTTAAAGGGAACCCTGAAGGAAGAAGTGTGAAAGAGGAAACACAAATTTCTGCAGAAGTATCCCAGCAAGTAGGAGCTGTTGGGGAGGATGAATGAACAGGTGATGTGGAATAGGTGAAGTAGGATGTTGGTAAGAAATTAAATAGGAAGGTGAAGAGGTGGAGCATCTGACCAGTCTTATCCTGCCTATTGTTTTATTTGCTGGCATAGATCTGATTATGCACAGCTTTACTGAGTCTGGCATAGGAAGCCAGCTGACGTAATCTTTTTGGGTTACACTAAAGCTTTTGATACTGTCTGTTACAGGATTCTTCTGGACAGAATGTCCAGCACACATCTGGACAGGCACATCCTGTGCTGGGTGAGCACTTGGCTCACGGGTCGGGCACAAAGGGTGACAGTGACTGGGCTCACGTCAGACTGGTGACCTGTCACTAGTGGGGTTCCACAGGGCTCCATCCCCAGCCCTGTGCTCTTCAGCATCTTCGTAAATGACTCAGACACAGGACTCAAGGGAACACTGAGTAAGTCTGCAGACAATACTAAACTGAGAGGAGCTCTTGACTCCCTCAAAGTCAGAGGCCCTGCAGAGAGACCCTGACAGATGAGAGGCCTGGGCAGTCATCGACTGTATGAAGTTTAACAAAGACAGTGTCAGATTCTGCACCTGTGATGGGACAATCCTGGATGTGCAGACTGGGGAATGAGAGGCTGGAGAGCAGCTGTGGAAGGGGACCTGGGAGTCCTGGTCAGTGACCAGCTGAATATGAGTCAGCAGTGCCCTGGCAGCCAGGAGGGATGTCTGTGCCCTGGGGACATCAGGCCCAGCGTTTGGATAAAGCTCTCAGGCACAGGGTGGGATTGTTGGGGTGTCCTGTGCGGGGACAGGAGTTGGAGTCGGTGATTGTCGTGGGTCCCTTCCAGCTGAGAAGATTCTGTGATTCCATGGTTCTATGCTTAAAGTTCGTATTCTTCAGGACCTTGATGACCTGGGTCCTTCCATGGGCCGTCAAGTGACACTTTCTGCCTCTCTTCATCTCTATTCATTGTGTAGCCACCTCTAGTCAACACAAGGGTAATTCCCAGGTCCTCATGGGACACAAAGTCGCCATGGAACAGCTTCCCTGAATGCTCTAGCATTCAGCTCTCTGGCACTTGGACGCTTGGAGGATTTGCTAGAAACCCTTTTCTGAGGGAAAATCCAAGTGGGTAGGGGCTCGCTTGAACGTCAGTGTGAGCCAGCCCAGCATGCCAAATGTCTGTTCATCATCAACAGCATACCCCACTGAACCAGGTCTGAACTACCTGAGCAGCACACGCCGTGCAGTAACCCACTGAACTCACCTTGCTGGAGCAGCACTCCCCGTGGGTAGATGCTCCTGCGTACTGCAGCATTATCTCCACAGCAATGAGAGTAAACAAACACTGGATTATATAAGAGAGGCAGAAAGGTCCTCAGGGCAGCACGGAATTATGACTCAGAGCTCGTAGCACACCCCAGTGGCTCTCGTGTTTCGCCAGGTCCGATGGCACGCGTCAAAAGCCAGCAGAAGTCTGGCAGCAGCGGATCCCAGCTCCCAGTGTGGGTTGGTCTTAGCCCAGTGGTGTTTTCACAGCTGTGCCACTCTCTCCTGCAGCTGAGGGAAGCTGCAGCACCCAGGAGAGCCCAGATCTCCTCCAGCCCGCTAAGTGTGGTGTTCTTCAAGCCAGCAGCACTCTTCTCACCCCTCAGTCCTTGTCTCGTTGCACATCTTCACAGGGAGCGCACCAGAGTCCTCATGCTGACCCATGGGTTATGCATGAGGATTTAACTTGTCCAGTTACCATCAACATTTAATTGCATGACACTTTTTCTGGGGGAAAAAAAAAAAAAAAAGACATTTCAACTATCACAGAACCATTTGGATCGAAATGAGTTTTCCACCAAGGACTTCCCTTGGGATGAGTCTGCTGAGGGGCGTATATATTGGGAATGAAATATACTTTCAGGATGGAATTTTCTTCCCTGGCAGCAGAAGGAGCCATGAAGCCAACACTGAGTGTCATCACTGCTGCTGGGGCAGAGGGCTTGGGGGTTCTCTGCTGTACAAGGCTTGCAGCAGTTAACCATTCCTTAACAGAGCTCATTGTGTTTGTCCGAGGTGTTTAGGATTTAAAAAGAGAGCAAGGATGAGGATGACGTGGCAGTGAGGAGATCAATGTTCTTATCTCAATGACCTTCAGGATCGAATGGTTCAGAGACCGAGGGCTTTCTTTGCGGACAAGGACTGAAGAAGCAAAACACCCAAGATTTGGCTGTGTTATGAAAGTGTCTGATAAATAACAGCCATGACTGATGTGTAATTAGCAGGAGGGATCAGAATTGCCAAGGATGCCCCAAGGAAGTAGCATTTGGAACAACAACAAAAATAAACCGAAGGAATGTTTGGGCAAAGGATTTGGGCAAAGAGGGGTTTCTTACTCGTGAGCTGCTGCCAGACTGTATTATAGCCCTCTCCAGGGAATTCCTTGGGCTTGGCTTGGCTCTAGACAGTGTCTATCAGGCTTGCAGAGACAGGACAGAAGAATGAGAACATGAAGACAAAGTCCTTGCCCTGTCACTTGCAAACATTCCCAGCACCCCAACAGAGAGTGGATAAACATCCACCTGCCCCGTGGATCCTTGGTGTCATTTCTTGCCCGTGGGGTGGTTTGCAGAACAAAGGAGTTGCACAATACAGGAAGGAAGTGCTGTGCCAGCCTCCCGACCTCTCAGTGGAAGACGACTGCAGATAAACATAAGGTAGAACCATGCTTGAGCATAAATCACTGGGAAAAGGTTTTCTGATGTGAAGATGGAGGAGAAAGTACCTGCTTCCAGAACCACCTGATGTCATGGAGCAGAGGTTCAGCCTGTGCCACTTTTCTGCTCAGACCAAATTAAGGATCTAGGCTTTAATAGTAAATTCACGTAAGTTGAATAGGGAACTCCATTTGGTTTTGAGGAGCAAGTTGAGTATAAATGAGACTGAGAGGCAGAGGGAGGGAGGACGAAGGAGGGCCTGGGTAGGTAGATGTATAGAAAGGAGGAATGGCCAGACACAGAGAGAGGTGGACATAGCACAGGCAGAAGGGTGGGTGGGCAGGTAGAAGTTGGTGTGACAGAAGCAATTCAGGCAGCAGCCATAAAGCTGCTGACGAGGAGATGTCACATGTCATTGACTCGCCGGTGTTAATTGCTGCATCAGCATGTTCCAGCACAGTCTGCTGAAGCAATTGCTTGATCCCCTAAAGGGATGCAGCAGAGTCTTGAGGAAGAAATGCAGGCTTGGGAGCAGGGCACACCTCTCCTGTGCACTAATCTGCTCTGGGCACTGACTCACTCCATGGCCTTTGGCAACTTACTTCACCTCTGTGAAATGGCGATAATAACCCTTAATCACCACACATAGAGGGGGGTGAAGAAAAATGATGGAGAGCTATAAAGCATGAGGTGCTTTTATGCAGAAGTGCTGGAAAGGGTGCAAGTCTTCCCACAGGTTCTGCCCCCAAGCAGGAAGGGGCTCCCAGTGCAGCCCTGAGCCACAGGTGCTGTCCCATGCAGGCAGGGCTTTGCCAAGAGCTCTTGACTCAACTGGAAAGGGCACAGGGGTTCATCTTCCTAATTAAATGGTTTGTTTAGGCTGGTGGATGTAAGACGAAGAAAAGAAAGAAGAGGAAAAGCCACTCACAAGCCAGAGCATGAGGAATATCTGTCGCTCCATGTCCACATTCCCAGCACTGCCCAGGGCTGGTTCTGAGGCCAGAGGAGAGGGCAGCAGAACTGATACACAGGGCTCTCCCCCCACATCCAGGTGCCCTACAAAGGCAGGCGCAAGAGGTAGATGCCTTTTCTTGGCAAAACAAGCTTTGACATTAGCTGTGGATCTGCTCACAGGGGTGGGCAGCAGAGAACAGTGACCCAAAGGCACCAGGATCTCCCAGCATTATCAGCCATACCTGGCATGGGGATGAGCCTGCTGAAGAGCCATGCCAAGCAGGGAGCCTCCAGCACTGTTCACTCCTGCAAACAGCAAGGCAGAAGGTGGAGAGAACCTTCAACCTGCTTCCTTCCCAGTTGATTTACTGGGCCCAGCATTAGAAAAAGAAGATTTGATTTTTTTCTTACACCAACATGGATGCCTGAGAACCTGAAACCCATGGAGGCAATACTTGTTGATTCCATTCAAGATGAGGATCTGCATCAGTCAAAGCGCTCGGCAGCTGTGGCAGTTTCCTCTTGTCACACGCCATTAAGCTGGGCTATTTTGCACTGTATTTTCAGAAAGCTTATTTTGAAATAAGAGATCATGGGCAGCACGGTCAGATTCGTTCAAATCCAGAGAGCTTCAGCCTCGAAAAAATATCCCAAACTGAAGTCTCTCTGCAATACATGAGGCCTGAGCAGCAATGTCTTCCTCAAGCACAAATTTCTCTTCCAGTGGGGTAACACATTAGGTCTTCACAAGGCAAAGCATTTGTTTTTCTTTGCAAAAAGGCTGATGGCCCATTCCACTGGCTACTGAAATCGCCATCTGTACCGCCCACCTGAGTGTCTCCCCGAACACAGGATGCCTGCAGCAGCCAGCCTTCCTCTGCTGAAAAGCCAGGGCTTTTCTTTGGGATTCACCACCCCCAGGAACCTGTGCCAGACGTTTGCGGGTGGGCCCATGGCATTTTTTTTGCACCGGGCCAAGTTTCATATGATGATGAGCACAGTAGGACAACCACTCTCCTGGATGGCATGATTGCTTCAAAAAATGAGGGAAGAAAGGCTTCAGAAGCTTATTTCCCATCAGGAGCAAGAGTCTGGGTGAGCCACCTCCTCGGGCTAGGGAGTGCTGGTCCTCAGCGCTCTGAAGAGCAGCAGAGGGGAAACCTTTCTGCCCCTGCACTGACCAGGGTGACCATCCCAGAGGCTGCAGCACAGCTCTTCCCTCAACAGCTGCATTTGCACCGCTGGCACACGGGGAACAGGAAACAATCTTTTTGCAACTCTGCACAACGGACCAAGTTCTGGCTTGGGAGCTGAGGAAGGCTTGGGACATACAGACCATCATCACCAGACAGAGCTGCCCTGCTGCCGGCAGCCAAGGGCAGTCAGGGAAAGCAACATACAGAGCGCATTAATCCTGGAGTACTGTAATCATCAGGGCAAGGCAGGGCCTTCCAGGGACACCTGTCCTGCCACGGCCTCTAACATGGCTGGGCTGCTGGTTTGCTTTAGCCAGGGCCAGCTTCTTTTACATCACCTATCCATTCATCCATCCGTCCATCCTTCCCATCCCACCATCCGACTGGCTGAGCTGGCAGGGGTGCAGAGTGGGAGGCAGGGCATTGCGTTAGGTCAGTGGGAAAGTCAAAGGGGAAACGCAGGATCGACTGAACTTTTTTTTCCTAAAAAGTGCGGTGTCAAGATCATCATTTCAGAATCCCATATTGGGTATTTTCTACCTTTTTATAAAATATAAACATATATAGTTACTGCTGCACTCCTTACTTGTGTGAAGCTGTCCTTCAGCGGAGAAAGTAAAGCAGGAACACAGGGAATGCTGCTGCAATTTGCAAGTGCCAGTCTCACGAATTACAGGGGAGACCATGCCAAGGGAGCACGTGGACTAAAGGGAGACCAAAGGGGGGGCCTTTGGTTCAGGGGGGCCACACTCAGACTGGCAACTGCCCACCAGGCCCCATACCTGCTCATGGGTGCACTGGTTGCAGGGATGCTGCTGTTCCAGGGCCACCTCCCTCCACACAAAGCTGTAGTGATAGGACAAGGAGCAATGGGGTTAAACAGAAAGAGGAGAGATTTAGGTCGATATACGGAAAAAATTCTTCCCTGTGAGAGTGGGGAAGCCCTGGCACAGGGTGCCCATAGAAGCTGGGGCTGCCCCTGGCAGTGTCCAAGGCCAGGCTGGACGGGGCTTGGAGCACCCTGGGATAGTGGAAGGTGTCTGTGCCCATGGCAGGGGGTTGGAATGAGATGAGCTTTGAGGTCCCTTCCAACCCAAACCGTTCTATGAGTCTGGGAAGCTGCAGCACCAGGGCAGGTGCTCACTGATATCCATTGTCCATCAGGTTTGAGCTCTGCACTGTGGGGGAAGCTCTGCAGAAACCTGGCCCTGCCTCGTGCGTCCCCACAAAGCCTCAGGCGTGTGCTGTGTTAGAAATAACTATTGATAATTATGTTTAAAACTTTCATCTCCTTCTTTACATCTTCCCAGTGAACTTAATGATGGAAGCAGTTGCCAGATGTTAATTATTATCATTATCAGCTCCTAGCATTTACTGTACAAAGCAGTGCTTTTCCTGGTCTCGGCACTCTGTGATTATAGCGCGGGGAGAAAGGCAGGTTCATTAAAGCAGCCCGCAAATGTTAGTGTTGTCATTATCCAATTAACGTTCCTCTTCACAGGATGAATATAAACCTGACAAAGACCTCTCTGAAGTGGATCTGAAAAATGCCATCCGTGTGCACCACGCCTTAGCCACAAAAGCTTCTGACTACAGCAAGAAGTCCAACGTGCTCAAGCTGAAGACAGCTGACTGGAGAGTCTTCCTCTTCCAGGCCCCGTGAGTCCCAGCCCTTCCCGCAGAGCCTGGACGGGCAGCCTGACCTCCAGCCCCTGCCAGACTCCCTCTGACCTGGCCAGATCGGCACACGCATTAGGGGGCACACTGGGGGGAGGAAAGGGCTGAGGGTGATTTCTGCAGGGCTGTGCAAAGGATGGGGTCATAGGTCACAGTTTTGGTAGCTTTGTGCCAGTCCTTGAGGTCCTTCCCAGCTGTCACCAGGGCGGGCTGAGCAGGATGGGCTGGGATGGGCAGGGCTGAGTGAAAGGGCTGCTCTTGCTGACTTCTGTTGGTGTGTTGTGGAAGGGGGAACATCCTTGTGGTGCAGGTGATGATTTCCCCTTGTCAGCTTTTGACGGGGAAGCTGTCTAAAGCTCCTTCAAGAAGTCTCCCCAGCCAGGGGAGATGTTTTATCTTAGTCCATTGCTGAGGAATGTTATGGTGTTAGTAAGTGTCAAGTGTGATGGAGTCATCTTCTGTCTCACGTTTTCCCTGGCTTCTGCTGAGAGAGGTGACGTTGTCTGTAGGTTGGGTTGGAGTACTAATGTCAAGTTAAAGCTTGACACCTGAATTTCTGCAACAAACACCCACTTGAAGGCTTGGGGGAGCAGTGTGTGGACAGATTCCATCAGGGACCCTGGGCAATGTCTCAGAAATGACATAAATGAGGGGTCCATCCTGCTCTGTGGGACCTCTGTTGTGTGGCTCTCCAAAGAGCAGAACATCCTTGGCCCTGGCTTCTCCACAGCTCCTTGGGACTACAACCGGAGCTGATGAAGAAGGCAGGACTGCCCAGGCTTTGAGAGGCAGACAGCAGCCCTGCCCCATAGTTAGGGCACCGTCGAGGAGCCAGTTAGACAGTGTCTCCCTCTGTTCAGAACCCAGCACGGAAGTGGCATCAAAGCAAGGCCCTCCTGAGCATGGGTGGCTCTAGGGCTGCTGTCAGCTGGCTGGGCCTGGTTCAAGAGCATTTGCAGACTCCCTCTCTCTTCTCCCCTCCTCCATAACAGAAGTAAGGAAGAAATGCTCTCCTGGATCCTGCGAATCAACCTTGTTGCTGCCATTTTCTCTGCTCCAGCCTTCCCAGCTGCAATCTGCTCCATGAAGAAGTTCTGCCGCCCGCTCCTGCCTTCATCCATGACCAAGCTGTGCCAGGTAACCTGTGAGAGAAGGAGTGGTGGAGGGGTGCCCAGTGCTCAGCAAGCCCTTCAGCTCAGGCTGAGCTCATCTGCAGGTCCCCCTGTTCCTGCCTGATGGACACCTTCAGGTGCTCAGGGCAGGAACGGGGGAGTGGAGTGGGCAGCTCGGACAGAGGTGGAAAATCCTGGTGTCTGGCCAGGGCTTCTTTTGCAATGGCTGTAAGCAGCCCTGTGCACATACCTGCCTGTGTGGCTGTTGGTCCTGGATTGTTCACTGCCCTTTGCCCATCACATCCCAGCACCTTCCTGTAGCCGGAGCTGAAACAGCTGAACAGCTCCAGAGTTGATGCTGCAGAGCCCGACAGCCCAGGTTTGGTTTGTACCATGGCACCCTCTTGTTTCTGGAGCTCAAAAACCACAGACAAAAGGGGTGTCTGAGCTCCAGTCAGTAAGGAAGGTTTTCTGGAAACGAGGGGGCACCAGGCTCAGCTAATCAAGAGCCGCTGCCATCCAAAGAGCAGCTTTTGCTGCCCTGTCCAGGGAAGGCCCAACATGCCTCAGCACTTCCAGAAGTAGGGAGACACTGCCACTGTCCCCCAGCAAAGGGGAGGACAGCCTGAGGTGTCAGGGCAGACATACAGCTCCTGTCTGCTGAGACAGATGTGGCCAGATGTCACCTTTGGCAGGGCCCAGGTGGGGAGGGTGCTTCTATCTCTGAAAAGAGCAGGATGAGCAGCTCTTGGGACAGCGCTGCTTCTGCCTGGCTGTTACAGGATGCACGTTACAGGAGCATTTTGTGCTTATGATGCCAAAGATGCCTCGGTGCCAAAGGAATCCACTCTTGGCACTGGAGATACCTGAGTTTTGCTCTCACTCCAATACCTGCGTTTGAGCTGCTGCTCACCAGATGAATTTGCGAGCGCACAACGCACCCCTGGCTCCAGCACAGCAGCCGAGCTGAGGCCCTTGCAGAGAGAGCTCCCCCAGCCACAGGCAGGCGGAGCCCTTGGGTGCTGCACTCCCACGTTTTAATACCTGACACGCTTCTCTCGGCAGGAGGAACAGCTGAGGTCTCATGAAAATAAAATGAAGCAGATTGCAGACGAATTAGCAGAGCATAAATTACATCCTGTAGAGAAGAGCCTCAAGTCAAAAGAGGCTGAGGAATACAGGCTCAAAGAACATTACCTAATATTTGAGGTAAAGGAACTTTCATCTTTTCTGTGATAAATGATACCTTGGCTGATTGAGGAGAACAGAACTCCTGAGTGGGTGCTGTGAGTCTGGGAGAGCGTGAAAGGAGAGAGGAGGACAAGGGCTCCCAAGCTGGATGGGTGTCTTGGGGCAGCAGCAAGTCTCACTGTTTTGCACTGAAGCTAAAAAAAGAAATAAGAAACATTTCCTTCCCTCTGTGATTTCTAACCAGAGGAGGGGAGAACTGACAAGAGAAAGAAAGTCTTCCTTTGCTGTGCCAAATTTCGACATTTTCTCAGGTCCCAAGTAGAGAGTGGTTCAGTTCTCAGGGTGCCTCAGTCTTTTTCAGCAACATCAATAAAAAGCAAAGGGAATCCCTGGGAGAATTAATCTTGTTTTGCTGCAACCATTTTTGTAAACGAAGCCAAACCCAGCGTTACAGCTGATTACAGACCCTTTCAGGATGCATGTAAATAAGTTTTAACTCTCTGTAAAGTATAAGAAGCATTTAGTTGTGGGAAAAATGGGATATTTTGTTCCAGTGAGAGTTGAGCAGATGGTGTGGTTCCTGCCACATAGGTGTCTGTGGGAAGGGACTGCTGGAGGCCTCTAGACTGGCTTCCAGCAGGAACTTGCATTATTCCCAGTCTTACTCCTAGTCTTAGCCTGGACTGAGTGTGCCATTTAGTGGCCGAGCCTCAAAAATCTCTAAGGATGGAAATAGCCCACCTCCCTCATGCCAGGGCTGCACCATCCTTTTGTGTAACACCCGGCCTGACTCTCCAAAGCCACAGCTCCCAGCTGCTGCTTCCCTTGTCTTTGTAGCAACCTCTCAAACAGTTGCTGCTGCCTCCCTTTCTCCAGCATCTGGTTTGGGATGCCTGCAGAGAAGTCTCTGTCTGAGCTTTTCTTTGGGCTGCCTTTTCAGTCTTCAAGGAGAAGTTGGCACTTCCAGGGCATAATTCATCTCATCTGCCTTACGAGATGTGCTCCAGAAATGCTTGTTTCTTTGTGCTGACAAAGAAGCCAACACAGGCTGCCTCTGAGATGTTAAGAGAAAGGATGGGTATTACACAAGTCCTCAAAAGGATCCCATCTAGCACTGGAACAAAGGATCCAGGCAGAGAGGATGCCTCCCTTTATGCTGTGCTCTGTGAGGAGCAACGGGGGCACAACTCAGCAGCAATAACTGAACCACTGGATGGAAACAATGACAAGCAGAAGTATTCGAACCAATCAAGGGGAGCTCCTAAATCGGGAAGTAGGAGATCTGTTGATCTCCTTTTGCCCCCAGTATCCTCCTTATACAATCACCGTGGCAGCCAAGACCTGTAAAAGTAACTGGAGAGTCCTACACACACCCACACACACCTTTCTCCTCAGACCTTCCAACAATCAGTCTTTTGCACTTTTGACCAGGCACTGTGCTGTGGTGAAACCTGTGGGGTGTGATTAGTGGGATGCTGATGGTATAGGATGGGTTTTCCTGCAGCAGCAGATGGAATTGTTTCTGCTTGCCGCACACACCGTGGCCTGTCCCTGTTCCCAGGCTCTCTGTTCCCTCTTTCCCTGCAGAAGAGCCGCTATGAAACATACATCAACCTGCTGTGCATGAAGATAAAAGTGGGGACAGATGACCTGGAGAGGATCGAGACCAGTTTCTTCAAGGTGGAAGCCGACGACATCGCCTTGCGGAAGACGCATTCCAGCCCTTCCTTGAGCCAAGGGCACATGTCCCTCAGCTGTAAGGCAGAAAAGGACATTTTAGAGCAGAACACTTAACAAGGAACACGTGCACGGGGGGATGAACCGGCGATGCTCTGCGCTCCTGGACTTAGATCGATGAGCACAATTTTACTTAGGAAATTATATGAGCAAAACTGTAGACGTGTATGACATGGGGATTGCTCTAGTGAAAGAAATCAAAGAAGCTTTAGTTGACACTCTCCGACAATGCTCTGGCATTTCAGCATCATCTCTTCTTCATTCCCAACTGCACCAGTGGCTTTTCTTTCCCTCCTGCTGCAGCCTGCACAACAAAGGGATATGCTGGTTCTTCAAGGGCTGGGTCGCTCTTTCCTCCACCAGCCCTGTCTCTCCTCCTTCCCTCCCTGCAGTCCCCAGCGGTTCACGGTCACAGTCCCCGGCAGTGCAGGAAACTCGGCCGAGACGCCGGTCTGTGGCACCACGGGCGCTCCCAGAGAAGGGCACAGGGTGGCAGGGGCACGCCCCCGCCCCGAGAGGAGCGCGGCGCGACGGGACGGGTGTCACGAGCTGGTCACCGACCGGGCGAGAGGCGTCTTCAGCACGGCACGTGGGAACGTCACCTGCCCGCGGCGGGAGGAGCCTGAAGTGCCCTCTGTCACCTTATCCTTTTTATATATATATATATATATACATATGAATATATATAAATAAATATATATATATAAGGAAACTTTAACGTGGGTTTTTAACCTCAGTGTGCAAGTGAAGGGAAGCTGCCTGGGGAAGACACTAGGGACGTGGAGGGTCTGACCAGCCCACCAGGATGTTCTGAAAAAATGGAGTAGCTATGTACCTTTTTTTTTCCCTTTTTCTCCTTTTTTTTACTCGAATGGAAATCCCACCTGGCTTTGCTGTGAAACATCGCTCTCCCGTTCCTGCTTATTCAGACAAACTGCCCAAGTGGCTGCTAATTTGGCAACCACGGGATCCACCACTCTGGGTTCGAGGCACAACTGGAGCCGTGCGCACGCTCCAGCGGAACCTTTGTGTGCAGGAGTGATCCCACCTGCCCGTCCCTGCTGTATTCCTCCATCCTGCGATGCACATGCTGTACTCTTTTAAGTGGGAATTGTGTTTCTGTTCCTTTCTGCTGTCTGTGGTCCAATGATTTACTGTTGTGCTGAAGTGATTCCCCTGCATTTCAATGCCACGACTGTCCTCCCACACTTTATTTATTTCACTGTTTTGTTTGATCCTTTATCTCAGATCGTTTTTCTTTCCCCTAGGTGCATTCACAGTAATCAAGTTCCAGTTTTGAAGGATCTTGTAGCTGCTAAGTCCAGTCATTTATTGTTTATATTTTGCAGCATTTTTTAAACAAACAAAATAAGATTTATTTGGACCTTCAATGATTGAGAGCTATGGACTACTGTTTTCCATGATGGTTCATGACACTAAAAACCTCTTCCCAACTTTATCACCTCTTCTTTTATCTCTGTTTCTTTGTACAGTTTGATAGTTTATTTGAAATGATGCACTAAGAATCATGTAAAAAAAGAATAACAATAAAGCTGAATCTGTTGGTAAAGAGAATTGGTCTGAAGCATCGTTCCACCGTGTGCTGGATTGATCCCAGATTTCACAGCACCAGAAGGCAGGCTGATAACAGATCTCCACCAGCACCTGATGCAGAAAAGCTGGGATCCTGTGGACAGACGGCACCAGAAAACATCAATTCCTTTCCACAAGTGGGTACCAGCCCACCCATCCTCTTGGATGGTTCTGGAGCAGGTGTGGATAGATGGATTGCTTTGGGAACACATTCAAGTAACTCTTCCCTCCATCCAGTGCATCCCAGGTGTGTCCGTCCACATGCAGCCCACAGATCTGTGGGAGCAGAAAGGTACCAAGCCCTGCATCAGCCCAAGAGCCCTGGAGATGTTCTCGCAGTGGTTCCCAGAGGAGTCTGTGGCTGTTTCTCCAAGGCATCATTGCTTTTGTGTCAGGTATGGTACAGACATTCCTTGCCCCGGAGACCTCCAAGATGTTCCTGCTCACATGAAGTGTCTGAGGCCAGACTCCCACAGTGGGAGTCCAGGGGAAATCTGGACCCAACTCCTTCTCTCCAAAATCCCAGGTAATATTTTGTACCTCAGTCTTCCCTTTCTGAGCATCCCTTCCAGTGGGCAGTGACATCTCCAGTGTCTTTGAGCTGCCACCAGGAGCAGCTCAGCCCCCTGGCTGAAGGTGCCAGTCTGCCATCCTCAGCTGGGAGTAACTTGCAGAGAGAAGCAAGATCTTGCAAAGTCTCCTCTGGGCAGCAGGAAGGAGACTCAGAGCCGTGAGACTCACCACCCAATGGATGTGGGAAGGGGCGGCAGCTGATGTCAGACAACCCTCGGCAAGGCACCTCAGAGCGTTCAGCCTGCACTAACTGAGGACCTGCAGTTTGCCTGGTGCACAAGTCCTGATCCAGGTGCACGTGCACGTGAAAATGCGTTGAGAGCATCTTCCCTATATGAGGACACAGCCAAAAATGCCTGGTTTGGCCAATCCACAGCCTCAGCTTGTGATCTGGAAGAAAATGGGTTTTTTCCTCTTTTTCCCCTGCCTGGAGGTCAAGCACTCAGCCACCCACCACTAGGAGAGAAGAGCAGCATCTCAGAAGTATTAGGCAGCCACATCCTTTTCTCCTCCTGGAGCTACTCTGATGCACTTTCTGGCACATCCCCAGCCCGTGCCAGCCCCTCCAGCAGGCACCACGACTGCTTCGGGTCTCACACAACCTCACCTGGCAGTGTGGTTCAGCCTGACCTCCCTGCCAGGCCACTTCTCCTGGACACAACTCGATGCCAAAATCATTTTAGAGGGACTTCTTTGTGGGGGAGGCTTTGTGACCCCAAAGCCAGGATCCAACACTCCTCTCCTGCTTGTGTCACCGATCTGTGTCAGCGGAGCAACTCCTTCCCCTCCGGGAAGGGCATTAAAGGCACCATCCATGTGGAGTAGAGCTGTCAGGAGGCTTTGGTGGCTCCCCCACCTGTGAAAATTTCTGTAAAATATTTATGGCAAAACCCTAGGAATACACACGGCTGGAAATGAGGAGTCTAAAAATAAACCAGCCAGGGAAAAAAGAGAGAGATGCAGGCTTCCTTCAGAGGCAATTGGAGAGAAAATTAAAGTAGCGTAACTGCCTCTAAATATAGAACACAATTATGGGAATCAAGGGGCACGTTTAACAAAAAAATCACCACAAAGAATCCTGAGGCTGCCGTGGCTCTGGGGTGACTCAGCAGATGCAGAACATCACAGATCCCTGCAAACCGTGGAGCAGGGAAATATCCCCCTGTGCAGGGCAAACCCACAGCTCCTCTCCAAGGGACCCAGAGAGATTCCTGGTGGGGATCAGCTGCATTGAGCGCACCCTGAGATTTGGCCACACGGTTGTTCTGCATGCCAGGGAGACCCAAGAGCTGCACCTTTTGTAATGCAGATGCTGCTGTGCCAGCCTTGGGGGGACTTCTCCATGAATGGAGCTCACAGATTCTGAGGAGAGCCAGGCAGGGAGATGGGGCTGCTTTGGGAAGCCAAAGGCACCTGATCTCTCTCTTCCATGTGTCTGGTTTCCCCAGGGATCCGCCTTGGTGTTCTTCCACACATGTCCCTTCCAAGGGGTCAGGTGTTCTCTGCCTGTTCCTGTCCGTCCCACCATGCTCCAGGAGCCACTGGAGGAGCTACGATGGGGGATCAGAGACAATGGGGAGCTGGAGCACGTCCCAAGAGCAACGGGAGACTGGAGAGCTGCGCTGCTGCCTTCATCCAGCCAGGCTTGGGGCTGCAGCGAAGTGGGGCATGATGTGTCCGGAGGCAAATGTCCCCCAAACCAGGACTTGGCCCTACCACCTTTATCCCCGGCTCTGGTCACCCAACACCTCCTTTGCACATTGCTGTTGGGTGACACAGGCCTGTGGCAGGAGGGCAGGACCCTTCAGCCTTTTACCTTCTGGGAAATCAGTGCTGAGGTGTCTTTGGTCAGGGTGGAGTGCTGAGCTCTCTGGTCTGTTTGGAGGCCCCACAGGCCATGCAATGAATGTTTGGGGTGGCCTGTGACCCAGCCAGGTCAGCTCCAGGGCAATGGGCATCCGGGGGGGGTTGGAGCAGAAGAAGCCCAGGCTATGGGTGTGCTTAGCCTGGCCTCCAGCATGGGCAGCACTGTGGGGGCTGGGGACCTCTCTCATGGCTCTGGGCATTCATAGAATCATAGAATGGTTTGGGTTGGAAGGGACATTAAAAATCATCTAGTTCCAACCAGATCATCTAGTTCCAACCTACCCATTCCAACAGTGTAGCAGATCCCTCTCCTGTTAAGTTCAGCCGGGACTTTTGGATACCTGTTCATGTCACTGAGCAGGAAGATGGGAGTGAGATCTGAGCTGGATGGAGCCATGGGTGCCACCTCAGGGACTGTGCTTCTGTGACAGCACCACAGTGTCAGTGAGTCCCCTACATGGGGACAGCCAGACACACACATTTCCTACGCAGGAGCTGAAGAAGGGACCTGTTTTGTGGGTGGGTCAGTGCTGCACGGCAGCACAGCGCTGGCAGGGCTGGACCCAACACATCTCCACTCTGCTGAAGTCACTGAAATAGGTGCCAGGACATAGCACATGCCAAGCATCCTGATCTCTCTTGGGACAACTGAAAACTTCCATGGTTCAAGTGAAGGGGGATCTCCTGGTCTGCAGTTGGAGGAGGAATGGCATCCCCCCGGGAGATGTGTGGGTAGCATTCACTCACCTCAGTGAGCCTCCACTCCTGAGCCCTGCAGTGAAGGTCAAATGTCCATGCCAGGTAGAGAAACACCCACCTATGTCTCTGTGAGCATAAAGGTCTTTACGGAACCAGAGCATCTCTCATATGAGGAAAGGATGAGGGAGCTGGGACTGTCCAGCCAGGAGAGGAGAAGGCTCAGGGGTGCCTTATCCATGTGTATAAATGGATGGCAGTGAAAAAGAGGGAACTGGACTCTTCTCAGCAGTGCCCAGGACATGAGGCAGTGGGCCCAAATTACAAAATAGCAAATCCAGTCGAATACAAGAAGACACCTTTTTGCTTTGAGAGGGACCAAACACTGGCAGAGGTTACCCAAAGCAGTTGTGGCACTGCCATCCCTGGAGATACTCAAACCCTGACTGGGCACAGGCCTGGGCAGATGACTCTGGGTGAGCCGGTGGAGCTCCTGGTGGAGCAGGAAACGTGGAAGAAGTCTCCTCCGGCCTCAACCAGTCTGTGATTCTGTGTATGGTGCCTGTCACAGCTCCCCATTTGCCCCCCAAAGGGCCTGAGATTAATGCAGCCCACAGCTTGTTATTTCTTATTTTATTTATAATATAAAAAATGTTCAAGTGTTAAACAGTCAAGAGTTCTGACATTCAGACAATCCAGAGCAAACTTTGACAATCATCTTATGACAAATTAGCAGAGTTTTCTATCTGACCCCATCATGGGTGAGGAATAGAGGGTTTAGTTACTTTATTGCTAAAAGTTAAATGAAATAATACACTGTCAATTGTTGTATTATCTTCTCAGTCACAGCTTCACCATGCATCCAATCTACAGTATCTGAAATGCAAAGGACATGCAGAAGTAAAAATATAAAAAGAAAAAGTCAGGCTACAATGTAAACAGGTTTGCTGCAGAGAACTGAGGAGAGGGGGGCACTTCCACGGGGGATGCTCTGCCGCCTGGACACGCAGGACTGTCTCTTTGCGCCACAGAGCCGATGGCCAGAGCTGCTCCGAGTTTGGGGACGCGACGTCCGTCATCGATGGCAGGACGTGACGGTAACAACTGTCTTTACAATACATGGCACGGCCGTACGGGAGAATCCGCTCGCTGGGCTGCCCCACGCACGGCCCTGCCCGGCCAAGGCAGGGGCCGCAAGAGGAGCCCAAAGCGCTCGGGTCCTGCTGACCCCTGGGGCAGCACGGCCGGCGACCGCCTGGCTCTGTGTCCGGGGTGACACGTGGCCGTCTGCACCGTGGGACCACCGTGTGGGTGTCCCCCAGCACCCCGGCCAAGGGCGTCACGCAGGACACCACAGCTCCAGCAGCCCCACGGCCAGCGCGGCACCGCTCAGCCGAGGGGAGGCCGCGGCCAGCACGGCGGTGGGGCAGCCATGTGGCCACGGGCACCGCGGCTGAACGGAGCCACCCGCCGGGACCACCGCGCGGGGCCGGCTGCCAGGGCTGGCTCAGCGACCCAGATTCAAGGGTACGTGACGGGTGTGATCCACCATGGTCACAGGGGTGTCTGCCCCGCTTCACTACGAACCTGTGCCAACCCCACTCCAGACCCACCGGTGAGATGGCCAAAGGTTGAGAGTTATATTGTAAGGGCTGCTGCTGCTGCGTGATTTCGTTTTCTCTTCCTACCTGTGTGGCAAAAGAAACGTTATTTCTGCATTTCAGCACGGTGCTGTTGGGTTTCTTTTTCTCCTGATTTAAGCGAAAATACAAGTAGTTTACAGGGCAAGACACATCCTCGTTAGACATGATAATGGAAATGCTCCCACTCATGTCCTTAATGTGTGTTTAAACAATACTTTAAAGAATAAGATCATTAATAGCAGGGTACGGGGCAAAGTGGCAAGGCTGTTTTCTTCCAACAGAAGAATGCCCTTGTGACAGGTTGTCTCCCAAACAAAAATCTATGATCTTAAAAATGCTACTGAAACAGAATCCTCGGCATGAATCCCAGCACTAGCATACAGCAAAAGGCACCACGATAGTTTTGTTTTCTATTTTTAAGTAGTCAAAAATTGGCCCACTTTTTTTTAACTTTATTGTTTGTTTTCTTTTCTTCTTCTTCTTTTTTTTTTTTTTTTAAACTTTTTTTTCTCGGAAGCTGTAAATCAAGACATTACATATAAATAGAGATTCCCTATAAAAAAGTCATTGTCGTTAGCTATTATAAGACAACTTTGCTAAAATGAAAATAAAACATTTTTATTTGTTATATTTTTGGTGGTTTTTTCCCCCTCTTTTATATAAAATAAAAATATTTCTTTGTTTGTTTGTTTGTTTTGTTTTGTTTTTGTTTTGTGTTTTTGTTTTGTCTCGTCTCGCCTCCCTCCTCTCGGCCTCCTCCGTGCGGGTTACGGCTGCGGGAGCAGCGGGAGGCGCCTAGAGAGGGTCGGGGTCCGCTTTGAGGCTGCCGCGGCCGCCGTCGCCGTGCGCGCTGTGCCCGCGGCACGAGTAGTGAGTCCGGCTGTCGGCCGGCCGATGCAGCGGCGGCGACTCCGTGTGCGCCGCCTCATTGTTCTGAGTGCTTAGGAACGGGGTGCTCTCGGCCACCAGCTCCTCGTCAGACTCGCTGTAAGAGGCGCTGCTCAAGGAGAAGGAGTCCCGGACGGCTCTGGCTCTGTGAGGGATGTGCCCGTTCAGTTTGGATTTTTTCCACCGCCTGTTGCTGCTGGCTGTTTTCTTTGGCTGCTCTAGCGCTGTGACGTACTCCTGCGTCGTCTCGTACTCGTCGTCCTCTGTGATGCGGAAGGGGCTGGAAGGCAGGCTCCCCATGCTGTCGTTTAGGTAGGTCTTCCTTTGGTAGTAGCTGTCGTACCTCTGCGTGTCCTGGAAGGGGAGCTGGTACCGCCGCAGGAGGGGCTGCTGCTCCTCCACGCGGAAGCTGATGGGGGCCGCCGGCGGCAGGGACACGGCGTGCGCCGAGTTCGGGGAGGTGATCTCGAAGGTGGGCACCTGCGTGGTCATCGAGTAGTGGAAGTCAACAGGCGACAGGCGTGCTGGTGTGGTCAGGGCCGACACGTACCTGGAAAAGCAACACCTCTGTTTGGACACCGAACAACCCCAAAAACCGCCAGCCGAGCCCGCGCCATGCTGAACACCTGGCACAGGGACCCACGAGGCCTCCAGTGAACCTGCTTGTGGAGGGACCTTGCACTGCTGTGCCGAGGGAGGGTGAGCTGCTGGCTTCAGTGGGCAGCATATGTTCTGAGCATCCCCCAGACTGCTTCTCCCGAGGGACTCGGTGCACAATTCCCACTCTGCATCGCTGCAAACCCTGCAGCATCTCCCAGCGGGCTGAGTCACGGCTTCACTGCCTCTCATCTGCCTGACAGCTGCCTTCTGTTCCCTCTGGAGCTGCCAGGCTTGTCTCTGAGGAAGGTCCCTGGAATTCCCTCCCCCTGCTCAGGCCACAGATGGGGAAACCCTGGGCATTGCTTTCTCTGACTTAGCAAAAATCTTGTGTCTCAAAAAGCCATCTACCACCTTCATCTGCTCTAGTGAAAACATCAGTGTGGTCACTCAGGTCTGGTCTAGCCCCTCTCCAAACAGCCCTTCCTTCAGCATCACCTCTTTCTAAGGAGCAGATCTTATTTCCTCTTGACATTCCCAATGGTGTCTCTGCCCAATTCCACCTCCCCAGGCTCTCTCACTCATCCAAGGCCTTTTTACCCATGTGTTTTGTGATCTCCACAGGAGCTGGGTCAGTCTGCCTGGATGGACCAGGGACAGGAATGAGAGCAGGAGATGCTGCCTTTCTCCTCTGCCCCGTGGACAAGTTCCACTGCCTTGAAGGGTAACTGCCCAAAAGTGGCCATGTGGCCACCAAGAGTCACTCATGGCTACCTGCAAAGGGCTAGAGCAAGGGTGGAGATGTGCTTCTGCTCCGTGAGGAACCAGACTGGGAAGAGGACAACTGTTACTGCCTCTGCTGGTGTCTCAGCTCTGCAGCTGTGTTCCTTGGAAAGCTGGGTCACACCGAGTCCTGTCCCAAGGCCGTGCCCACATGCAGCACCCTCTCACCTGGCCTTCCAGGGCTGTGCTGGGGACAGACACCTTTTCCCCAGGTACCTGAGGGCCAGACCCTGCTGGAGCTGCCAGCCCACCAAGCTGCCCAGGGTGTTCTCTCAGTTGCTGACTGCAGCCAGGCATATTCCGCTCCTGTCATCCCTGTGCTCCAAACCTACACTGCCACCAGGGTGCAGAGCCAGCTGCTGCCCCGACCAGAGTGGCCTCCTGGCATAGTGGCTTCCTCTGGTAGGACCAGAGCTGAAGTTTCCCCAATTCTACCATGGCACTGCTGCGCTAGGGCTGGCAAAGGCAAACGTTTTTGTGCTTGGCACAGAGGCATGGCTTGCCTCTGCTGTGCTGTGGTGGCACCAAGCATTGGGGTCTGACCTCTCGCTGTGGGGTGAGTCCCGCAGGGAATCCACCGAGTCGCGGTACTGCGTCGTGGGCCTCCGCTGGTCCTCGATGCAGAAGGTGGCCCCGCGGCGAGCCCGTGCCTCCACGCACGCAGGGCTGTTGCATTTACTGGTTCCCACCGAGGACAGCATTATCCCAGACTGGGAATCCGAAGTCAGACTCTCTGTTCGCTCCAAGCTCCAGGTGTGGCTTTCATGTCTGCGGAGCAAAGCCCGTATGGACAGTGAGCAAGGAATCCCCACCCAGCTCTCCTCCAAAGACCTGCACGCAGACACTGCTCACGCTCGGCTCTGCACCTCTCTGCTGGTGTCCCCCTTCTCTCTCTCTCTCTCATTAGGATACATCTGGCCAGGGATGCCCAGATTCCCAACCCTACCTTTGATTTGCCTTTCTTTGCTCCTTCTGGAAGATGCCATTAGAGGACAAAGAAAATAAACCAGTGCAGTAGCAGGTATTTATCCCACCACTGCGTAAGTGGCTGCGAGCAGGATGGGACAGCCTCTGGAGGGAGGCCAGGGCAATTCTGCTCTGTGCTTGCAAAGCGTTCTGGGTGTGGAACAACACATTGGCTATGCCAAGGCAAGTCAGCCAAGTTCCTTCAAATGTGCCACCTGCACTGCCAAGTGACAGCCCCTTTGGAATTGCTACCAGAGAGGAGCCAGGAGAAGCCACTCAAAATTAGCAGAGCAAAGTCTACCAAAGATTTTGGCAGCAAAACCCTTTCAAGGTGCTAGACAAAAGACTATGACGTGCTGAGCGGTTGGAGCCCCACCTGCCCCAGTCTTGGTGCAAGGAGGACATCCCACAAGGACTCACCGGGGACACATGGGGCCACCTGCACACTGGGGTCCCACCATGGCCACCACGCTGATCCCCCACCATTGCAGAAATACGTGATCCATTAGAGCAACCCCTCTGAACTCCCAAACTGCGCCAGATGGAGCTGTGTGGGTGGAGGATTTTTGGGTGGGGGTTTACAGAGGAGAGCAGCCCTCATTAAGACTTCCCAAGAACTTGTTAATTATTGATGGCTCCAGGCACATACTCATTTATAACTTCAAACAGCGTCCTCATTAGAGGCGCTGATGGAGTAAAATGGAGCCTGATTATGCCAGTAGTTTGCCTCTGGCGTGACTTCAAGAAGCACCTGCTCGCTGCACTTGACTCAGGAAAATGAGGTGGCAGGTAGCCAGGACCAGAGGCTACACAAGGTAGGTTCCTCCCTACAGCTGTCATGAGCTAATGCTGCCCTCCAGACACATCTTTGCGTCTTCAGAAGGTGCCCAGGGATGGCCCAGGCCTTTGAAGTGAGCATGGAAGGCCAGCAAGGTGCAGTTCTGCAGGCACAGGAGCCTCTATGCACCTGGCTTAAGCTTGCACACACCTAGCCAGGGCTGGGCTGAAGAGTATGAATCCAAAAAACCTGGAAAACGTATTGTCTAGCTCATGAGGAGTGGGATTTCCCTGGAAAAAGGAGTCATTCCCAGCCTATCAGGTCATTCCTGGCTCCCTCTCTACTTGCTCTAGGTATAGCCAGAGGAGTCTGGGGAGGAATTCACCTGAAAACCCAAGTTCAACATCTGAAGTTGATCTTGCCCATTGTAACTGAGAGCACTTGCTCAGCCCTGAGGAATGCCTGGACCCTAAGGAAACCTGCCTGGAGCCATCTGTGAGCTTTAGCTGGAAGAATTCCTGCATTCCTGCATGAATGGAGACAACCCCATCAGGCCAATGAAGGACGTGAGCCAGTCATGTATCAAAGGCAAGCAATCTCCAAGGAAAACCTGTCACTGGAAGAGGCACAAGAGCTGTCTGAGAGGAAGAACTGGAACATCCAAACTCAAAACAGCACAGGACTTTCTTTAGACCATTTGAAGGACTCTTCTGGACATCATAAAAATAGGGAAGTCCATCTGCAATTTAAATGTTCTCAAAAACCTTGAGAAGATTCAGGTTCCAAGCCATGGTGTTCTTCCCCCAATGGTTATTTTGAAATGAAAACAAAAAATGTGTCTCATCCTGTGTCACAAGCATTATCGGTACTTTCCTGCCAGACCCACTTTTCCCAAAAGCTTCAGAATGACTTCCAGTGAAACAGGTGCCACCGCCTGAGGCTGAGGCTGATAAATTGCACAGGAGCATTTTCTTTCTGGTCAGAACCTGTGACTTCCAAGTCAGACCCTGTGACTTCCAAGTCAGACCCTGACTCTGAGGAACCGACCAAAACATTTTGTGATATTTTGTGTACTTTGTCTCCCACAGGGCGAATACATTCTAAATATGAAACAGATAACCTCTGTGTGCTTGATGAAGTATTTCAGATGTCCAGTGTGGCTGCAAACACAACCTGCAAAACCTTTCCTACATGCATCCTCCCGTTTGGGCCTGTGCAAACATGGAAGCACAGGTTCATTTCCTCCTGTTTTCCAGCTATGGCAGTGCTGCAGGATCCCGCTAGCAGCTCCCTGCAGGTCAAAGAGCACACTTTTCCATGCCTCTTGCTAAACCAGCTGGCCTGCAAAGTCCTGCAGTGTAGACATGGCCTGTATGCCACTACAGAGCCAAACATCAAGTGAAAACAGAAAGGGAGGTGAAAGGAAAACCTTAGAATCTCACAGCATCCGACGGCAAACAGCAGTAGAAAGATCCAGGGAAAATGGTATACATCACCTCTGGCTGGACGTTGGAGTGGCTGTGGAGCAGTGATGAGACGGGGAGCAGGAGCGGCTTCCTGAAAAGGTTGTCTCTGTTTCCCTTCGGATCACATGCTCGGTGGCAGAAACATTCTTAGAAATATACTGCAAAATAGGAAGAACCACACAGATCAGCCACCAGTCTGTGAATGCTGCCGAAGGAAAATTTAGCTGGCTTGATTATTTCTGATGAAATCAGGTGAGGACTGAGTGAACCCAGACGCTCTGCACCCCACGGGAAGGGACAAGGAGGATGGAGACTCTTCTGTGCCCCTTCACTTTGAACACTGGGAAAGGGCTGTGGCACGGGGGCTGCAGAAGGGCATGGAGAGCCAAGGGGCTCCCCGGAGGACGGTGGTACCATGTGTAGCTACTGAGCAGAGACCCATCTCTGCCCACAGCAGGCTACACCCGACCGAGTACCAGCAAAAAGAGAAGAGCGTGAAATCTGTCAGAGACGTGAGTCCTACAGAAACACCAGATGTGACGCAAATATTTATGCTGAGATACTCCTTCATCTAACACCCAGCCCTGCTTTTCACAGGGACACTGAGCTCTCTGGGAGGGTCAGCACTATGGGGCCAGAGGGCTGCGGTTCTTAGAATTCCCTTTCCCCCATCCTTCACGGTTGGGATCCAACCTAGCTGAATTTTAACATCCAAAGGGTGACCCAGCAGAGCCTGCAGTTGATTCATTGGACTCATTTCTAACAGTACTTCTTCTTGCTTGGCCCTGCCTCCCCCATCCCTTTTTCTGAACCCTTTCAAGGCCTTGGTCCAGCAAGGCACTTAGGCCCATTGATGGTCCCGCTGAGTTCACGGGGTTTGATGGGAATCTCATGGGACTGAAGTCACGAGAGTGGCTGAACTGCCCTCTGGATCCTGTCCTAGAGAGACTTAGATTGTTCTCATTGGTGTGACAGTGGCATCCCACCAGGACTTGCCACCTTGCCCAGGACAGAACCCCTGGCGTGGGCAGGTGGGCTGATGGACAGCTGACCACATCACCACGACGTGCTTCACCACGGTGGCTCCGGTCACTGCCGCGCTGATCCCATCTGTCATCCCGCAAAGAGGGACTTGACAGGATAGCATAATAAACAGGAAACGTCGGGAACATCTGTCCTAGTGGAAATCAGGGTAACACTTAATTAATCAAAACAAGCCTATCCCAAATGCCCAAATCTCATCCTGTACTTGAAAGGAAAATCACATTTCCCTTCAGATGCTGGTTTTGGAAATGTTACTATGCAGAATCTTATCTTTTTGCTCAAGTTTGTTTGCGTTTTTCTCCTCGCACACACGCACACAGGTGTGTAAGGACACACATCCACGTCAAAGCCCTGGCAGAAAAGAGCCCCTCAGCAGCATGCAGGGAGATGGAGACAAAGGGTCTTACATCAGCCATTTGGATTTCCTCAGGATCCAAACGTGGATGGCTTGGCCCGTTCGCAAGGCTCCGGTTTTGATGAGCAGGACACATGTTCTGCCGCAAGTGGTTATGCATTTGTTTTCTTTGTTTCCTTTAGAACAGAAAAAAATCTATTAGGAACACTTCTCTCATGGGGCTCTCTGCCCCCAGAGATGAAAGAAAAGGAAAGTCTTGGACATGTGGATGTTCCAATGGTGCTTGAGGAAAGTTGCAAACAACAAGAAACAAGGCATTCAACACTTAACACCTCCTACTGCTTTTCCAAACAAAAGGTGAGGTTCTCTTATCAGGGACAATTTGGGAAGCTGGGTCCAGGGTCCCCTTTTCAAGACAAGGCCCAGCACAATGCAGCAGAGCCAGCTGGCAGCGCAGGGGAAAAGTGGCGAGAAGGAAAAGAGGGAGTCCTGGCTTGGCCTTGGTGACAAAGCACTTGACCTGTCCTGCATTAAGGACAAAGTGGCAAAGCCTACCCATGCCCATGGTGGACTTCTGCTCCACAAGACCCACGGAGCCCCAGGGGCACCCTGAACTGAGAGGAGGTGCAGGCAGAGTAGGGAGAAAAGTGCTGTCCAGGCAGGGAAGGCTGACCATAAAAGAGGTTCCCAAGTCTCCTGCTCCGTTAAGATCGCCCTGAAAGTCCCTGCAATGTACACAGCTGAGCCCACAGCTCCTGCACAACAGCCCAGTGTGCTTCTGCTGGCAGAAGCTGAGCTGCTGGCTTGGGGGCCAGCTTTTCCCTGTAACACAGCATCACCTGGCTGGGCCAACTGATGCTGTTCCAGGGGATAAGCGAATGGTGCCAGGAAAACATCCTATCCAGACACAGCCTGGTAGACAGCTTCACTGGCTTCCTGCGTGAGACCTTCCTGGGAGTACCACAGCACATCACCTCCTAAAAATTGCATTTGGGGGAAAACCATGAAAGTGTGGAACATGAACACGGCCACCCACGAACCTCTGGCCAGTTCTTGCCTGTCAGCCCCCCATACTCACTTGGTTTTACAGTAAGCTACCACACAGACGATGCCCACCACGAGCAAGGCAACACAGATCCCCGTGATGGTTAAAACCCTCTTCTGGTAGAGCTCTTCTGCTTCTGCAAATGGAGAGAAAGGAACCAGTTACTGACGGGCTCCAGCACCAGGGCTGTGTCTGGCTGCACAGGAGCCAGCACTGCGTGGGGGTGAGACGGAGGACAGGGCTCGGGCAGACCTCCTACCAATCCACTGCCCGTCTAGCGGCTGCCCCAGGCCTGAGCCCAGCTGGCCCAACCTTACTCACCCCTCAAAACACTCTTTGTGTCTCCCTGCGCCTTCGCCCTCTCTCACTGGGTCGCTCACCCCTTCTGCACTCACACTTCTCACCTGCCCTTCTTTTCCCACAGTAGCTAATCTCAAAAAGCCCCAAAAATCTCCTCTCCCTTCCAGTAGATCCACCCCTTTCCGGTGCCTCGGTCACCTAGCACAGAAGCCCTGCAGCATGCCCCACTCACCACGAGCACACACGCCCTGTGATCCCCGATCACAGGCTCTGCTCTGCCCGGCTCAGGATGCCTCTGCCTTGCAGCAGCTGCATGCCCTGGAGCTGGGTGGTGTGGGAGGACCACCGAGCAACAGGCCCCAAAGCATGTAGGTGCCGAAAGGGACATCCTGGAACAGTCAAAAAGCAGCATGAGGATGGAAAAGTGACAGCGTGTCAGGCAAAGAAAAGGCAGTGGAGTAATCAAAATACAGGAACCAGTGACGGATTTTTACTGGAACCCTAGGAGGTGATTTCATTCCATTGCACCGGGTAACTCAGAGGCACACACAAAATGTAGCAGCTTGCTGCTGCCTCTCTCAAATACCACCATGTGTCACGGGCTACCTTTCAAACCAGAAGAGCCAGTCACTTGCACCAAAACCCAGACCATGCTGGAAGTGAGGTGACTGATTCCCATCAACCAGAGCTCCCAGGAAACGCTTGGATCTCGCCTGGAGTGTAACTGCACTGCACCTAGGCAGCAACGCCATGGCAAGCACACCTCTTCCTCCATGGCTACACCAGAGCAGCTGTGACACCCAGCAAGCTCCACCGAGAGCAGCAATTTGGTTCTCCAGCTGGATGACTGAGAGAAGGATTCAGTGCAGAGCTGCCATGAGTGTTTCGGTTCAGCAGCTATGAACGATGTCCTCATGCCCCCACGCTATGTGTTAGTGTCAAAATTATTGGGGTTTGTGCCTTCTTTAATATTCATTGAATTTTTTCATCTAGATTAGGCAATAAAGGTCATGCCATGGTTGATGTGCTCAGTGTGCTTCACCACACCACTCAAAATGCCTTGAACAGACCACGTGATACCCCTGTGCTACCAAACACTCCAATACAAAACCAGAAGAGAAACAGGTCTGGCCCCAGAAACCCCTGGGACCAGACTTCAAGAAAAAAAGTGAGCGGGAAGCAAGGAAACATTCCAGACAACTGGATATTTAGAACAATTTCAGCTTGCCTTTGTAGGTTGGAAAAAGCATTTTTGGAGGAAAAAAAGGTGCTAGGAAAAATGTGCTACTTTTTTCTAGCTCTCAAAATTGGGATGGAGAAAGGTTTGGTAAACAAGGGCTGGCAAGGAAGACAACCTCGGTGTGAGGATGCAAAATACAATCAACAAAGATTTCTTGTGGCTCTTTTTTTTTCCCTACAAGGCACCAGGTGGAGCTGGAATGGGGGAAGAGCCCACCCTGTGGCGAAACTCCTCCTTCAATGACGTTTCTTTTGTATGGGTGCCCTATTCCAGGCATCAGCAACCATGGCAGACACGTTTTCTCGCTCTTGCACATCTTAGGGACCCGGATTACAGTTGTACAGCTCTCCTTCAGACAGGAGTTTCAGAGATTTTACACAAATTAGGAAAACCAGCTGGGATCGCATCCTGGTTATGGATGGCACTGGGCAAGAATCTTGCTACTACCCGGCAAAAACCACTTTAACAAAAAAACCCAAGAAGGCTGGGAGGGAGGTCAGTTTTCAGCATGGACTCATCCATCAAGCCAATTTTTCCAAAGATTCTTCACCAGCAATGTTTTTTGCTACAAAAGCTTTTCTCCCTAAGCATTAATCATTCCCTTTGAATCATGGAGGAGGAAGAAAGATCAAAGACATCAAAACTCTGGCGGGTTCTTTGTTTTGTTTGTTTGTCGTTGTTGTTGTTTGTTTGGGTTTTGGGTTTTTTTACCTACAACAGGACAAAATTCTTTGGCCAAGGCTCAAATCCCAGCCCTTGTTCTGGTGATCATGTCAGTATGGGACCCTGACTCGGGCGTGTCTGACTGTCCTGAACCTTCACCTGAATTGCACGGGGAATGTTTCAGTCGGTCAGAAATGCAGACTTGGCCTCTCTGTCTCGAGCTGACGGCTCTGCTACGTGAAGCAGTGAAGGGTGAGGCTGTGCATCACTGCTGCAAACTAAACATTGAATGATCTGCTGACAGTAACTTAGCTGGGCTCCCACATTAAAGCTGATGCTCGATGGCAGTATCTTCACGCTGCACAAAACCATCTCAACCACAACAGAAAGGAAGTGAGAGAGTGCACACTGCAACTCTGTATTTGAGCAGGTAAGATCCCCGAGCGGGACAGGCCCGTTTGTGTCTCTACGCTCTACAAACACCGCGTCTTCGTCAGCAGCATCGTCACTTCTACAGCAGCACACGCTATGAACAAACCATGGGGCGCCACACAGTGCCGACAGCGTCACAGCCCAGCCACGGCGCCACAGCAACACAGCATGACAGCGACAGACGAATGACAGAGGAGAGACCGCTGCAGACTGGCAACAGGATGTGTGCGGTTCTGTGATGACATTGAGAATGGATGAGGAAAAGGACAGAAGGTCAACAAAAAAGGGATGTCAAAAATCCTCAGTTTTAAAGTTCGTTTGAGTGTATTCGCATTAGCAGCACCGCTTTCTCTGAAGCGCCCTGACTACAAAATTCGCGCATTTTCTGCATCAGGGAAGGACTGCTGGGGGATGCACTCCAGTCCTGGGGGATCAGGCGTGCAAAACCTGGAGGAGATAGATTTCTCCAGCTTCAGTTAGTGAATGTCCCTCCACCTCAGGGACCTCAGAAGGCAATTTAGGATCTACAGCTGAAAGCCTGGTGTCCCCATACCTCTGGCAAAGGGAATTGAAGCATCCTCATGTGAAGATCTGCTCTGGCTGACACTGCCAGGTCAGTGCTTTTAAGTGATCAATCACAGAATCATCACAGAATCCTAGAATGGTTTGGGTTGGAAGGGACCTCAAAGCTCATCTTGTTCCAACCCCCCTGCCATGGGCAGGGGCACCTTCCACCATCCCAGGCTGCCCAATCTCTCTGCCCCCACCTGAGCAGCCCTCCCTGCTCTTGGTTTGTACACCTCAGGGAAACCTTGCCTCAAGGATTTGATTTCCCAGCTGCTTATTCAAGGGATAACTTGATATATATATCTAAAACCAGACTGAGGGGAATGGAAAGAAAATAATATGGTTATGAGAAACTGGGCAGGAGCAGGTAAATGCCCAAAGGGGATATTTTTAAAAGCATTTAACTTACTGCAGTGTTTTCCCAAGCTTGCCACCAGGGTGCTCAGCATTACACCCTCCACTCCCATGGGCAACTGCTGACTTCCCTGGGACAATTTTCTAGACTTAACTTGTCTCATGCCATCTTTCTTGGAACAATTTCGTCCTGCTCAGGAACCAAAATGAGCTGCTAAACTTCGGGAGGAGGAACGGCAAAGCTCACCTTGACCCTTTGCGGGAGCCGGTGGAGGTTAGTGTGTCCGGGATGGCAGTTTCTATAAAACTATATATCCCCTGATAGTTCTAGAACTTGTCTTCCCATTCCTGGAATGCCTGCCCGTTCCCAAGCGGTGCCTGCTGGCAACCTTTTGGATGGACACAGACTCCAGCTTTTCGGTTAAATACACAAAAGCATGTTGAATGGAGACGTATGGCAATTGTAACACCCCAGTCATGCCACGCACACCACGCTGCTGCTTGGAACAAAGAAAAAAGTGCTGCTAAAAATACACGTGCTTTTTTATAGGTTTACGTTTAGAATTTGTGATTTGCTTTGCTTTGGTTTTGGTTGATGTTTTGGTGTTTTTTTTTTTTCAATCCAAACATCTATCTTGGTGCCAGGGAAGAGAACAGAATAGCTGATTTTTTAATCATCCCATTAAAGCCATAAATATAATGTGGGAAGCTCTTAATGGCTTCTGATTAATAAATGAATGGTTTTTCCATACCCTTTAATTCAAATCCAAGATGCTCTGCCAATGCAGAAAGAAGACAAGGAAGAGAAAGAGAAAAAGAAAAAGAGGTCTGTCAGAGAACTCTAAAATACAAACACACACACTGTGCAGTTACAGCAGGTTAGCTTTTGGTAGGCTCAGCAGCACTCACACAGAGACACCGCATGCTTCAGAGCATTTCAAACCCCCACCACAACTCACATGTTATGCAAAGAAAGACCCAAACAAATTGCAGTGGAAGTTAATTATGAATTCTTTCAGTTAATTATGAATTCTTTTGAGATGAGCCATGTTTGTTAGTACCTGATATGGAATTCACTGTTTAGGCAGAAAAAAAAAGAAAACAAAAACCCAAAACAAACTAGGAAAGGTACACTTGTTCTGAAACAGCTCCTGACAGGTCAAAACACATAGAGACTGCATGAGCCTGGTAAAAACCATTCATTCCCTTTCCACAGGGCAAATCTGCCCTGGCTGGTCTCCCACGCCCCGGTGTGCCCGAGGGCTGTGCTCCGGGGAGGAGCGCTGGGCACAGGGCTGTGAGGGCTCCTGCTGGGGCCTGGGGCTCGCCAGCACCGTCCTGCTGCCCACACCCTCACACCTGGCCCAGGGGCACAGCAGCCCTGGCAGCTCAGCCCCTGCATCCCCTGGCCCTGCCAGCCCTGCCCTGGGCAGCCGGGAGCTGCCGCGAACCACGGATGCTGCGAGGGATGAGGTGCCCGGGCAAGGCGACGGATCTAAAAGTGCAGATTGACACTGAAAGCTTCCCTCAAGCCTGTGGCCTTCCCAACTGCACTTCTGCCGTGGCTCTGCGTTGTTTTAGTGTGCTGCAAAAAGCCCAAACTGGAGCACGTGCTTTCAGATTCGTACTTAGCACAAGTGAGATTGCAGTCCACCTTGCAGAGACAGTGCTAAGCACAGGAGTTTATCCAATGAACCGACAGTGCAAAACAGGTATCCTGAATTTCACTAATTTTCCTGGTACAGACCTCACCTAAAGACAGCTTTTCCTACACAAACATGAAAGTTCTTCATACTTACCACCATACACAAAAGTGAGCTCTGCTGCTCCCAATCACCATACACACAAGATTTTTTGCAGCTCGGAGATGTCCAGATTTATTTACTCTATTTTCCATAGGAACTGCTTTTTGCTGCACAGAAATATTGGCTTTCTTTTGCAGTGCTGTTCAAAATTTAGGATTTGGTATAATTTAAAGGCCACAAAACCTGGCTGCTCTCTGCTTCACATCTCACATTTGTGTAAAAGGAACGGCAAACTCCACAGTGCATTTCACAGTCCTTTCGTGCGTGTGGCAGTGACGTGGGCATAACGTGGTGGGCAGCAGAGAACTGGACAGAATATATCCATCCTAAACCACCTGGTTATCACATCCAGCCCCGACCTGCTCCTAAGTCTTCCCACTACTGCATACACCTGTTTCCCCTGACACTGACAAATGCATGTAGAGACACCTCAAATTTCATCTATAAATCTCAGCTGTCGGTCCATCTGCATGCACACATTTCTGCCTGTTCCAGGATTTGCTGCAACATCTGCAGCCAGAAATGGATGCAATTCAGAACATTTTCATGGTTTTTTGCTCGCGTTTTCACTCTTTTGCAAACTCAGAAATGCCTGTGCGAACGGAGGTGGAGGGCAGGACCCGAGGAGCTTGAGCCTTCCCACTGTCCCTCTTATGTCAGAACTGCTGCTTCTTTTGGCTCCCCAGCCTCAGGGAGCAGATACGGCCAGCTGGCTGGGAAACCTGTGCCAGTGTCTATTACTGCCACAGGGAAGAATTCCTTGCTAATATCCAACCTAAACCTGCCCTCTGACAGTTTGAAGCCATTCCCCCTTGTTTTGTCACTCCAGGCCCTGCTAAATCTCTCCATCTTTCTTGCCATCTCCCTTCAGCTACTGCAAGGCTGCGATTAGGTCAGCCCAAAGCTTCTCTTCTCCAGGCTGAACAATCCCAACTCTCCCAGCCTTTCCTGGTGGGCACCTCCGGTGTCCTGGAGCAGTTCACTCGGCCTGTGTCCCACTCACCTTCCCAGTCAGACCACCAGCCTGGCACACTTGCCTGCTGGGGGGCAGGAGGTCTAGGCAGGTCCTCTGGCTCCTCCAGACAGGGATTCATCCCAGGCTGATGGAGGTGGCTGCAATGAGGAGGGGTTTTGCACCCCAGGCTCATGGCAGAGGGAAGCTTTGGGGTGGCTGAAGTGAAATGGATCAATCCCACCAGCAAACTGAGTGCAGCAGCGCTCTCCAGCTCGCACAGGACAAGCTCCATCGGAAGCAATTTATCATCCAGAGGCTACCATGCAAATAAACTGGAGTGAGACAGCCCTGAGATGGCTGAGGAAACGGGCACAGCGCTTTTCTCATAACCTTCATCATCCTCCTTCTGTCTGCTCCCCACACAGCCTCCCTGGACAGGGCAAGGGGCTACAGCTGAGCACCCTGAACTGCTGTGAGGCTCCCCAGGATACCTGAACTGGGGACATGAGTTTCTTTGGAAAATCCCATTCTAAATGTGCCTCTTGAACCTTTCTGAAAATGCTGTTTCTCAGCATCAGACAAAAGACAAAGTCCTGCATTTGCTTCATCTACAGTGACTTTCTGACTATGATGTATTGTAGTTATTTTAAAAGATGAACAGACAAAAACATTTAATGTAAAATATTCCTGCAGGAGTAACACCTCAAGCAAGATGACTCTCACTGAACTGTAGATTTATAGGATGGTTAAAAAGGATAAAAGCCTTAGAAAACAGCTGTGTAAACTGCGCCTGTGCTCACTTGGACTTCAGATTGCCCAAGAACGTCAATAAGATGTTTAGTTACTGCACATTATTCCCTTAAAATACGCTCTCTGGGACACACAGCATGCTCCAAGGCAAGAACCAAAGTGGAGAATTGACATCTGAGGACTAGCAAGACAATAAATGGATGATAATTTTGCTGCTAATCGATTGTACTGACAAGAGTAGCCCTTGCAGCGCTCTGATTTGGGTTTTTCCCAGGGCGCATGGGGAGCAGTGCAAGACAGGGGGTCACAACGGGGACAGAGGACACTGTGCCTGTGTTAGGAGCCGGGTGGCACGTGGCATCTCCAGGAACAGGAGGTCTGTAAATGTTCCACAGACTCCACTGCCATTTACCTTCTCCAGTACTGCATCAATAAAACTGATTTTGGCGGCATCAAGAGTCCAAACACGTAACAAGAGAGTATTCAAAACCGGCTGTGGATGAGCATGCAATTAGCTGCAGGAGATCCCAAGGGGGACCTGTGCTGTGTCCAGGGGAGGGGAATGACCCTGCCGTGCTGAACCACAAACACCCTGCAATTCCCCAGCCACACCAAGGCGCAGCCATCACCCTGCAGTTCAGCGGTCAGCGGTTACCGCGTCACTGAAGGGAAGCTGCAGGATGCCTGTGGAATTTAAAATGCTGCTAAATACTGGTTTGGGGGCCAGAGGAGCGAGAGGTGGAGGAGGAAGCAGAGAGTTGGGTAAAATAAAGAAGTAATCTTTCACTTATCATTTTTATATTGCAGTCACAGCAGGGAGGAAACCACTGCTGAAAAAGTGAGGTGAACAGAGAAGCTAAAATTCAGATCTAGACCTTCCCAGAAGAGCCTGAAGAGGTACCTTTATCCCTCTGCTCACGAGGACACTTCTCCTCAGCGTGAGGAGCCAGGTTCCAGAGGCCACCCCTCAGAAGGGTCACTTCTGCCTGTCAGGGTGGTGACCAACACGCCCCTGGCCAGAGCCCAGTGCGTGCTGGGGGAAAGGGACCATCCTCCAGGAAAACAAGAAGCCTCTCACCCAATAAAGCTACACTGCTCCACCATGGCTTAGCCAGCAGCACCGGGGCCGGTTCGTGTGCTGCTGTGGGAACGGGCGGAAGACAAAGCTGCTCTCCCAATGGATACCGGAAAATCCTGCTCTGTGTTTCCAAGCAGACCCATAGGAAGGCTCCAAGTATGAATTAAAATTCAATTTGTAAAGAAACCAAGAATTAAATACGGTGTAAAAATGGAGAATGTGCTAGATGACATTGCACATGAACGGCAGCTCTGTTCTAGGGCGTTTACAGCCAGGCCACGGACTGCAACTTTAATTGGATCACAAAGTAGAAAATGAAAATGTTTCACTAACCAAGATGAATGGTATGACATTTGTCCTCCAGATTGGTGATGATTATTTGTGGAGATGAATAAACAGCAAAGTTAAGATGAAGTTTCAGTTTCCACAGGCAAGAGGGAAGCATAAACATAAACCTTTATCCCAAATTTCTAAATTGTTCCATAAATCACAAGTAGAAAGAATCCAAATGTGCAGACTTAGGAAACATATAAATGTTCCTGCTGACCACGTTTGACTTTCAGGATCTCAGCTGCACCAGGACTGAAATAGCAGCCAATGTGTTTTACAAAACCTTTACAAACAGCCAGCCCAAAGCCTGGCAAGTCATTAGTAAACTTCCAGGAGGATTTAACAAAGACCTGAGAAGTTTCTTGTAGAAGAGAGAAGACAGAGGTAGATCTTGATCTGACGTAGAACAGGCAGCTATGAAATACAGGTGGCAGCACGGCTTTGAAAAAAAGAGTTTCTTAGAAGGAAGGATGATTTTGGACATGGTTCTGTCTTCTGGGAAGAGCTGCAAGCCATAGCTGTGCCTGTGGAGCTGGACCCAGGAGGCAGCTTGGCACTGGGGGAGCCTCCAGCACCCAGCAGAAGCTCTCAGACTTCCTGACTCGTTTGGATATTGCTGCACTCTTCAGCCAGGTGTGCCAGCAGAGAGGAAAATCTGGCTGCAGAGCCAGACATCCATTGACATGGATTCATCCTGGCTGTGGAACAAGAGTTTGATGTGTTCTGTTCTCAGTAATGCAGGGACAGAGACGCCTGTGATCTGGGGCTCTGCAGGTACCTGCACCACAGGAGCCACCTGACAGCTACTCCCACGAGTTTGTCCATGGAGACATCAAGTCATGAGGACCTTGATGTGAAAAACATTTTAGTAAGAGGATTTAATGACTCATCACCCATGGAAATAACTCTCTCTGTTCTCCTCTGCCAGGGCATTCCTCTGTTCCACGCAGTGACTGCAAACAATCACTGTCCCCTCTGTCCACTGCCATGAATTCTCTGCAGTTTAAATTTCAACTGATTTAAATGCTGCTTTTATGTCCCTCTCTAAGGGTTTCTTCTCACAGTTAAAGCCTAAACAATATCACCTCCTAACCTTGATCCATCAGCCTTATGTGTGGATGGAGTCAGGACAGACTGGGGGCTCTCCAAGCTACCCCACTGACACAATTCCTAGCGAGCTCCTCTGCACCACTCTGTTAGAAAACAGCAACAGTGGGAGCATGACATGGAAAAACCCTCCATCTTTAACATTTTCTCTTCATTTTCAAGCAGTGGTGTGTATATCCAGAAGGGCTGGCAGTAGGCTCATATGGTTGGAACAGCAACATAAAGACACATCACATGTGAGAAAAACTAACTAAATACACCTAATTTTCATCCTAATGACTGCAGTGGTCTAGCAGGTGTTTTGGGCAATCAGAGAACAACAGACATCCAGAGCTACCTGTCGAAGAGACAAAGACAGCCTGAACTCCTGAGAACGTGGGGAGTTTCACCTGAGCAAAATCTGAATAAGGGTTTAAAGCAGAGAGGTGGGAAGGTGCTCCCAAAAGGAGGACACACAGCATCTGGCACGATGCTGGGATGCTGCTCCATCTCCATCTGTGGCCCAAATTCAGCAAAGTATCTGCCACATCTTTTCAGAACAGCATCTTCAGCTTAGCTCACTCTGCAGAGATTCTCGCTCAGCCCCGGGATATACCCACTAAAAGTCATTGGAATATTTAATATTCCTATTAAAGAATCAGGAGGATCCAATCTAGGCCTGAAAACCTGAAATACCCCAAATACATTTAAAACAACACCAATATAGGTGTCCTTATTTAAGTATCTGTCAAATGCTCGCAGTGTTCTCAAAACATGAATCAGGACAGAGCTATTTTATTTCCAGTGGAAATGCCTGAACCTCATTTAATCTGTTTCAGCTCTTGACCTGTCAGAACCCATATGGGATGAAGCACTGAGTGAATTATAGAACATCAGCAACTTCTACTGCGCCCTAATTATCGATCAAAGTAGAAGGTAAGCATTTGCAGGGTCCACACTTGAGTGAAATGCTTTTCCTGCTCCGAAAAACAGCAAGTTCGGTGCAAGCTTTTCGTCAGTGCTGCTGCTATCTATATTACCCAACTGTGACCTGAAAGTGAAAACAGCTATAAACACGTATGAATCATCTTCTTCTATGAATTTTATCCAAGTTCAGACAGGTAGCCTGGGTTGTTAAGCTCTTTTTACCTTACTATGCTGTGGTTAAAGCAGGCTTGAGGTAAGGAAATGTACATGTGTCAGTTTTAAAGCTGGCATTGTTCCTCTAACATGTGAATAAAACTGAAACAAATCTCAGTCCCATAAAAAGCTGGATTCTGCAAGCTGGGGAAAAAACCCACATGCTGTTTACTCCTGCCATTAATGCTCTCAAAAGGCATTTTCCTGACATAAAACTCATTTTCACCTCTGTTTTGGTTTTGCAGCACGGCAGCAATGATGTTTAAGCCTGTTGGACACCACCTCATGAAACGTGCTACAAATCAGCTTCATGGGGGGAGCATCCCACTGCTGGCTGCAGCTGGGGCCCTGACACCCAGGGCTTCCAAGAGGGAAGGAAACCCTTTAGCATCAGGTGAAAGATCAAAATAGAACATTTTGGGTCGTCGTTTTAAAAAGAGCTTGCTTGGATGTTGGAGTCTGGGAGGATAAATCAATGGAGGTTTCTACTTCGGGAGCCAATTTGGAACAAAAGGCAATGTAAAAACATTGAGCTGCCCCAAGGGCCCCACAAAGCCCGCTTGCATCTTGTCTGGATGCTCCATGCAAGGGAGTCTAATTCCAGCACTTGCCGGCTATTAGCACGTGCTAATGAGACTCCCGAAACTGCCAGTTCAGGATGAGGACGGCAGGATTCCTGACAGAGCAGTGGGAGAGGAGTTCTGGCAATCAAGGAGCCCTGGTGAAGAGGCATTTCTCCTCTGGTTACCACTAATTAAAGCCTCTTTTTCGGCTCTTTTTAAAAAGCCTCTATTTAAACCCACCTTTTGTGGTGGTCCAAGCAGCCAGAGGGGAGGCAGGATGGGTTTCAGGGACAGTCACAGGGAGGGTCCCAGGGAGGGTCCCAGGTTTCCTGCACTGTAACTGCACCTCCTTTCAGGTCTGTCCTTACCCAGACCAGGATCCCACTGCTGCTGGGACGCTGACTGAATAGGGGCCCAGAAAAATTATCCACCTTGATCAAAATGAGTTAGTTACGTCAATAAGTGAGACCTGTAGGAAGTGGAAACCAGAAACTGGGGAGCACCAAGTGCAAAGGCTGTAGGATATTTACACTCACTGAATGCATTAGAGGATCAGTCACCGTAGTTAGACTCAATCCCCTAAGCAAGGCTGTGCAACCCCCTAGGAGAGGAACAGGAGTCCAGGAGGGACGTGGTCTGATGCCCAGGTGGCAGGTTTATCCTATATCCCGCATGCCAGTGAGGCTGGGAAGCCCTGAGGCGGTGGCAGCCACCGGGGTGGCACTCTGTGCCGCAGACTGTAAAGTGATTTCATTACAGTCACACCCTCGCTGTGATCTCCTCCGTTGGTCCAAGGAGGCTCACACCCACCTCGCAGGAGTGGTGGGAAGATGCACATCTCCTGCCCTGCACAGCGCAGGGAAAATGCCCAGATCCTGCCCTGCACAGCCCAGGGAAAATGCCCATCTCCTGCTCTGCACAGCACAGAGAAAATGCCCAGATCCTGCTCTGCACAGCCCAGGGAAAATGCACATCTCCTGCACTGCACAGCACAGGGAAAATGCACATCTCCTGCCCTGCACAGCCCAGGGAAAATGCACATCTCCTGCTGTGCACAGCACAGAGAAAATGCACATCTCCTGCCCTGCACAGCACAGGGAAAATGCCCAGATCCTCCTGCCCTGCACAGCCCAAGGAAAATGCCCAGATCCTGCCCTGCACAGCACAGAGAAAATGCACATCTCCTGCACTGCACAGCCCAGGGAAAATGCCCATCTCTTGCCCTGCACAGCCCAGGGAAAATGCCCAGATCCTGCCCTGCACAGCACGATCCATTTCAGGACAGCAAGGCTGGCCGGCCCAGCTCCGCACACAGCACAGGCTCATCTCACACAGCACACCCACCACATCACCTGGGGCCTCGTTTGCATTTTGCCTGACAGGAGCAAGCAGCATTCAGTTCGATCAGAAATGAAAGCAGAGCCCATTCTAACAGATGGGGAGATAACGAGAGCCCCGCTTCTCCTCTTGGACACGATCACAGCTCCTCTCAGGACCAAGCAGAGCTGGGAGCGCACAAGACGGGAAGAGGGCTCTTGGAGAACAGAAGAACCTGCTTTAAGGACATGACACAGAGCTACAACAACAAGGAGAGAGAGAAGTAGAAAGAGACATACTGGAGAAGCTGACCATTGCGAAATGCTGACACCGGTCTCCTGTGAATTCGATCGGACACCTACCGGAAGAGAGAAAACCAGAAAGAGAGAAACAAGATAGCAAAATGACACCCAAACAGGCTGAACTGAGGCCCCTTCTGATCCCTTCCACGGCTCCTATCTGTCTGCTTTCAGCCTTCACCCTTACCTGCAGCCCTAAGCCCTACCCAAAGCTGACACCAAGAGCCAGCCCTGACTAGACCACTCTACATCCACCGCTGTGCCCGGGAGGTTTTAAGTAGTGTGGTGCATTTTTTGTCTTCAAACATACTTTGATTAGGATCTGGCATGTACAATCGCAAAGGCAGTTTCTCCAAACATCTCTGTCCGAAGAATCCATTTGGACATCTGGAGGGGAAAAGGGGAGAAATCACAGAACACGTCTGGCACAGTTCTTGAGGCTAAGGTCAGAAATAAAAAGTGCATTGTGATGAATGGAAAAAATAAAGGCTTTACATGCGTATTTACTCTTTGCTTTGCTTTAACAAGGCACCTGCAACATCAGTGTTCCAGCTCTGGTTTTAGGCCTGGGTCTTCAAGCAGGCAGCCAAACCCCTCCTGCTCCGTCCTGCTCTGCCTGCCTCCTTCCTTCTCACCTGCTAGAAGCACCAGCTGGCAGGAAGACTGAGATGGGCTGGATGCTACTTTCAGAGACTCTGTGGAGCTGCTCTGCAGGCTGGCAAGAGGCCCCACAAAGCAGTGTGCAGCTGCTCAGGCGACAGCGAGCGTTGGGTGTGGAAAGCGCCTCCCCATTATGACCCCAGAAGGACCCAGAGGGTGTTCACGGGGTGGTTAGAGAGGAAGCACGTGCAGAGTCTCTGTGTTAACAGAGAGGAAGGGACAGAGAAGAAAGCTGGGCTGAAGGGGTCTCACATGCTGTCCAAATGTGAGGCTCTCTCGGGCTGTCCTGGCCTGATGGGCCAGGATGTGCCAGCTCACGGGCACCAGTTACACCTCCACATGATGCTCAGGTGGCAGGGAAGGTGCCCTGCAGTTGAGGGCCACCAGGCATTGGCACCAGCCCATGAGTAGCTCCCCAGAGCACTCCCCAGCTGAGCCAGGTATGGGGAGCACAAGGACACGGGCAGGGGTGCTGCAGGAGCTGCAGAACCACCCAGGGTGAGCAGCACCTGCTCCCTCTGCATTCTGACCCTCTGCAGCTGCAGGCGAGCCTGGGAAGCGATGGGAGCCCAGCCTGGCATGGTCAAACATTCCTCCCCCAGGGACTTGTCCCCCTCCCTCACTTCACATCTTTTCTTCTGGATATTCCTTGGATAGTCCTGCACAGTGTCCCTGGTTTTCTTGAAGTCCCAGCTCTCACCTCCCTGTCCCACAACTCACTCCCTCCCTTCTCAACAGACCTCTCTTTCCTCTGAACTTAAGAGGGCTTTATCTTTATAGCATTTTAACATTTGTTTTTCAACTTTGCGTGAGTGGAGCTGCAGGCTCTGCACCTGGTACACGTCAGACCTTCCTCGCTCTCAGATGCCACCCACAAGATCTCACTGTCCCACAGCGACCTGCAAGTGGTCAACAAGGAAGGGACTGAAAGACACCTCAGTAAAATGCAGGTGAATCTTGCAGAGGCCAAGTCTGATGTCAGGGGCTCAGCTCCCAGCCGGTCTCCTGCCAAGGACAGCAAGAGGCTGGAGCAGCCACAGCACAGCGTCAGGCAACTGCTCCCATGGGGTGGGGCAGGTCCAGGTCCAGGTCCAGGTCCAGGTCCAGGTCCAGATCCAGGTCCAAGCTCCATGCAGAAAACCTTGATTTTTGATAGCTGTACTTCATCACGGATATACACTGACCTGGCTTTGGCGCTTGATTTCTTGCTGGATTTCACTGCAGTTTGGGTAGGCCTGAGCTGTGCAAAAAAACTTGCTGCACCCTCGCTGCCCATGACCAAATGTGGGTCAGCATCTGGAGTTTTGGGACCTGTGCTCACACCTCCAAGTGGGAGTGTGTTGGGCTATTTGTGCACCCCGAACTGCTCATGGAGAACTTTAGGACACGGCTCTGCATGAGGCTGCACTGAGCTCTCCAGTCACACACTTCAGTTTCTCAGTGTCCAAGTCGCTTCTGAAACTGAAAATTGGACTCACTGGTCAGGCAAATATCTTTGAAAAATTGGCTCTTTTTGCTCATTCTTGGACATTCATCTTGGGGCAGAGGAAAGGGAGATGTACCAGCCATGCCAAGCCAGCTCCCAAGAAAAGCTCAGCCCAAGGGGTGACCATCAGACATGGGGCCTGTTGACCTTCTCTGTAATGAAGCAGAGGAAGCTGGTGCTGGGAAGTGAAGAAGATGCCCCGTTGCCAATCAAAAAGCACAAACCTGAGGCACTGGGTGGCACAGACTCACAAAGAGAGCCCCGGGGGAGCAGGACTGGAGAAACCCTTCAGAGACTGCACTGTGGTTTGAGCAAGCACTCCAAAAGAGAAAGGGTCCTCCCAACCCTTTTTGAAGTTTATTCTCCACCTCTGACAGAGTCACGAGCTTATTCATAGAGTCTTTAAGGGCATCCAGTTTAGCTTGCAACGTGCTTCCAATCTGCCTGGGATCTGAGATTTCCTGGACATTGTGAGAACACTGAAGGGCCTCAAGGGTGCTGCTGAATGAAGCAATTGTCCCACCCACCCCAGAAAGGGGCGTTTTGGCAGAAAGGAGCTAAAACTATCTCAGGGGCACATCTGCAAGAGGTCAGCCAAGGCTGGAACTCCAGGGTGACTGAGGCTGCATGCCATTAAGGAAAGACCGGAAATTATGGGAAAACTGGCGGAAGGAAATAAAAGCCCAGAGAAAGGAATTGATAAGAAGTGAAAAAGCAAAACAAAAAGGTGTCAAAGAAGCCTTAATGCCATGACAGCTACCATATAGCCCATCTTCAGATCTCTGCAGTCAGCCGAACGTGGGTGGGGAGAGGAGCTCTCTAGACAGAAGGCAGTAGACAACAGTCTAGGACAGCTCAGGCTTTTCATCTTTAGTTACTCAGTGAATCAGCACTGGGAGAAGTGACAGGAAAAAAGCCCCCCTGAGCAAGAGCACCTTCTGCCACCTCCCAAGCTTGTGTACAAGCTGTCAAGACACAATGTGCCACCCCAGCATACCTGGGTTCTGGCTCCTCGTAAGCAAGGCTGCAGGCAGAAGCAGTGACCAGAAGACCTTTGAGAGCATGCAGTGCTTTGGGTTCCTCTTTTTTATCTGTCTCTAACTTCTAGGCTGCTGAAGATGATTTGTTATGTATCACTGCGGCCCCAGGTGTGACTTCAAGGAAAGAAATTTCCAGCGTGCTTGGCACATGGGTCTCCCAGTGTGGACAGGAAGAGCAGTGGAGATCATCCCTTCTGCATTAAAACCTGCTGCCTGTGCTAAGGGCGGCTCTTCTGCAGAGAGGGATACCCCTGAAAGTTAAGGCTCACTGAAGCTGAGAGCTGTGAGCTGGTCTTTGATCATGGCAGCCTTCTTCCTGCATGTTTGACTCAAGAGGTTCTGGCTGGCTGGCCCAGCAAAACCAAGTCCCTCCTGCTTTGGAAAACTCTTGCAGGGACTACACAGATGGTGGACTTTCCTGCAAGTATCACCTCTGAGCTTTATGGTGCATTCACAGAGGTCCAGCGGGTCTCTCCCCGAGGCCAAGGGAAGGGGACAAGGGCGTGTCTGTAGGAAAGGTCCTGGGGAAGTACAAGGCTGCACCAACCTCTTGCAGACAGCACCTTGTCCCCTCTCTAGCTTGAGTGGAGACTCCCCAAACTGCCCTTGCTTAACTCCATCCCTCTGTGTCTAATTGCTACCTCTGAAAATTACTTGCAAATGCCATTGATAAAACCGGTCAGGGGTTTTTCTGTCCAGAATCTGTTTTCTATTATTGCTGGAAAATGTCCAATTCTTTCAGTTTTGACCTTAAGACCTTTTATTTTTTTTCCTAAAAACCCCATTTTGAAAACATCCGCAAGGTTCTGCTCTTGGGTTCAGGATGAATTGCAGTGAGATATTTACATGGTAACAAAAATGCAGTAAGATGATCAGTCAAATCTCAGAAAGTACAAACCAAAATAGTTTGAATGACTCATTTCTATGATGTTTGCTGGGCACTTATTTCCGAAAATTGAGGAACTTCGACATTTTGCCCTGAATCAGGGCAGGGCAATGATTATTGTTAATTATTATTTGCTACTATTAATTCATTATCATAGTGTTCCTGCTGGAAGCAAAACTTCTTCTGTCCAGCTGTTGCTCTAAATCTTGCAAGGGTTGGCACATTTCCTTTGCACCCCCAGATCTTAATTAAAACATGCCAAATTCGGTAGCTCTCACAAAGCAATCCATGCTACAGAAGAATGTGAATGAGCAGGTGCTTCAAAGTAACGCCATAAAGACAAGCTGCAGCAGAAGGGCACAATGCACTGATGTAAGCAAATGGAAAACAAAAGTTTCAAGCATGTTGCTTTTTTTGTGGGAAGGGCTGAAAAAGAAGACAGTTCTGTCATTGTCCCCTGACCAGTCCCAGATGATCAGGCCCTGGAGAGCCACAAAAGGCTGGACTCCACAAAATCACTGACGGGAAGAAAAGAAAGCAACCAGAATAAATGCAAAGGCCTTCTCCAGAGCAGCTAATCAAGGCATGTTTGCGGCAGAGCGGGGTCCAGACCTCAGGGACATCCCCTGCCGGGCTCGGTGACGGCAGCGCTGCAGGACCTGCGTCGTTGCCTTCACCGAGCCTTTGCTGCTGCAGGATCGGCTCCCACACTCTGATGGGCCTCAGGGGTCGGACACGGTTACGGTGCATCGAGCAGGATGCACAGACGGGCCACTTGAACCTGAAACGGTACCCGATCCCATCACCCAAGATAAACAGCATGCAAACCCAGGGAACGAGTCCTGGCTGGTTCAGGGGATTTGGAACAGGATGTGGAGATTTTCACCCCTTGCTCTTCAATTCCAAGGGCGTTGCGACACCTCCCCACAGGACTGCTCGTACATCCACGGCACAGTGACGTCCTTGTGGCTGTGCAACGAGCAGCTCGTGCTGACCAAATGCCACCGGGAGGGGTGGAGCAGCTCCGGATGCCACAGGGCAGCTGAGCAAACAGTGCTGCCAGGAGGACCACAGCTGTACAGGATCCCTGTGATGTTCACACCTGTGGATGGTGCACTGGGAAAGCACAGGGGAGCTGGCAGCGTGGCCAACCTTTCAGAATGATCTTTCCTTTTCCTGGGAAAACCTGCAGGAAACAACACACTTGGAGGAGGTGAACACGTGATTTTGAAAATTGGTGACTTGGATTCGTCAGGTGGTTTAGAAACGAACCGATCTGTTCTCCTTTTGCTTTGTTTTTATTCTCTCCTTGACTTTCACGTTTTGCCTGAGTTGCTCCAGGCCTCTGACCTCACTCCCTCACGTGAGGCAGAGCTGTCACCCCAAACCCAGAGAGTTTTATTTGTCCGTGTTTGTGAATCCTCCAGCCTGATTCTTGTGAGCACAACTGGTCCAACCTGATGTGGGGGTGTTGCTCTGTAGTACTCTACAAGTCTTGTGATCCCACACAAGATCCTGGCCCAGGGCAGATCACTTTGATTCCACTGACCGCACAAAAGAGACCTGAAGAGCGTTTCAGTGGGCAGAGAAGGCTCTGCAGTGATGAGACCTGACTTGCTTGCTCTGTTTGGCGGGGAAGACCCCAACGGCACCTAACGTGTGCCAAGCCCTAACTGGGAAAAAGAGCATTCCTGCTCTTTGGATAGCACAGCCCTGTGGGGCACCCAGCAAAAAAAGACTGGAGCAGCCTCCAACTGCTCTGAGTCATGCCAAGGACTCCAGGGGCTCCGGGATGGAGGCAGATCCAAGAGCAGAGGCTGCCAGTCATCCCAAGGCTGTGTTTGACTGGACAGAACAAACCAGGCCCCAGTGTTGTGTGTCCCAGCCCAGCACAAGGCTGGAGATTGGCCTGTGTGCATCCCTTCCGTGGCACCCCAATGTGCTCTGCTCAAACCTGTCACTGCCCTGCCAGTCCAGCTCCCAAGGCCTCTCTGAGCAAAATGGTCTGGAGAAGGGTTGAGAAATTCTTCCTGTCGAGTGCTCGGAGCTTTTTAATTTACAAGGGCTGCTGAGTTGGTTCTGTCTGTGCGTGGCTCAGTCATTTCCCAGGTTTATGCCGAAAATTTGTAGAATATTTGAGGCAGATCCCACTTCTCCCATCTAACTTCCAGGTGGTCTGTTTGCAGAGTCAGGACAACAGCACAGGTTGCTTTGTGTTGAGGTTTCCTTTGACACCAGCACGTGTAGAATTTACTCCAAATTAAGGACAAAATTATGGAAGAACATAATCCAGAAAGACATCATTTCTGGAACAGCTCCAAGTCCATTCTGGGCTCTCCCTCAGTGAAGGAAATGCTTTGTCCAAGGTGTAGCTGAAGTGTGTTGAAAAGGGAGGGAGGAAGTGGGATTACAGGCAAATGCTTTGTTCCTCAGGATTTAAAAGACCAGGAGGAACACGTTTCTGGGAAGCCTGTTATAAAATAATAATAAAAGGCCAGCTGCCAATTTAGGCAATATTTGTAGCAAATCGAGCATGAACCACATCAGGAGAAGAAATTATTTGAAAACTCTTCTGCTGTTTTTGGTCCAGACTGCCAGGGGGGAACAACTACAGGAAGGATTTCCTGTGCTTCTGGACAGCTGCAAGAATGGAACCCACTCCAGGAAGCTGATCACAGGACGGTGGCAGGCAGTGAACGAGAACACTCTAAAATTCTAGTAACTGGCATTGGAAAGGCTGGCAGCATCACATGGGTGCTGGAGGGGTAGAATCCCCTGGGCATTCAGTGAGGGAGGGCTGCAAGCTGGCACAGGGGGCCAGAAGATCCCCCCCAGGCCCTGCTGACTTATTGGAAGAGCAACATGGAAACAGCACATGGACGTGTGTTGGTCCTGGCTGGAGCTGCTCACGTGGCTCTTGTTGATCTCCAAACATTTGAAGAGGCTGTGAGCAGAACCTACTGATCTCCTCCATGCTCCTGGCTCAGAGGCACAGCGAGGCTGGAGGGCCAAGGCTGCTGTTGCAGAGGTCAGAAATGAAGGCTGAAGCTGTATCTTTGCCTCCTCTCCTTCCTCCTCCGAGTCTGTACCGCTTCCACAAACCACAGCAGCAGATCTCCTGTCCTGCTGCCACGAGGAAGCTGTGGAACGTCAACTCTTTGTTTGCAGGCAAAGGTGAAGCCTGTTTATTCATCAGCATCTTCCCCAAGTATCACCCACGTCACTGGGAGAGCCATTTCATGGGAAACACCGTTCAGTTCAAATGCTTCTGCATCCCTCAGTAACTATTATCCTCCGGAATCCAGAAACTCTAAAATTACACCGCTTCCAGAGCCAGGTTTTCTTATCTTCAGTCTGTGATTTAATGATAAAAACACCCAAGGAGAATGAACATCCAGAGATCTCCTCAAGCAGCAAGATCAGAAGTGACTGTGCTGTGTGGAAGGCACTTGGGTCCCCTGGGTTTCTGTGAACCTGGAGCCACGTTTTCTGGCAGATGAACAGTGACAGTGCAGACCTTCCCAGCACCTCCTTCTGGGTAACACTTTCCTGCCCTTCCACACACGCCTGCTCAATTCCCATCTGGTTTTAGCAATTGGTATCTTGGAACTCATCAGAAAAGGATATTTTACCATCTGCAAGTGAGGAATTCAGGCTTTTAAATGATATGAAATAATTAGGTCTGTTTCGTGTGGCACATAAAATCTTAATGGAATCCATCACTGAGCGTTCCCTCTGTTCATCAGCTGTCAGAGCAGCCTGGTTGGAAGGCAGGCTGTTTCTCCATGAGGCTGGAATTACTCTGGCTAAAACAGTCTGTCTGCTGAAGACATTTGACACCTACCACAGTGTTCCTCACTAGGAAAAAGTGATTCTTCTGCATGGCAGGATTTCAGGCAACTCTGGTTGTCATTGAAAATTGATCCGATTTGAATCTTGATCTGGATTTAAGTTCTTCCCAAAAGAAATAGCCTTGAAGTCTGCGCTTCTGGCATGACCGCTTTGCTTACGGATAGAGATGTTGATCCATACCCTCCTCCAGACTTCAAGGGTTCAGCCCTTCCCAGAATGGAAAGACTGGAACTGCTGGGGCTACCTGGGCTACAGCTACACCAGAACAGTGGCTGTGACTTTATCAATCATATGGGGCTTCCCCCATGTTTCCTGTGGGGAGCACTGACGAGATGAGCCCACGGTGCCACCAGGAAGCCAACGGCAGAGACAACTGCACTAAAGCACAGGGCTGTGGGGACAGGGGTACTCCCACTCCTCACACATGGCAAACGTGGAAGCCACAGCTTCTGGTTTCTCTCCTACCCGGCTCTTTCTGTGTCTAAGGGGCAAGTCTGGGAGAGCTGGGAGATGCTCCTTCCACCACAGCTGACCCTGCACTGGAAAGCGAGAGCACAAGAGCTCAGCAGGATACGTTTCCACGTGGCCTTTTCTGCTGCTCCCTGCCAAAACAAAGGAGTACTGGGAGAAGGGAGGAGTTGTGCTCAGTGTGATCCAGCCCAGCGGCTTTCCACAGGGGTGAGGGTTCAGTTCAGGTGCATCCTCCAAGGCCGGAGGAGCTGAGGTACCTGATGAGCATCACATCCTGCAGTGCTGCTGGGCTGACTTCCATGGATGTAAAGACCTTTGGCTGTGTCTCCACTGAGAGGTCTCTGGGCTCCAAAGGGAGAAAATTGTCAGCTCTGGGCTTCTCCAGGCTGGGCAGTGATGCCTGGGTCACCAGGTGAGCTCAGAAGAGGATTCCATCTGCTCAGTGGATGCACGCCCAGGGCACCACCTCCTGCTGACTGCAGGAGCCCGGGGCAGACGCAGGAGTGCTTTGGGTACCTGCACCTCCAGCACTGGCAGTCAGACTGCACAGCTTATCCACAGGCACTGCTAGGCTTGGGGCGTGAGGTGTGAGGTCCTACTGGGCTTTCTGGCCGTGAGCCAGGGGTGAAAAAGTCTCACATCCCTTTCCACATCCCTCAGGCTGTGCAGCCCCACTCCAAACCCTTCAAAGCAGTTCGTTTTAAGGGTAACTTAATGCGCGCCTCTGTTTTTTATTGCGGGTTTGAAGGGGGAAACAGACATCCCACAGTGGCCAGAAAGCTGCACAGAGAGGGGAACAGCTGGGTGTTAACCCCGCGCCCATGAGGTACAGGAGAGGTCAGGGCAGGTCTCAGCAAGGGACCCCTCCAGTAACGGGGGAGGGAGGAGGCCGTGCCCCGGGAAGGTCCCCCTGATTGGAGGACAGGACGTGTCAGCTCAGGAAGAGCAAAAGGGACCCAAATTTCCCTGAAGCTGCAGAGGACAAAGGGGAGAAAGGGAAAAGAAACAGCCAGGACAAACATATTCTTAGAGGGAGAAAAGCCAAGGAAAGTGAGCGGTGACACGCACACAAAAAAGGAAAACACGAATCCTTGCCCCCCACCCCTGCCCCTCTAGTGCCCCTTTCTGAACCTGCACAGCTCAAACTGCAATTGCCAGGAGAATTTCAGAGCTCCCCTCCACTCTGGCAGTTGCACAAGGTCTCCTCTCCCTCAGCCAAGGAATTTCCATATTGACACAAGAACTCCACTCACTTACTTGCACGACAGCTGATTAATCCCCTCGATGTAGTAGCACACCCCTCCATTGACACAATAGGACTTGGCTGTTTCGTTGCATTTTCTGGCATGCCCGGACCAGGAGGAGAGAGTTGTGGTTACTGCAGGGGAAAACAAAAACACACACAAAAAGGATATATTGTTATTTCCTCCGTTGGGCAATTCTGCTTCCTCAGATGATTTTCTACAAGTTCATTTGCCAAAGTAAAAACCCCAGAACTACAAACCTCAGCCTGTGCCTTTAGACCCACCTTCAGGTCCTGGGGCTGCAACTTGACCCTTCCTTTCCCAGCAAAAGGGGCCAAGTGAGTGAGGAGCTGAAGACTCATCTTCCTCTAAGCAGCCAGCATGTAGTACAAGATCATTTTTTTGGCAGGCTGTGGGGAAGTGCCCCTTTCCCACTGTCCTTGCCCCCCGCCATGCTCGGAAGGCTGTGCCAGCAGGCGAGCAGGAGGTCGGGAAGAAGAGGAGCTGCAGAGTCGCAGAGCCACAGCGACGGGATGCTGAGGCCTGAGTGCATCAGGGCACTGGACCCAGCCCCAGAGGTACTGCGGGGGACTTTGCATTGCTCCTCACCTCTGCCAGGGAACGAGTTTCCAGAGCCAGGAGCAGGCCTGGCACGAGCAAGAGCAGCTCCATCTGTCCCTCCCCGTTCCTGAGCGTGTCTGTGTGCTGCCACTACGGGCTGGCTGCCCCAGCAGCCCCAGCAGAAATCAGCCAGCCCCAGCTCGTGCGGGGAGGGAGGCAGCCAGCATGACTCCAGTTTCCTGGGATACAGGTGCTTTTCCAAACCTGAACTTCTCTCTAGGGAAAAGCTTTGCAGCCCTGTAAGCTACAGGAAAACCTGAAGACAGTCTGCAGAATTTCACTGTAATTCCTGTCTCTGAGAGACTCAGATAAACTTACAGCCCAAAGCAGAGTCTCCAAAGGTAAGACAAAGGATTCCAGCAAGGAAAATACCAGTTGTTAGAGCACTGCTACAGGTTACAGAAGGTGAGCAGCTTTGGGGAATACAGACCCGTCTCCACGTAACTCAAAGAAGGGCTGGGCACTCAAAAGCATGAATTTTTCACAACTGAATTCTTAACCTCATTAAAAATAGTTGCCTTTCCTGGACTACCCACCTCACTCAGAACCCTATCACAATTAACACCTCCAACAGTGTGGCTACTACCTACTTTGCAGCACCTTGTGTGCTGTAGTCAAGGCTTCTGAGGAGATACTCTCTTCCATCCTGTTTTCCAAAGCCTGAAGGAGCCTCGTGGAGAGGTTAGTGACACCATCCCTGAGACTGAACTCCTCACTGACACGGGATTCGAGGAAGAAAGCTTGAACAAGAGCCAGGCAGGAGCCAGTCAGAGACACAGGAGCAGCAGCAGGGCAAGCCATGGCCTGTCCCAGAGGGAGCCAGGGCTGCTCCCCGCTCCTCGGCACCCCCTGTGCTCATCCCACCTCCGCAGGGGCTCCGAGGCTGCCTCCGGCTGCAGCCCACATGCCAGAGCCAAGGGCCACATTCCCATGATCCAGCACCAGCCCAGCACCTGCTGGGAACATCCAGGCTCTCCCAGGCAAAGGAGGGCTCCCAGCACCCTGTGAACCTCTCACGTGTGGGTGATGCTTGGCACACGAGCAACCAGACAAGTTGGTTCTGGCTCTCATGCTTTTGGGACTCTCTGCCTGCGTGGGGTCCGTGCCTCTCCGAAGGAGGAGTTTCCCACTGGGCTGTGCCCAGCTGGAGCAGCCCACGCTGCTACCTGTGCAGGGCTCAGGGCAGGGCCAAGCTCACTGCTCAGTTTGTTCGAACCAGGCATTGTCCCATCCATTGTCTTCCATTCCCACAGGGAAGTGGACGCCTCCTGCTGACTGACAGGCCGGGGCTGTGCACGGAGCAGAGCTATTTCCGTGCTTTGCCTTGAATAACCATCGCCTCTGGCTCTGTCTTTCCGCAGCTATCCAGGGCACAGCAAGCTGTCCCAAAGTGCTCTGCAAATGAGACATGGAAAACACGCCAGCAAAGACCCGAAATGCTCACAGCCCTGGGACAGCAGCTGCTCCCTGAGGGCACGTCCTGCCAGCCAGCTGGGAGCCAAATGTGGACAGCAAGCAGAGTGCACACACTGCAGTGCTGGAGCAGAGGATGGCTTGACCAAGCCTCCACTGAAACTCTTGCAAAAATCCGAAAACTCCCAAACTTCTGCAGGAAATTCAGCACTCCCTTCCAGTTAAGATTAATGGTAACTAAAAGCCAAAGCTATTACGAGTCTGTGTAATTTATCTGGGCAATGCAGACTCATTATACAGACAAGGCTTTAGAATTTATACCTTTACAAGATAGTAGCACATTTCTACTCAGGAGAGGAGGGCTGTGGGTCTCTGGTAAGTGTGGATCTCTGCAAGTGTACCATCAGATCAGGGAGCACTGAAACTTCGTCAGCCAAAGCGCTGGTGCAAATTGAAAGGCACATGGATGAAGAGCAAGCAGAGGCTGCAGGGAGCTGTCACCCCTGCAACCATCAAATACACCACTTGGTAGCAAGCAAAACGATCCATCTGGCAAGGTCTCGCATCATAAACCCTACAGGAAATGATTCTGGAGCAAGCCCTGCCACAGCAAGAGAGAGAGAACTGAGAACAGAGCCCAGAAACCTCCCCAAAGGAAACCCCCCAGATAAGAAGACACCCAACCCACCGAGAAGGGTGGATGGGAAGATGAAGTGCTGTGTGATATGACACCAGGGTGGATTACAGTGCTCATCAGCCAGAGATTGCATGGGATCTTCATCCCATAGAAACAGTTTTGTCCCTTTTAAACAGATAAAAAAGAGCCTGACATGACTGAGGCTTGGGCATGTTGGCCACTTCTAGGGGACAGCTGTCAGCAGAGCTGTGCCTGTCAGGAAAATACATGGTCGATCACCTCTGCTAGGAGCACCTTGCAAATGTCATTATCCTTTAGACCCTGTTTCCCGCAAGTACCTTGCCTTTTATCCCAAAGAAGCACAAAGTGTTTTAAAACTGACTCATGGAATCGTATTACTACGGTCCATTTGTCAGCACAGAGATGTGGCAAAGGCCACAGAGAGCAGCAGTTCCCTGTTGAGAAGAGAGCATCAGGAAATGAGGCCATTTTAGATTAAAAGCTGAGCACTACTGGTCAAGCCAAAGCCCTGCCTTGCCCCCAGCAGTGGCAAAGCTGAAGAAAGAAGATCAGCATGAGCACACAATTATAATCTTCCTTAGGCCACCCAGGATGGGGGGCTCAGAGACACCCCAAGGCGGCCACAGTGTCCTTACACTTAGTGGCCTTTGCTGGATTCTTCCACCAACACGTTTAGTTGCTGTTTGAACAAATCTGAGCTTGTAGCACCCACAGTATTTGTGACGAGAGCTCCAGTGTTATGCACGCAGCGTGCAGGGGCACATCTCCATCCAATTCTTTAAACCTGCCCTTTTCTGTCTCTTGAATTAGAAAAAACTAGTCATTATCCCCACTTGTTTCCCCTGTGCCACCTGTGGCATTACAGGCACAGCCAGCACCTCCTTTCCTAGCTGGGAATCTCTTTTTGCTCTTTCTCGGGTCATCCCTGGTTCTGTTTTTCTCTTTGGAAATAGCGAGACCATACTGCACACATGGTATTTATGGGATATTTATTTCAGTCACAGGAATTCCTAATGTTCTCACTGAGGTTTGGTATACTGAGTGCAGATCTTTATCTCTCATAGCCCTGAAATCTCACTGCTGTGTGGTAACACGTAGTCTAGAGCCTTCCAAGGTGCCTCATCACCCTGGGATGTCGCTGCAGCTGGGGCTTCACATTCATGAGAGCAACTATTTAGGGAGCAAGGATGGAGAGACCTGCCAAGCTCTAGTGGGAGGACAAAGGGAAGCAAAATGTCTCACTTAGAAAATGTTAATTGGGCTGAAACGTGGCCCTCTGACACCATGTGGGTGCAGATCACACACGAGCACCTCAAAGCGTGATGCCGAGGGAGATTTCAGTGAGTTTCCACCACATTAGTGGGATAATTATCCCAGATTCACACATTACTTTGTGTTTAGCTCTATTCCCCATCAGCCCGGGCCACTGCAAATACTGTAACAACTCCATGCCTGGTCCAGAGTCATCTGCACTGGGATGTCTGACGGTGGTAAAGTGAACCTCACACCCAGTTTATTTACAGCCATGCAGGTACTTTCACCTCTGTGCCAAACGCTGCACAGCTGTGCCTGGTGATCCAGAAATTACTTCCCACAGCTATTTCCCATTAACTGCTGCACAGCAGCCGGCAGATTTTACCCCCCGCTGGCTGGTGTGGCAGAGCAAGTCCTTCATTCCGCCTCCAACACAACTCCATCTATCCCAAACGGCTTGGAAAGTTGTAAAATTGCTGAGATAAGCGGAGAACGGAATAAGCAAGGGAGCAGTTTTGGGTGGTAGCAGGGTGGAACAGGACTCATGAAGGCAGCGGGATGTGATGAGGGGGTTGTGCAGCAACACCAGTCATGCACCAACAGCCTCCCCAGGTAGTTCAACAAATTAAAAGTGGAAAACAAGGAGTGTGCACGAGGCAAGCTCTGGAAAGCAAGTGGTGGCACTTCCTTTCGACCAGGGGGAGTGAGCAAGGTGCCCCTGAGACACACAGTGGCAAACTGGTCAGAAAGCCCCTGCAGGGTGAGAGAAGGGCTGGAGCACCTCACCCATCAGCAGATCAGATCTCCAGCTGGTCTTCAGCCCCAGGACTGAGAACAAAGCCGAAGGGAGGGAGGAGGTGAGGACAAAGGAGAGAGGGGAATAAGGAGGTGGAGACAAGAGGGGAGTAAGGACGTGAGGACAGGGAAAAAAGAGGAGTAAAGGCGTGAGGACAGGGAAAAGAAGGCTGCCTCCTGATGATGTGTTTGTGAATGATCTGCAGCCACGTTTTATTGTTGCTGCCCCAGCCAGTGAGGACAGAGCAGCACAAACACCCGAGAGATTCAGAGCACTGGAGTCATTCAGAGAGTCTGTTTTCCACCGCACGCCTCAGTTATTCTGGACTATCATCAATGACAGGGCAACAGAGAAGAGAGCCAGGGGCAGTGACTCTGCCGGGTGGACTTCTCTTCACACAACCCATCTACGCAGAAAGGCCATTAATGATTGTGCAGGGATTCTTACACAATTCCTGCCATGCACGTCATTTAACCTTTGCAGGCAGCTCACCAGCCTGTTCTCAGAAGTCTGGTGAAACACTCCCCCTGCAAAGAGTTAATTAATGCAGCTTGGACTATAAATTATAGTTAATTTTTCACGAACTACAGCTACTGTCGAGGAGAGCAGGGAGACAGCGACAGTTTCGCCGCTCCTTTTCTTCTTTATAAATAACTTTGGCTGGTGGGTTCATAGAGTACAGACACTTTATTCTCTCAATATTTAGACGTTCAGTTAGACAGATGAACTCAGCTGGTTGGGGAGTGTATACAGATTGCCTGCTCTGTATATGCCTCGTGTACTTACTGATAAAACACAGAATTGCTGAGGTTCCCCTCAACAGAGTTCATCCAACTACTTGTTAGAAGAACATGGATGAGAAGGTGTCTGGCCAAGATATTCCCTGGTTGTAGCGCTGTAATCCTGGCGCGAGCCACGCTAAATCCGTGATTTACACTGATGCATACATGGAGGGGCTGGTGATCCTCAGCACTTCCTCTGTGGCAGATTTCTGTGTGTCTGATACGACACCTCCTCTGGCAATAAACCTGAGCAGAGTCTGGATGCTCCCTGCTGCTGTCTGTACATAAAATCAGAAGGGCCTGTGCACACTGGGGCTTGCCTGACAGCAGACTGGGGACTCTGGAGCTCATAAAAATTCTGCTCCTGCGTGTTTATTCATTTGGAAATGACCAAATATTTACCCCCGCGTTTTATTGAAATAGATCCTGCTGGAATCATGTTTCCAGTTCCCGAGGGGATCATTAGGATCAATAGCTGCAGACTAGGAGGTCATCCCAAGATACAAACACCAGACTGCAAGACTCTCATCGTGGAGCATCAGATGCCGCTGATCAAAACAGCACAGGTTGCATTCCCCACCTCTCCCATCTGCACTGCTCAGGGGTTTCTCTAAGAAACAAGTTTAAAGGTTTCTGAGCACTCCGGGGCTGCCTGTTTCCATGGGGGAGGCAGTAATTGCAGGGGCAAAGTCCTGTGTTACTGTCAAGCTTCGAGCTGCTCCTCTAGAATGATCTCTCCAGCTTTATGAGGGAGCCCTTCCTATGCTGGTCTCTGCCACAGGGGTCTGAAATGCACACGACAGCAGTGCAGCATTTCATTTTCCCAAATCCCCATCAATTGTAATAGCAGCAACATGATACTTCAATGAGGGGATTTGTTCAGCAACCTAAATAATCCTTTTGCAGAGCCAATGCCAGCGTGAAAGCTTCACAGGCAGGGCAGCTGAAGCCCAAGAAGTGAAGCAACACACCAGGATCCCAGGATGGAGCCAGAAGAGCAGATCCCCTGGTCCACAGCCCAGCTGTGAAGGCTGGGCTCAGCCTCAATGCTCCCAGGGGACATCAGCTCCCACCCCACGCTTCATCCTGACCCTCTCTGCCTTTAGAGTCACTGCCTGTCCTTACACCACACCTCGAGCAGCAGCTGTGTGACTGCTTAAAACATACACAGTGCGCAGAACGAGCAATGAGCAGGATCTGGCAGCTGCCAGGCACCACACAGCTCCCTGCAGACTGGCAGTGAGATCCCCACATCCACCTCAGGGTTCTGTGCCTGCGTGCATGCAGGTTCCGCTCAATTACAACCACACCTCCAGCAATGGGGTTTAAATTATCTGAGCAAAGACCACGCCAGGATTTATTTTAGTCTAATACTGAAAACTGCTCTGTTCACATGGCCGGACCTGTGTCTGTTCCTGCCCGTGCTCTGGGCGGGCTGGACACCCTTCAACTCCAAACCCAGAGCACCCTGCTCACGTTTGCAGCGCTGGGAGATCCAGGAGAGCTCAGTGGCCTCGGGCTGGAGGGGCCAGGGACTGACCGGCCACCTCACAGCCATGGTCACCCAGTAAAGGCCATGCCAGACTGGATTTGAGACCAGCTTTGGGGGGACCGGTTGAACCATGGCCACGTGGCACATGTGACTGTGGGGTGTGTGACTCACAAACCACAGCACAGCCATTGCAACCATGCAAGTCCTTCAGGCCTAGCTCACCTGACAAAGTGAGGAGAACATTTCCAGCAGCCAGCCATGCTAGGCATCAGGGAAGGTATTAAACTGGAGAGGGATTGCCTCAATGAGTCTACAAACTTCGTCCAGTGGCATCACCAAGATGACAGCTGTGAAATCTGTGGACCCAAACTGGTGTGTGGAGAGTTGGACTTAACTGGAGAAAAAAGGACAGTTTCACCTACCCTTCCCACAGGGGTCTCTAGAGGGACTCTAGGGAGGGCTTGTGATCCCCAGCAGATGAAATAAAGGCCCCAAAACTAAATCCAGAGAGCCCAGCTTTCATTCAGGTGCTTCATATCACCCCCCAATCCTCCTGTTCCCAGCACAACTCAGCACTGCCTCTTCTGCTCTTTCTCCCTGCTTCACCTTCTCCTGTGATCCCGAGCCTCTCCCTGCTGCAGGGCACCCTCAGCCAGGCTGATAAAGCACTCACCAGGCACTCACCCAGCTACAGAGCGAGCAAAGAGCACGAGCAGGGTCCAGGTGAGCAGCTGCAATGATCCACGTGTTGGTTTAGAGCATCTGCCCACCACTGCCACGTCCTCCCAGATCCTGACAGTCCCCAAACCACGCTTCCTCCACCTGGCCTGTGTCCTCTCCTTACCCTCAGGACTTCACCTGCTTGCTGAAGCCAAGGGAAGGAACTCGAGGCGAACTCAACATCAGAAAACAAGCACAAGGGATTGCCTGACCTTCTCAGAGATTTCAAACATTATCTTACCTTTTTACAATGAAACTTTGAGAGCGTTTTACTATCTTTGTCCTGCATAAGCCTTCCACCTCAGAATGCTCTCCAGATTGCTCTGACCCTTCCTCCAGTTCTGCCTCCATCAGAATTCTTCTAAGTGTTGACACTGGTTCCTATCCTGTTTACCCAACTTGTCCGTAGCCACAGTCTCCTGAACCGTGTTTAGCTGCCTCACGCTGCACCGTGACAGGATCACGTTACCATTTTGAGTTCTCTGGATGTTGAAGTGAGCATAAAGGACCTTTCTCTGTGCATCAGGGCACATGATCAAGTTACCACATCCCTGCAAGTTCTTGCCTGTGAGCTGAGCCACTGTGACCACCCAACTGCACAACCGTGACAAGCACAAAGTGTCTTATTTAACACACTTTCACCGTGCATGAGGCTGCTGCACCACTGAATGGAGCTGAGGGGTGCCTCATGCCATTCACATACCAGCTGCTGGGGTAATCAGTGTCTAAAATCCAGCAAGGGATTTACAAGCTTTCAGTGAAACAACGAGAGGTGGGACAACCCACAGGCGACTCTGAATACAGATATTGAAAATAACTGCAAGACTTTTACAGGAATGAGATACTTGTCTGCTCTCCAGATCATCCCGCCTCACATCTTCATCACCTCCCCATATGCTGCACGCACGTGCAATTCTGTGCTACAGCATCAATCACCATAAAAATCAGAGAGACTCTGAGTTATTCAGGTAACGCTTGGGACGTGTTGCAAAAACGGCACGTGAAGGAAAAAGGGAGTTACAGCTTTAACTCTGGAGACTTTGCCATCTCTTCCCATCATTAGAAAAAAACCCAGACAGTGATGATGCACCCACAGAGGAAAGAAGTTTTCCGAAAGGGGAAATTCCTGTGTTTCCTTTCTGAGATTTGGCTCTTAAGAAAAGAGCATTTATCTAATATGATGCAAAGAAGTAGCACGGATCTCTTCTGGTGAAAACAAAGGGAAAATCCTGGGGAAGGATGGTGTGGCCATGGCATTAACGATGCTGTATCTCAGCTTGGTGTCTCCAGTGCAGTCCAAGGCTAAGCACTACACAAGAGCACATTTTAAGTGCAGTTTTCTAATCAGAAAGGCTTTTAAAGAATACCTGGCCAGTGCCTGCTGTGGCTGCAATCAGATTTCCTTTAAAATCATAAAAGAAGGAGCATTCAAAGGAGGAAACGTCCCCATAAAATCTGCAGAGCAGAATTGCCAACAGTGAGGCACAGCCAGCTGCGCTCTCAGCTCTGGGCATCTGCAGCTGGGATGGAAACGCAGCACGGGTCTCAAAATCCCGGCCTGCTCCTGGCTTCCCAGGGGTTTGGCCAGGATCCTGGTGGGCTCCCACTGGGGAGAGACCCCCCTGACACAGATGCCCTCCACCAGAAACTGATGAGCCAACCTCCAGGCACTGGGATTCTGATCTAGGCTTGTAACCTTTCCTTCGTTTGTATTGCTCTGTGCCCATTTTCTACTGCTGTTGGGACAACTGAAGAGGAGGGAATGCTAAAAAGCACCTCAGCCACATTAAATCAAATTAAACATTTGGGGAAATCTGGTTTTGCTATCTGGAGACTCAAAAAAAATGGGGTGGCAGGGCATGGATGGATTTTCTGCAATTTTCCTATTATCTATGCTTAGAAGACTCATGTCTTTTTTCTTGTCCTTCCTACAGCCTGTTTTGGTTTTATCAACTACCCTCAAAAAAAAACCCAAACCCAAACAAAAAAACAAAGCAATAAAAAACCCCCTGTTAAATCAAAGGCCATAACGAGCACATCTTGCAAGTATCAATAACTCCATGTACTGAAAGAGCTGGGAATGCTTAAACTTCAGTGGCAATTTCAAGTAGCATGTTCTTCAAGCTGCCATTGCAACAGTTATCGAACTCTCCTTCTCCAAGATAGACACCAGCAATACAAATCAGATTTTTCTGAAGATCTAGGGAAAGAAAGATCAGTGGCTTTGGGAAAAATCAGACAGAAGGAGTGATTAAAGAAGATTCCAGGAGGCAATAAAGCATTTATACAAAATGTCTCATAACAACAAACAAATTAGGGGGAGGCAGCTGTATGGGGGGAGCGGGGGAGAGGTACTTACACTCTTCTTCCATAACAACTATTTTAGTTTCTGAGGCTGGTAAGACTTGTGGTGCTTTCGTTGTTCCTGGGGAAATTAAGGTAAGAAAGTAGTGAACAAAACATCTCTTTTGAGCAGAGCAGGGTGGGCGTAGCTGCGGTGGGGAGGAGCAGAGGGGCAGGTGCTGCTGGGGGGCACAGGCTGGGGGCTGTCACGGTGTTAGTGCTGGTTTAGGGCAGGGGACTGGGGGGGCAGAGTCAGGACAAGGAGTGTCCCTGCAGGGAATGGCACAGGGCACGATGTCCCCTCGCTGTGAAGGGCCTCCTGTCATGATAAAGAGGCAGAAATGGCTCAGGGTTCACCTGGCAGGAGATGAGCGAAACAGTGGGAGGTTTTCTTAGCCCTGATGGCCACAAGAGTGCCAAAATGGGACGGCAGGACATGGTAGTGGGGGAAAACGGGGAGTTTAAGAAAAGGTGGGATTTTCTGAAGAGCCTCCATCCCACGGGTACGTGAAGATCTGCAACACAAACTGATGCTCCTACAAGAGCTGGAGGAACATGACACAGATGAAGGCCCCAGGCAATAGGGGAGACAAGCACAGGTGGTGATTTCCTCTTTCTTCACCAGGATACTGGGAACCCCAATGCCCACAGGCACCAGCTCCACTCAAACCCGCTGGCAGCACCAGCACCTTTGGGGAAGTCCCTCAGACCCTCTGGATGCACAAAGGAGAAAGCCCCAGGAGCCTGGGCTGGGAGTGCAGTGCCTGTCAGAGACAGGGGTGAGACCCCACAAAAAGCTAGAAGCAGAAAGAATTTTTTGTACAACTTGACTTTTTCCGCAGTGTTTAATAAGGGGCAGGGCAGTTGAGGAGATGTCGAGACATTATCTGAGGAAAAAAAGAGTCTGGAACAATCCCATCTCACCTGTGCCCTCGTGGCCACGTGAGATCAACATCAGACTATTCAATAAAGAGAACTGGGAAATGGGACATTTTTCTAAGAAAGCATCTAATTTACTTCAAAGTCACAAAAATCTGCAATACAACCAAAGCACAGTATATTTTGACTAAGCCCAGAAGCATTTCCGCAGAAATTAACACCCTCATGAAGTTTCTCAGTGCAAAAGCATTTATTTCTGAGCTGGGAGTTTTGTGGAAATACCGGAATTGTAGAGGAGGGATGAGGTGAGGCTTTGGCTGATGGGCATTTTCTAAGTGCCAAGGAGTCTCTGCTCTGCAGCCACTCTCTCTCTCTCTCTCTCTCTAAAGATGTGGTGGTTTTGGTGACTTGCAACGGATCTGTACGGCTGAAAAGCTGCTTTTCTGAAACTGAGAAGTGGTATTGGAATGGAGCAAAGAGCACTTTGCAACAGAAGCAAAAACAGGATCAGTGCTGGGGAGCCTGGGGAAGAAAAAACAGGAGACAACACACGTGTGGCTTCAGATGCCCTGACGAGTTTTCTCCTGAAAGGTATCACAGAAGAAGGGAGCTTGCAGAAGTGAGGAAAGCTGCTGAGATCCCAAGAAGGCCCAGCAGTAAGGGAAGAGGAATACTCCAGGACAGCACATGCCTGCATTCTGGGGAAGGCTGCTTAACTCTGGGTAGCTCCAGGGGAAAGAGGAGAACAGAGTGCAGAGGGGTGACAGGGCTGCCAAAGCCTCCAGGGATCACCATCACCTGGGCACTGCTGTCCTGGCAGGTGGTCTGCAAGCAGCAGCAGGGTGTGTGTGCAGCTGAGCAGCAAGCCAGGGGCAGACTGGCGAGGCAGCTGAGAACGTGGATTCATCCAGGCAGGGAATCCACCAGACTCACAGCACCCTGCAGTGAGATCTCCGCGTGTCTTCCATGGTTTTTCAGGTCTTAACACATTTCTGGGCACCTCAGGTGCGAGCCCATCCCTGCTGTGAGTGGTCCTTGCCACACAGCGTGGCTTCTTGAGGAGGGAGAGCCGAACCCTGACGTGTGCTGCCTCCTCTGCCTGCAGGAAGGGGCTGCTGGAGGTCGCAGTGGCCAGATGTGCATTTACCTGGTGTGCAGGTCAGAGCCCGGCAGCAGGCACTGCTCAGCCACACTCCTCCTCTGGCGAGAGGGGTGCTGGTGGTGGGGAAGGGGCAGCAGAGCAGCCCTGGTGGCTGCTCATGGGGAAGGGAGGTTGCACACGCAGCTCCCATCAAACAGGAGCAGTTTATGTGGCGTGGGACAGGAAAAGAAAGGAGAGCGCTGCCTCAGTTTCTCACTCGGGACACCTTTCCCATCACAATCGGAAACACGCCCAGCAGAGCAGCAGGGCTGAGCTCACAGACACGGAGGATGAAGGCGGGGAGGTGTGAGCACGGAGAGCCTTCCTCCAGACTTCGCAGGCACTGGGATTGACCCGGCAGGATACCTGAGGGGGAGGCTGTGTGACGCTGCAGCTTCACGGAACAAAAGCTTCAGGATGGCAAACAGGCGGAGGTTAACAGAGAAAATACCGCCAGAAAGCAGCAGGAGAAAGCTGCCTTCCCTCACACCGGGATAAGGCTGGCGAGAGAACAAAAACTGGATCCCAGCAAAGGGCGGCAGAGCCCAGAGCCAGAGCGCAGCGCTCAAAGCCCAGGCTGCCGCAGCGCCTGTTGTGAATGGCAGGAGGAAGGGCTTAGGAAATACACTCACCCCCTCCCTAGCTGTGCCCTCCCAGCTTCTGGCAGCCACTGTAGGGACTTTCTGAGCCGGAGGGTGCATCCAAACCATCGTGTTAAGCAATATAATTATTATGACCAAGATAATAATAAAACCACCTAACCTCAGACTCCATCCGCTGAGCTCTAAGAGATGGAGCACACATTCTAGGATGAAAACCAGAAGCAACTTCACTCATCACAAAGCTATGGTCTAATTACTTGTCTTCTGGTGAGTTTTGCTTCTCAGAAATTCTTTAAAAAATGAAAACATCAAGCCCACCAGCTTTCTTTCCTCCTTACCCCTTTTTGAAAAAATACATAGCCTGTAAGTTTATTTAAAATGTAAATTAACCACATTGCCAGTGACAGATAACAAAGATAAACATTTATGCTAAGCTGCATTTTTCTTATCTCCCAAGATTGTTTTACTCGATCTCCTGAAAGCATGAAACAAAATACAAGACAGACCACGTGCAGGACCTTTCTGTGGAATGGCAGACAGCTCGAGACATTTGCTGGCTTCTTCACTTACCACTTTTCACATTCAGGCTGCCTTTTGCGGTGTCTTTCCCTAAAACGTTCTCCGCTTCGCAGCTGTACTCCCCAGCATCTTCAAGCTTCACCTTGTTGAACTGCAGTCTGGAAATCTTTCTGTTGAAAAGTACAGCAGACATTTCTTACTCGATTGCTGACCAACCTCATGAAGTGACAACCATTCCTGGCCCTGGGATGCTGCCTGGAGGGTCATCCCTGCTTGAGAGGATGGGCTGCCTGACCTTGCAGGCTGAATAGGCACTCGAGCCTGGACAGGATTTGGACAAGTCCCTTCCCAGGATTTTCTAGGGGAACACCTCCCTCTGAACCCACTGCTCTGAGTGTGGTGCGTGGTTTGGCCTGACACCTGCTCTCATTCACACAGAAAGCCTTGTGAGGGCTCGAGGCCAAGAGTCCCAGCACCCCAGCACAGGCTTTCCACACTGGAAAAAAGCCACTTCACGGATGGACAGTGGGATCTGCCTGCCAGACCGAGATGTGGAGAGGAGATGCCTGTTCTGCACCTTCCTCGGCAGGAATGCCGAGCAGTCAGTGCTCCACCACTGCGTTCAGCAGTGCCACACGCTCAGCACAAACACCCACGGGGCCCAGGGGGACTCATCCCTCTCCAGCCTGCACATCCAGTCCCTGGGGTTTGCCCTGGACGTACCACTGGCAGCTTCATCTGGGCCTAAAAATAGGGCAAGCACCTCGTCTCCCCCAAATACACACTCCGATGGACTACGGACATGTGGGGCTGGGCTGCACACACTCATCTTACCAGCCAGAAGTGCCTTGAAAGAGCAGGAGAGGGAGGGTGTGAGGACTGCCCGTGCCACCTCACAGCCTGTGCTGCTCCTCCACGGGAGAGGGAGCAGCTCTGCGGCAGAGCTCTGCGGCGCTGCGGGAAGGAGCATCGCCTTTCCCACTGGCTGTGACTCATTCCCTGGGATGGCTCTGACTAACAGGCAAAACCTTTTGTTGCCCAGTTTAACAGGGATCTATCGGAGCCTTCAGCACACCCTGAGCGCCACTCATGAGACCGCAGTGGGACTCCCACATGAGACCCTCTGTTTTACTGCATTTCCTTCCATTGTAGCCATCTTATCAAAACCCGCCCTGTCTGCTCTTCTCATGAGAACCTCTCCGTCTGCTTTCTACCCCGAGCTTTTACCTCAGGTCTGTGTCCTACAGTCACTTCATTTAAAGACTTGGAAGCATTGCCAGCTTTAGAGAGAGGTCCCAGTGGCCGACGTTGCTGAAGGCAAATATAATTCCATTTATGTGGAAAATAATCATTAGCCTTGGACATAGCTGCAACGTTCCACGTGTCATCCGAGAAGGACTTTTCTTTGGGCTGTGCAAATCATTGTCCACAGGAAGCCCTTCACAGAAGCACACTGGCATCTTTTTAACACCCTGACAGGCTGTTCTCCTGGGAGGCACGGCGCAAGGACGCAGCAGGAACATCTCACTAGTTATATTAGTAAATTAAAAGCACTTGGAGACAACTTGGTAGAGCTCCCAGGAAACAGGCGCTGCCCTGTTTTACAGGATGCGGTCAAGTGTTCAATTGCATGAGCTGGGGCCACATGTGGAGCAATTTTTAAATGGATGTTGACAGTATGCAAAGACCTCTTGAATCCCTCTAACTGTAGGCCTCCCCTAACCCATTCGTGCAGCGACCTGGGCCAACACATTCCAACATGGGAGCCTAAACAAGAGGGCTGATTCTGAGTGCTGCAAAGCTGCCTTGACTCCCGGCCCGACACCCTTCTCTGAGTGTTCTCAAGTCCCGTAGCGTAGCCTGGGACAGCCCTGGCCATCGTGGCCCTCACTGCTGTGCTGCCTCAGGAGCCAGGCAACGCACAAGAGAGAGAAAAGCATTTGAGGGCGTCCAGTGCCTGCTGCTGCCCTGCGGCTGTTGGCTCCTGCATCTTGCTGGGAGGGACAGCGGGTGCCTAACGAGGGGTGGGCTCTGCTGGGCTGCAGTACCTCGTTCAGGAGCATGTTCCCCACTCCATCCATAGAGGAAGGGGTGGAAATGCTCATCAAAAGGGCGAGATGGCTCCAGAATGCAACTCCAAGACTGCTCCCAGCCCAGTCGTTACTTTCTCCCTGCTGTCTGAACCCTCTCTGCCAGAATACACCATTTGTTTTACAAGCCAGCCCTGGGACAGGCTGCATTGCAGGCAGCACATGCCGAAAGCAGCTTGGAAGAACGAGGCTCTAACTCAGAGTCCACAGAAGACACCACCCTGGCACATCAGCACGCTGGGGCTCTCTGCCAGGGCAGAGCTGAGAGCATCAATGGACACGCTGCCTTCAGCTACAGATGTTCTAGCGATAATTGGCTGCATGGCAATCTCAATCCACAGCACATTTCACCAGGTGGAGCAACTGGAAAAATCCACTACTGTATCAGAATATCACCTAGGTACGTGATCTTTTACAGATAAGGGGGTTTAAGTCCCAAAGATATGAATTAGGGAGTTACTAGTGGCACAAAAGGGGCCACACTTGACAGATTCAGCTCCAAGAACAGGGGGAGAGACATTTGGTCTTTTACCTGGAACTGGAGAGGAACATGAGCAGAATAACGAGTGATGTTGGCATTCGGAGCATAGCAACATCAAGGCGAAACCAAAGGGGATCACTTTGTTTTAATGCACAAGACTTGTACTGCCAAAAGAGCTTATTTTTATTTGCCGTCACAATTTGTTGAAATTAGCCTGGACTGTGAGATCCACTTGAAAAATCAAGAGCTTTTTCTTGCTTTTCATAGCCCAGGCCAGTGGTGCGGCCCCTCTTGGTCTCCACACTGTGCTGTATAAAGTCAGGTGACAGGCTTGGGGGAAAAGAGATGAAGGTTGGAGATGTGGATCAGCTTTCACGTGGAGCATAATTGCAAAGAGAATTTCCCTTTTCCAGGAAGCACTGAAACAGCCAGAGATGCCTCGCTTCACAGCATTAACCATGAGCCTTTTAATTAACATGGATGACGCCTGTGCACTGGAAGAACTGAGCTGAAGGATGTCAAAGGGACAAGTCCTCGCCTGATCTATGCGTGCCAAAGGTGACCAGCCTGGTTTTGCTCTATTTTACTATCTCCAAGTGCTCCTGCAATATCACAAAACTCCTTTGGAAATCAGCTTTTCAGAGTCGTGTTCTTCCCCCTGCTGTCCCAGGTACTTTGTTCTCCTGAGGGCTGATTTTACGGACACACCAAGGAGTGGCGTCCAAGGAGTTACACTGGGCACAGGAGTTTGGGACGAAGGCTCCTGGGCAGCGTCTCCTGGGGACAGCAGGCCCTGGGAGAGCCCTACGTGTGCGTTCACAAGGGTGCCTGGCTGCCAGACGATGCCATTCTTCTGGAGGAGGGCGCTGCCCCGGGCTGTTTGCTCAGTGAAAGGGCCAGGGCCACTGACAGATCCCATCATTTCGCTGCAGTGCAACTCTGTTGACATCTCCTTCCTCCGGGGGAAAATCCGCCTCATTGTCTTCCCTGACCCTCAGCACATATGACTTAGCCACGCACTAATTATCTCCTGTAGTGCCAGTGGAGGCATGAGCCATGGGGAATATGCTGTCTGCAAGCTCTGAGGGATAGGATTCACAAGGAGACCTTCAGCCTGGCCAAAAGAAGATCCCCCAAAATACCTTTCTGGCCAAGAGAAAAGAGTCCCCCAGAGGGCAGTTTGGAGGGATGAGTAAATTACCCTCTTCAGTGCCAATCTCCAGACTACAATGGGAAACAGGGAGATCAGCCCTTGGCCAGGACCTACACAAAGATCCTGGCAAATTCTGGCTGGGAAGGGTGTCCTCATCGGCTGTAATTTAGACATCTAAATGTGAGCTCAGGCCCTGAGGCCTCCAGTGAAGCGAGAGGAGAAGAAACAGGCCCTGCCTCTGAGCCAAGGAGGAACTTCTCATGACAGCAGTCATGTTCCCACCAGCACTTTGGTCAAGCTTGAATCATTTTCCCCCTCTTACCCTACTGCCAAGTGGAAATGGGGCCATCTTCCCAGGTCATCTCCTCACCAAGCCATTCACGTCAGAGCATGGGATCAGGAGAGCAGCTGCGATGAGCTGCCCCCGAGACACCTACACTGAGCACTCTGCGTTCCCGGTGTGAGCTCAGCCCCTTCTGCATCGTTCTGGACAAGAACAGCTCTAGGATCACTACTGTTGTAGTATTTTATTAGTCTTCTAAAAATAGGGTAACTAACACATAAGTAACAAAGAAGTCAAGGAATAAGCTGATGAAGAGAATTTGGAGACTACCCCATATGTGGCCCCGAAATTGTCAATGAAGAGCACTGCACATAGTAAACACACCTGAAACCCCAGGAAAAGGAAACTCCCAAACGTGACCCTTGCAAAGGACACACACTGGACGCCCTGCTGTGGTCACCCATTAACTCCACTCCCCTCTGTCTGCACGGAGAGCCGGCGGCAGGGAGCACACCGGCATTGCCGAGAGCAGGAGTGCCAGCAGTCGCTGTAACGTGCACTGCCTGCATCCTGCCAGAGGTTTAACTGGTGCCTACGTGCTGCCCTGGCACTCTCACTGAGCTGCATTTGCCCTGAGAGAGCAGGTTAATGACTGGCAAGAAGATTCAGGACATCCAGCTTAAGAACCACAAGTGGTGTCCAGCAGCCATCAAACACCGGGCAGCCCCAGGGGATGGGGCAGGGGCTCTGGGGGGACACATTCATCCTCCCCAGCACTCAGAGGGTTAAATCCAGGCAGAGGGAATCTCTGCAATGCAAGGGCAGCGCGGGGATGGCCATGGCAAAGCCCCTTTGTCTGGCAGGGCAGGAGTAGCCAGGAGCATCCTCTCCCTTGCACAGCCCCCCTGGTCTCTTCCCTGCCTTCCAGCTGTGCTCAGCAGAGCACAGCAGAGCTGGGCAGGACGGCTGTGCTTGCAGTGCTTGAGGAAAACAAGTGTCCTGTGCTGGCTGCTCTGCGCTCCAGAGCATCATCTGGCCAGCTCAGTATCAGCTACCGAGAGAACAAATGGGAAAGGGCACAGAAATGCCCTCAAGCAAAGCAATCAAATAAGAGGGGTAAGGACGGGAAGGTTGGGAGTTTTCAGCTTGGCCATCATCCCTTCTGCATCTCCCTTCCTCCCCTCACACCATCATCTGACCCGCTCTGTGCTTGACCTGCTGGGATGCTGGGAGACAGGCAATGTCCTTGCAGTGCCCAGGACAGGACCAACCATCCCCTGGCCCACTCTGCCTGCTCTCTCCTACCCCTGTTCCCCAACATTAAAGTGCTGTTCTAACCTGAAAAGCAGATTTGCCCCTTCTCTGCTCAGCAGTGCTGTGGTCTGTCTGTGCCCAGGCTTGGGCCAGGCTGATTTTAAGAGGAAGACTCGACCAGTCTTCACTCTGCAGAGCTGACACTGACGCTGGTCTCAGAGTGAGGGCTGGAATCACTTCTGGGTCGGGCAGTGTCAACAAGAGGGGAGAAGATCGATAAGTACACTCCAAAGAGCAGGGTCACTTGTGCAACCCCCTCCAGGCTCAAATGCAGCCAGGGGTGTTCTGGCAGTGGGAAGAGGTGTGGGGCAGCAGAGGCCGTGACACACAACCACACCAGTGCCTGGAGCGGACTTTGTGGCTGCTGTGTTGAGAGGCAAACCCCTGCGTGCTGCTGCTCTCTGTGCCTGGCCAGGCTGCGGCACCTGCCAGGGTGTGACATCAATAAATGAGCAAAAGCTGAGTTTTGGGCTCCGGCTGAAGCACAGACCCGATGTAATTGCAGGGTCTTTGTATTACTTCTGGAATTCAAGGCAATCAATCCATCCTACGAATGCTTCCTCCAACCCCAATGCCAGGATTTTAATTTCTTTGAGAAAATGTAGGTCCTGGAGCAGTACTCTGAGGCCAGCTCCCAGCAGGTTCTTTCCGTGCTTCCTGTGATCTCATACAGGAACAGCTTCCCAAGAGCCAGGGACTTCCCAGCACCAAATGTGGAACAGACACCTCGCCATCCCAAAGTGTGTGACCTCAACACAGAGACAAGGCCCCCTCGGGGTGCCCAGGTCTCACTGTCTCAGCAACCAAACCATGAGCTTGTTCTGCGGCAGGGAGGGAAAAGAGGGCCAGGGCTGCTGAGGAGAAGGCACAGAGGTCCTAGTTTGGAAGCGTATCACATATTAGATGGAGGTTGATATGCTGGGCAAATCAGAGGCAGGAGCAAAGCTTCAGGGATTGCCAGAAGTGGGGAGAAAGGCCTGAAAGGACCTTTAAAGCAAAGCACATTGGTTGTAAAGAACCAAGGAGGAGAGGGAGGTGCCATACCAAGAGCAGCAGTCATGGGGACAGCCCTGGGCAGAGCCCAGCAACCGCGATGAGCAGAGCCAGGCTGCAAATCCTGACACCAAGAAAAAGCATTTTGGGGAAGAGAGATCATGGGAAAGGGGTGGCACCTTCACATGGGCAGGGAACTACTGCTCAAAACCTCCGTGAAACACCACCGTGGTCACACACAGGGTGTGCAAGAGATCTAGACGAAGTTTTGGGTCTCCTTTCTGAGTTTGGGGCCTTTGGGATGCATGCCATTCTTTTCTCCCCAGGCCACTTCTCTGCAGCTGGCACACGTCACAGACCCTCACCGGTGTCTGCTCCACGGCCGATCCACGCCTGCAGGCCTGCGATGTGCTGTGCCGGATGAACCGCCAGCAGCCGCAGCCCTCACCCCAGCCCTGCTCCCCGAAGGTAAAACATCCTAACTTAAACAGGGTGGATGGGATTTCAGCTCCTGTCTCAGTGAGGGCCTCGACCTAATCGGTGACATTTTGCAACCGCCGTGGGCGAAGGTCTGTAGAGAGAGATTTTTGGGTGGTTTTTGGGTTTCCTTTGTAAGCAGCCAACATGGCTGGAGAAGCCACACAAAATTTCAGGCACATAAAGCTCCTTCCACCTCTAAGTTTGCAGAGCCCATCAGCTGAAGCAGCCCAGCAACTGACCGTGACTCGTTAGCAACTATAATGCAGTCAAGTTTGATTAAATGTCCATTCCCTGACTCTCTCAGGAGCCCCAACTTGCAAAGTTTGTGGATTGTTTGAGCTCAGGACCCAACTGCTTCTCCTTTCAGTTCTCAAATTCCCTGGTTCAGTCCCAGGTGCATTGGCCAAGTTGATGTCCATCATCTCCTCTAAAACAACAAGCAGACAAACAAAGGAGATGCTCTCCTTCACACCCCCCTCCAATAAAGTGCCTTCAGCAGCTAAAACCAAATCCCAAATATCGGAGACTCATAATGACATCGTGAGAGTTAGCAAGGCAGCAGCTCCCCTGGTGATTATAACAACACCGGTGCTTGAGAAGAGTCTTCGCTTCAAGGCATCTGGAATTGCTCTTGCAAGATCCATTGTCAAATGAGCTTTTCCCTTTGTTTAAAAATGTCAGCCCGAAGACCCCTGCCAGAGTGGTGGTATAGCCTGCTTGGGCTCACTCTGGCTCCCACAAGGCTTCAGCAGTCCTCTTTGCCCCTCCTTGTCTCCAGGCTTAATTAGGAAATCATTTATCTTTATTGGCACTCTCTTTCCCCTGCTGCTTTGGCATTATTTTTTTTTTTTTTGCCTTCATTCCAGGGCAGTGAGCTGTACAGGGAAGACCACAGCCCCATTCATTGTGGGTGGGGAATAATCTACGACTGGGAGCCCTACAAGGAAGACCCCAGCAATGAATCTGCTCAAGTGGCATCGCCTGAGGGACTACTGTAGAGAACCAGGAGAGGAGGGCATCCCTTGGCTCCACTTACAGGCTAACAATAGGGATTCCTGGTGATACTGAAAGTAGGACACTACTCCCAAGGGATGTCATATGGTCAGCCTGTCCCAAACTGAACTGCCAGCGCTCTCCAACCTAACGATACGCCTACTTCATCACCCCAGCAATGTCCCTTGGTAGGAGAGCACACAAAGAGAAGGGGCTGTAAGGACAGGCACAGCTCAGGGACTACCAGGCTCCAGCTGAAGATCTGCGTGTCCCAGGCTGAGCCCCGAGCACGGCTTCAAGAGGGGAAGGTTCTCTACACCTCCACCAGTAAAAGCTCCCTTGGCTTCCTCCACAGCTGGCATTGACCATGTGCCAGGATAGTGAGAAAGTCAAAACACAGCCTGAACTTCCTGGGAGCCAGCAGCCTCAATCAGACCTCGGACACACTCGGCTGAAAATGGCATCGCTTTGGCAGCTCAGAGGGAGAGCCACTCACTAGGCTGTACTTCCACTACCACAGGCAATTCTTTCTGGGTAATTTCTCTGGGTTCCCCATCAACTGTGTTTTGTTTAAATTGAGACAGAGATAAAATTCCAGCCAATAATTTCTTCCACCTTAAAGAGAGGTTTCCCCTTCGTGCAAGCCAGGCTTGCCCCAGCCTGTCACTAATTACAGATGGAACATGAAGTTCAGAAAGGAGGAATCAGTATTATTCCCTTCCCTCCAGCAAATATCCATTGAAAAAACCTGACTCCTTTGCCTGATGGCACCAGAAGTTTTGCCAGTAAGTTTAAAAAGAAGAGGGAAAATGATTGATGGAAAAGCTGAAGAGCTGACACGCACTTGAGCGCTCCTCTCCTCCTTACAACATATACATCCCTTATTTTGAAAGAGATCCCCTGTTCTAGAGATCAGACGAAAACTCGATCACAGAAAAAAAGTGTTTCAGTCACACTTTCTAGTTAGAGACCTTAAGGCTCTTTAAACACGTGGGGAGGAAAGCCAGGCATGAGTCACAGAGGGCAACCATGTTCTTGTCTCCCATCCTAGCCCTCTGCATGCTAAAGATCTCAGAGCTGGAGACAGATTTCAGCCGCACCCAGCTCTGCCAGGACCTCACAGGACCAAGGGAAGCACTATGGACATCACTTTGCTGGAGGGCTCCTTTTGCCTGGCTCCAGCAGGAAACTCCATTGGTTTTAGGATTACACTTCCAAAGAAATGATCCTGTGCACCTGGCCAGGTCCTGCACAGCCTGAGAAGCTTTTTTGCCTTGTGTACTTTTCCCATGAAGGTCCCTCCCCAGTGCTCCATTTCTGGCCCTCTGAAATCCCCGCTCTGAACTGAAAGAAAGAGCAGAGGATTATCTGGAGACCAGTGTTATCTCTAAGTGGAGCCAGATGTATAAATCCCATTATTCTTAAAATAATCATTATAGAATAAGATGTCCTTTCAGAGATTTACAGTTTAGGATGCTTATCCGTCCCCGGAGACCTCTCCCAACACGCTGGAAGTAAAGATCTACACCCATATCGCATGTCCCTCCACTAAACTTGGCCCCACCAGCTGCATAATGAAGACATCAAAGTCATGAGGGCTCCCTCAACCCTCAGCCTGCTCTGAGCAGTTTTTAATGTTTGTTCCATGCAGTCAAGACCAGAGGGAGGCAGCTCCAGTGCCAGTGGCCACTCTGCCTCCAGTTGTTTTCAGCACTGGGGCCCAGCACGCCCGGTGCAGGGGACGAAGGCGGGAAGGCCAGAGTGGGTGTGCACAGACCCATCCGGATCTCTCGGAGAAGTGCTCCTGCACTGCTTAACAAGGGGCAAATGCTCACTGAGGGGTGATTCTCTCAGAACTGTCCCACAGAATGGCAGACTCATTTAGGCTGGAAAAGCCCTCTGAGATCACAGAGTCCAACCACTCTCCCAGCACTGCCAAGGCCACCAATAAACCATGTCCCCACGTGACACATCTGCACATTTTTTTAACACTTCCACCACTTCCCTGGGCGGCCTGTTCCAATGCCTGACCACCATTACAGTGAAGAAGTTTTTCCTAATATCCAAACTGCCCTTGGCACAGCTTGAGGCCATTTCCTTCTGTCCCTGCTCAGCAGCTGCTTCAGTGCAGTCTCCATAGCCTGGTCCCAGCACAAGACAGGCACGTTTTAATGGCAGCCGGGAGCAGAAGCTGGGATGGGAAGTGATTCTGGGGATGCTTTGGGCTCACACCTTTGCTGCTGAGGGAGTCTCAGATGCTGGAGGAGGTAGGTGCTCAGCTTTCTTTAAAATGTTTATCCTTGGGCTTATTTTGCCAGCAGGAAGCCCTCCCAGCACCGCACATCTTTGGCCTCTCACAGGAGAGCCAACATGTTGCCACGGAAACTGGTAAATGCACAATTATGACTTGACAGCAGTGCCCTGAGGAAAGGGGACCAACCTCCTTCCACACGGTTCTGTCCCTGGCCCAGGGACCGCGTGTCCCCCCTGCACCGCTGGGGTGGGATGCTAGCCTGGCACAGCTTCGTGCTGGACACGGGGTGCCAGGAGGCGAGGAAGGACTGGGATGTCTGGGAGCACAGCAGGGGAGTGCTGCGAGGGGATCCCTCCCCAGCTGGGTGTCCGGTCCGGGGCCGGCTGCTCCCTGGCTCCGAGGGGAATTGCTCCCCAGCACCGTCAGCCCGCAGGGATGCACAGGCGGGATTCCCACGCCTGGCTGCAGAGCCTGGTGCAGACATTTCTCCAGGGCATACCAGCCCCAGCACCCACTGCTGAACAACCAGGGCCATGGGACTGACAAGGGCCACAAAAACCACTGAGAGCAGCGGAGGAGCGAGGCAGGCACGGCTCTGCCCCACCTCTGCTGCCTGCGAGCCCAGACAGCCCTTCCTGAGCAGGCGGCACCCAGTTATCCTGGATCTGCTGGTGTTTCCACTGACCACCTCTCTGCCTCCTCCCAGAACAGCCACAAGTCCTCGAATTATTACAAAGGAGGTCAACCATCTTGGGTGTAACTCTGGAACCAAACTGAAATTAAATTGGAGCAATTGGCAACGCCCCATTCAAGCACTGACGGATTTTTCTAACTGATTTGTAGTGGCCTTTAATTTTAAAAATTGCTACTCTATCAAGTCCATAATGAGCTTTTACTCACACACCCAAAACATACTTAGCAAAGAATTACTATCAAATTTTCCAAGGCGTCAGGCAGTTGCAAGCTGACTGTTGCTGGCTAGGTCAGGATGTGTGAATGTAAGCACAGTCATGATTAGGGAATAATTTAAAGATACATTACAGGTAAATATTGGGCCTTGAGAAATATCAACATTGATCCATTTAAATCAGTTCCCAGTGAGATCCCCTTAGCTTGGTCCCTGGGGCCTCTTTCTCCAGGTGTTTCAGCACTGCCTGAAGGAGGTGGTCCTGAGGGTGATACTCACTGAGAGTCACCTGAGAGCTTTGCTGGGAGGGGACTTTGGGGCAGATGTGATGGAGCTTGCCCTGGGTGGAGAGATGAAAGGATTCGCACGAGACGAGGTCTCTGCAGGTGACTGTGGCCCCTGACCAGTGCTGTGATGTACTCTTGCATCTCAGCCCTGCTCAGCGTGGAGGAGACCGAGAGGGGATCTCATCAATGCATATAAATATCTCCAAGGGGTGTCAGAGGATGGTGCCAGACTCTTTTCAGTGGTGCCCAGGGACAGGACAAGGAGTAATGGCCATAAGCTAAACCATGAAAAGTTCCATCTTGACATGAGGAAGAACTTCATTACATTAAGGGGGCAGAGCACCGGAACAGCTGCTCGTGGAGGTTGTGGAATCCCCCTCTCTGGACACATTCCTGTGTCACCTGCTCCAGGTGACCCTGCCTTGGCAGGGGGGTTGGACTGAAGGATCTCCAGAGGTCCCTTCCAGCCCTAACTAATCTGTCATTCTGTGAGCCTCGCAGTGGCCTTATGCTTCTGTGTCCACCTAAATTCAGGAGAGAGCAAACCAATTCCTTCCACAGCCCTGCTGGTGAGTGATGGGGCAACAGCTGGGTTTGGGAACCTTCTGCATCCAACCCTCTAATCACAGAGCAGGAGTCACCCCAGGCAACCTGAGCTGCCCACACCCAGCCCACAGCTACCAGGGAAAGCCTTGTCTCCCCGTGTCACAGGACACCTGTCTCAGGTATCCAGTGCCTCCCTGACCCCAGGAGAGCCTCATCTACAAACCCAGCATCTGCTCTGTGCATGCCCTGCTCCTCTCCCCACGACTCTCTGAGGACACTGGGGATCTTGCTCACTCTCCTGGGCGTGGTAAGAGGGCTGAGCATGGGCCTGTGGCTCTGAGGGAGCCCCTCAGTGCTGCTCAGCAGTGACTTGGGGAGCACAGCAGCACCTCCAGCCAGACGGCCCCAGCCCCAGACGCTGAGTGAGCAGAGGCAGAGCAGCCCCGTGTCATACTTACTTCCCATTCCCATACTTGATCCGGATGTCTTTGCTCTTCTTCAGCTCTTTGCCGTCTTTAAACCATTTGTAGGATGGCTGAGGGTTTCCAGCGGTCGCCTCACATTTCAGGGAGATCTTCTCACCCACATGAACATTTGGGCTTTTCAGTTTCTTCAGTTTGGGAGGGACAGCTACGAAAAGAGAAAGGAGACGCTGTGAAACCTGCCCCTTTCAGAGCTGTGCACACCCAGCAGGAGCCCCCCGAGCCCCCTCCCCTGGGCAAAGCTCCTGCTGCCCCCGCTGCCATGGGATGATGGAGAGGGGCTGCCCAGGGAAAGCAGCACACGGGGAAGGAGCCTGGAGTCAGAAACGTCCACGTGGGGAACAGAGGGAGCTCTGGAGGCCCCACATGACCAGATCTGATGGTTCCATGGCAGCCCTACCCACGCAGGCAGGACCCCTGTGACTCCTGTCCCTGCAGAGCTCTGCTGAGCTCTCCAGGCTCTCCCACCGCGCGGGAGCTCAGGCTCTTCAGAGACTGTTCTCCCCTGCTCCTTGCCTTTGCTGCTGCAGATTACCAACACCTACACCACCTCTGTGGCTGCCACGGGCGTGCTGCCAAGCCCACAGCCCCACCAGCCCCAGCCAGAATGTTTTACTGCAGATGGAGCAGAGGCAGGTCGCAGGGAGCATCAGGTGCCCCAGATGCTCCATGCCTGAGGCGAAGACCTCGTTCCGCACATCAACATCAGCAGAGCACTGAGAGGGGCTGCGAGAAAAACCCGCACGTGTAAGGGGTGAGAAAGGGAGGAACAGACATTCTTCAGGCTGCAAAGAGAAAAGTGGGAGAATATAGGTATTTGAAATGGTTTTATGCCAGCAGTGTCAGGCTGGCCAGCAGCCTTTCCCATCTGGAGCCTGGCTCTGCATGTGGGTGTTTCGGAGAGGTGATTTTTACCACGCACCTGGAACATCAGACAGAGAGGGAGACACTTCTTATCAATCTCTGCCAGGCTTTATATTAAACCTGACAAGAAAGGATTAGCAGGCTTGCAATTTTTCTTTCAACTGACAGCTCTGCACTCTTCTAGCTCCCTTTTCCTTTCTCAGTGTTAACCTTAAAAAAGGAAACAGCAACTTGCTGGTTTTGCCTTAAGAATATTGGTAGCAATGGTTTGCCCTTGTCTGAGATGTGTTACAGATAGAGAATTTCCTCTTTCTAATATGCACAAACCACCTTCTAATTGCCTCGTGCATTCTGATCTTGCGATATGGCAGAGCACTCAAAGGCGGAGGGACTGGATGCGTTTCAGCAGAGCAATCACTGCTTGACAGACCTTTGTACGTCTCCTCTGGTTCTTCATGCCAAGCTAAGCTATCGTAGGTTGGCAGTATTTAAAGACTGTTCTCACCAAAAGGGATCGTATATGAAATAACAAAAAGCACAGCCATCACCAGCAATGTGCTCTTGTGGTGGGAACCTCTCAGGATTCTCAAATTCCTCACGGGAACGAGAAGCTAAATTGTCCTTAATCAAAAGGATCCCAACATGGATAGAAATGCAGCAGTTCAGGGTAACAGGAATTAGCCAAGCAAAGCTCACAGTGACGGAAAGGGCTGTGGGTGGGTAACGGGGCAGGGCTGCTCCCGGGCACATCAGGCCTTCCAGCTGTTGCCCAGAGAAGCTGTGGCTGCCCCACCTCTGCAAGTGTTCCAGGCCGGGTTGGATGGGGCTTGGAGCAACCTGGGATAGTGGAAGGTGTCCCTGCCCACGGCAGGGGGTTGGAATGAGATGAGATTTAAGGTTTTTTAAGGTCGATCCAACCCAAACCATTCCATGATTCTGATGGGACAGGGACAGCAGGAAAGTACTGGGCCACCTGCAGGCAATCGTTGCAGGCTGTGCACTGACATCTCCCACTGCTTCCCAGGTCCCTGTGCTTTGGCACAGACAGAGACTTCTGACCAGAAATGGTCTCAGCTTTCACCAAATTTTAGGACTTCTGTGAAAATCCAAGGTGTCATGGGTTTTGTGACGCCCATATCCCTGATCCTTGCCTGGAAATGGGTTGCCCAGAAGAGTGGGAAGGCAACGAAGGGAGAAGAGAGCTGCTCTCTTCTGGGAACACTGCAGGGAGAGCCAGGAAGGTAAACAGGACCTTGCTTTTATAGGGGTCATTTTGGGGAATAGAGAAATAGACTCTCAAATATTTATTCTGTCTGAATGTGTGTGTGTCAGTTGGCTCCTATTGTACCCTGAGGTCACCCTGTCCCACACCAACATTATCCATACACCTTAAATACAGGGAAGGTCCTGACCTTGGCATGGAAATACATTCATTTTATTTCCAGCCTGGTGGTCTGCAGAATTATGAAGCAGGCAGCATGTCCTGGGAGAAAGGGGTGTCAGCCCTGCCCCTCTCCACAGCAATGCTGGCGAGAGCCGGGCAAACCCCAGAAACCTGGAGCCTGTGGGAGCAGAGGGCCAAGAACAAGCAAGAAGCTTTCCACAATCTCCCCACCGACATGAATCGCGTCTCACCCAAAACTCTGCACACGCCACCAGTGATGATTCCAGGACATCCCTAAACAGGCAGATCCAAAAAACCCAAAGAGCTGACACTCTCACACTGCATCCCACCCCTCCAGCAGAGAGCCCCGCCCAGCAAAAGGGAGAAGAACATCTTTCCACCCCAGTCTATGTGTTTTTGGTGTCTCACTACAGGAGGGAAAGAGAAATGTATTCAGCTCCCGGCCACACTGCGTGGACTCCATGGGCTGCACTTCCCCAGCTGAATCAGACAGAGCAGCAAAAGGGGAATCCAACCCCAAGGTGCTCTGGAGTGTGTCTGGGAAGAGGGCTGTGCACAAAGAGGCAGAGCTGTGCTCCCCGACACCCGGCACATCTGTGCCCTTTCTGCTGCACTGCTTGCACAGCAGCGTGGGAAGAGCAGGCAGAGCCCCAAGCCTGGGAATCAGCATCCAGAGCCTTGCTCTGGGCAAAAGGGAAGCCTGGCCTTGGCCTCTGGGAAGGGCTGCTCTGGGCTGGAAAGCCTCACTTCATGATTCCTGCATCTTTCAGAAAAACACAGAAACCTTCATTTAGAGCCATTCTCTGCTGATGACTCTGCTTAATTCCGGCCAAAGACTTTCCTCTGGTTTTTACTCGTATTGTTTAAACTGCAGCTCTTATTCATAGTCTGAACTTCTCTAACTTTGGCTTCCAGCCAAGAGATCTCTGCCTTCCTCTGGTAAACCTGAATCCCATCTAGCAACCAGAAACCCCTTCCCTTTTTAGGTACTTGTAAACTATGACTGAATCACCTTTCAACCTTCTCCAGCAGTAAACTAAAGTAGCTTGAGAGACCAGAGCAGCACATGAAGTGCTAATACTGGAGTATGTCAAAGTTTTACATTTTGGTCCATTTTCAGCTTTTGACCCATTTCCCATCTCTGCCCTGTCCAAATCACAGTGTTGCAGCTCAGAAAACCACGAGTTTAGTTCAAAAAGATCAGAGGATTTTAAGTGCCCCCCTTCTTAGTGCTCTGAGCATTTGGGGTCATTTTAATCTCCTCCTTCTTTGACACTTTTTTCCAGCACACTGGGAAAACGAAGCCACTAGCTTTGGACATATCAAAACAGCACACCATCCTGGGCTAACAGCTTTAGATGTGCACCAAGCAGGGTCCAGGTCTAATTCTTAATGTTTCCATCAATTCCCAGCTTCCCAGCCTCCTCCACACAGGTTACTGCTGCTCAGATGGGGCCAGGCCAGGTCCTGTCCGAGCCAAAACACGGGCCCAAGGTCACCCAAGTCACCCATCGCCCTGGAGCAGGCTGAGCTGAAGCTGCAGTTTCAGCTCTGGTTCCCATGGAACAGCCCTGCCAGCCGTGGTCTCCCCCACAGCTGGACTGGCAACACCCCCAGCTCAGCCCCCACTGCTGCCAAGTTCACCAAAACAGGGAGAAGGGTTTTGGCTCTGCTTGTCAGACTGAAGCCACAGCTTAGGATATGTACCTCTGGTCACCTTGCAATTCTGTCAACCCCTCCTCCGTCCAAATTACTGTCTCCTCTCTGCGGGGTGAAGTGCCACCAGCCTCACAATGCCTGAGGTGTTGGGCAGAAGAGCCAGATTCCAGGCAATTTTTCTAAGAGACAACCATGTCAAGGGTATGTCATGCTGCAAAAAGGATATTTAATCCTGGTGGAGCTGAGACCAACGATAAATACACATTTTCTACCGATTTTTTGCTCACTCCAAGGTCAGATGAAACCTAAGCAACCGTTAGATCCCATCCTACGCTAGTTGTGTGAGCTGTAAAAATTAACCCTGCAAAATGCTGGAGCCAGGATCGACAAATGCACATGATTTCCTAACTTGTTCTAAGAGCCATGTTTGACAAAAAGACCTCTGCAGGAGAGGTTTGTCCTCTGACAGCAGTCCTGGCATCTGCTGCCTACTCATGGAGAGGAGAGGGTTACAGAAGTCTGAAACACTGAGCTCTAAACTACACCGCACGAGTTGTTTGAACCTCCGCCATAAAAGGACTGACGTGTGCACACTGCTTTAATTAATTCACTTCTGATTACACTTGATATAACACTGGAGTACCTTGATGATAACAACACCTCTTTTCCTCCTGGTACCTGCAGTATGCCTGCAAGCACCTCAGAGCCTCAACTCAAAACATCATCAATCATCCGCGGGCAGAGTGCCCAAACAGAGTCCAACAATGGAGCGGTGACAGAACCACATCCCACCCACAGAGCATCCTACATAAACAGCTGCTCGGCAGCAAAAAGCAGGAGCAGTCGTCCTGGGAAAGGTGCTCCACGAGCTCTGGAACAGCCAGCAATACCAGCCACAGACGCTGCTTCCCGAGCCGTGGGGATCCTCCACATGGACACATCTGGGATCTCCGGACAACCGATGTCATGAGGAGATGGGGCTTCTCGTCCTGGCCTCCTCCAAGGGCTGCAGTGTGAGCCACGGGAGGCTCCCCCACACTGCCTGGCACATGGAGGCTGGCAAAGTGTTTAGGCAGGTGGATCAGGAGGCCTGGGAGGACAGGATCCTTCTGTGTCTCTCTGAGCAGCTGAGGAAGAGGGCAGCTTAGGAATGGGGGAGGTGCAAGGAGAGTTAAGACAAACTCCCAGGCGACCCTTGACGTCTCTGTATCAGAGCCATGGCTTTCCACACACGGCACCCACCCGCCTGTCCTCAGGTCAGGACACCCCTGCTCTGCCAGAACAGGGAGGGAAGGAAGGTGCACAGGTGATCTCTTGGAAAGGGGCTGTGTTTCTCAGCCTGCCCAAGCCACTCCTGTTCTCAGGACAGCCCTTCCACATCAGTGCCAGGGCTTCCACGGGGCTGTTGTGCTGGGGTGGAGAAGGTGCAGATCCAGCAGTGTCTCCGTGGGTCTGAGCTCCTAACTGTCAACAGAGGAACCCAGACACCCAAAGGATGCTCCAGGCACAGTCCTTGAGGCTTCCAGGCCTCACTGAAGGACCAGATCTGGAGGCCTGAGCCAGGTCTCAAAGGCTGCTGTTCCCTAAGCCCCTTCTGGAGAGTCCCCACTACTTTGCCGTTCAAAATCCCACTCCCTGCACAGACCATCCTTTTTACACTGGGTGCCTCAGATGGGAGTATTTCAACATTCTCTAAGATGGAAAATTCCAGAATTCATCTTTCCATAGGAAATGTTTTGCAGCCTCAGCTTGCTCCAAATCCAATCCCAAATATTTGCCAAGAGGGCAACCCCTAACTGAAAGGAATTTTTCCCATTTCTGTCATCTCTGCTGCAAAGTGAGGACGTGTTCCTGGCACATCACCGTGCAGGTTGGGACTCCAGACACGTCTTGGGGGTCAGCGCGCTCCCCACTGTGATCCACCTCACTTCTTGGCTGATGCAGTCCCACGGCTTCTGGTGTGTTTGCTGGCTCCACTGTTTTAATCAGAGGTGATGCTCCTTTGCCTTGGGTTTGATTTGGCCTTTATTTGACAAGGAGACAAACCTGAAGCTCAGCAGCAGCAGCAGCAGCTCCTGACCCCCTGGACTCTTTGTTTCAATACTGGCTGCAAATGCCAACCCGTCAAAGGAGGGACCAGCTCCAAGGGAAGCTCCCTCCTGCCAGAAGGAATGGAAACATGGGATCTGCTTGGAAAAAGCCTCACAACACTCTCGGTGTTTGTCTTCCTTTTTTCTAGGTTTTTATGGGGAGGGCAAAAGGCAGTCCCTGCTGTGCACCCAGGCAGGCTGCGGCGTCTGCAGCCGGGACTCTGAGGGGAGTCAGCTCCTTGGTGGCAGTGTCAGAAGGACTCCTCAGAGTCTGTGACCCTCCAACGTCCCTGGAGGTAACAGGGCTGGATTTGAGTGAAGCTGTAGAACAGCCCTGGCTTTATTGCAGGGATGGACACAACGTCCACAGACCACACACAGCCCAGAGCCTGCGGGACAGAACCTTGGTGTCACGCTGACACATCGCCCCACACCAGCCTCTACCCCCAGTGCCTAACTACAGGCTCCAAACCCAGAATATTAAACATAACATAATATCTGTAATATGCTTTACGCTTCAGGCAGCTTGTGTCTCAGTTTATGCCAAGGGATGGCCAGACATTCTCACGGCAGTCTTTGCAGTCGCTGCCTCAGATCTTGGTGTGCCGGGCAGGGGTACATGACAGGTAAACAACAATGACAAATTTAAATTTCCAAGGGGCAGCATTTTGCTGTAACCCCTATTCAACCTTTTAATTAACAAACAGCTGTGTTTCTCCATGAGCAGTGACCACAGAGTCATGGAACCATAGAACGGGTTGGGTTGGAAAGGACCTTAAAGCTCACCTCACTCCACCCCCTGCCATGGGCAGCGACACCTTCCACTGTCCCAGGTTGCTCCAAGCCCCGTCCAGCCTGGCCTTGGACACTTCCAGGGATCCAGGGGCAGCCACAGCTGCTCTGGGCACCCTGTGCCAGGGCCTCCCCACCCTCAGAGGGCAGGGACTCCACTGTAAGAGCTCACTTGGGACATTGACACCTCACCTCCACTGTCCGAGAGGCCACCTGTGCAGTAACTGCAGAGAACAGCAAGGGTTAATAACCCAAAGCTCTCCAAGGACATGGGAGATGTCCGTGCTGCCGTGCCCCTCCCACGGAGTTCTGCCAGCAGGAGTCAGAGGCTCATCTCTGTGTTCCTGGGAGAGGTCCCACCTTGGGAGCTGGAGACACAGGGGTGGTAGTGCAGGAGCCACTGCTGCAGGTCCTGGAGGGTCTGCTGAGGACACCCACCCCGCTGACTCACACAGAGCAGACCCTGGTGGAAAGGACACGGAGGACTGGAAGTGTGAAGATGCTGAAAAGTCTGCGATCTGTGGATTTGGGGTTGGAATGAAGCGTGGAAAGCACTTTGCTGGAGCCAGAACAAATGCATGACTCCTCCCTACCTGTCCCATACCTTCCCTAACATAAAAGTTTCTTTTCCTTTAACTAAGTTCCTGTGGCCTTCTCTCTCAGGGAGGAGAACTGACTACAACACCAATCTACAGCACTATTAAAAAAAAAAATTTAAAAATATATATTTAAATTGTGAGTTACAACAATCTCTATTTTCATTACCATTCCCATCACCAATGAAAATTGACTGGAAAGTTATAAGCAGGTTTGTTGATTTAGGTTTGCTGTCTATAGGATCCCTCTGGCAGCTGAAACCATGGGATCTTAGAGGTCTTTTCCAACCTTAACTATTCTATGATTCTATGAAATGGTGCCACAAAGCCAGAAATTTCACCCTCCTCTTACAAATCCTGGCTCCACTTACATTTAAGAGCAACTGATAAATTCCTCCTCCTCTGTCTTTCCCACACTTAAAAACCCAGTTATTCTTCTTTCCAGTGAAAGTTTTGAAATTGGTGTATGATTTGGTCCAGAGCCCGAGGCTGAAATCTCAGCTCCATTGAAACCAACGAGCATTTGGCCACTGGGCAAGGACGTCTTCCCAATCCCAAATTGTTAAGACAACTGGGCTGTGCTTTTGTCGCAATGCTGGAGGCGCCCATGCACGTGGCTACACAAACACTCACCTGAAGAGCACAGCAGCTCCAAGAGATTCACCTGCAAATATCAAATATTAAAATCCAGGGGCTGAAGTGCTTGGATTTGCCAAACCTAGTACTCTATGAACACTAGCTGGTTTGCAAACAATGTAATTGGAGTAGAATTGCTATTGTGTTTGTTTGTTTTGAGTATTTTTGGCCAGGAAGTTGTCCTGGAGGTATAGTTGAGCATAAGTGGCCTGGTGGAAAAATGTCATTCATTCTGTTCCTATTAAGACCAAAAACAATAGCCACACAAAGACAGCAGCGAAAATTTCTGCTCTCCATGCCTCTAACAATGTGTTTTCAACCCTAAAGGCAACATCTTGTTTGTACCCAATTGATTCTGGGATCATATTTTATATAATCAAATATATCTTTGAACAAAGATGTATTTTATGAACTGCTCAATTTCCAGATGACCTTGGAAACAGCAATTCATAAAATATAGCTTTATCTCTATCTTCACAATCAGCTAGAAAAATTGCCCACCCATACTCTATGGACTGCCAGTCCAGACCCGGCCAACAAAGAAATTACCCCAAGCATCCAAAACTTTAAAATACATTAATCCTTTGTTCCAGTCACTGAGCACTAAGCACAAATTACTTGCCCTAGAACCCTGGTAAAGACCCGGGTGGCATCCATCATCTTTCAACCACCAAAGGAAAGTGATTGAAAAACTCACCCCAGGAGACAAAACAATCTAGGTTAGCAGAAGAAACCCTCGTTTCATTAAATGTTTATTATGAAATCTGTACATGAAACCACATACAGAGACCCCTGACGTCATGGCAAAGCTAAAGGCTAAAAGCTTGCAGATTACAGGGAAGAATTTGCAGATGCAAATGACCATTAGTGGAATATTATTGGTTCTAGAAAAGGATGAAAAAACCCCTACTGGATGTTTTACAGCTTTATCAGTCACAGGACTGTTGGTTTAAAACATAGGGGAGAACAGCTCAGTTAAAGGGGAGGTGAAATTCCTCTCCCAGGGACTACCTGCACCACCTGGGCTCTCCCAAGGAGGGGAGGGCAGCAGACAGACCATCACAGACTGGTGGGAGCATTGCAGGGAGAAATTCTTCCCTGTGGGGCCCTGGCACAGGGTGTCCAGAGAAGCTGTGGCTGCTCCATCCCTGGAAGTGTCCAAGGCCAGTTTGGATGGGGCTTGGAGCAGCCTGGGATAGTGGAAGGTGTCCCTGCCCATGGCAGGGGGGTTGAACAAGGTGGTCTTTAATGTCCCTCCCAACACAAACCGTTCTGGGATTCTGTGATGATTCCATGACTCAGGTGAACCTGCAAAAACAGGATCCACTGCAGTGTGTGGGCACAGCAGGGCCCCAAACCCACTCACCAAGTCCTTCAGGTAAATCAGCACGTGGGCCACCGCAAACAGGTGGACGTGACCAAATCTCTGAGTGAGGTGCGGGGTTTGCCACACAAACCCGTCCCTCCCAGCCCAGCCCTGTGCCCGTCACAGCCCGGTGTGCAAGCGAAGGACCAGGGCTGCACTCAGCCAGCACAGCCCTTCTGGAGATCTCTTTTTCCTCTCTCAATGCATTGTATTTAAATAGAATGAGGACCCCAGAGGGGGCTGACTAATGAGGTGTGAGGTCTGAGGTCAGGAAGAGCAGTCACCACAGAACGCCTCGCTGCAGAGGGACCGATCACCCCAGCCCACGCCAGCAGAGAATCCGCCTCCTTCCCTGCCCCAGCAGACCTGGCTGTGAGAGGCAGCTTTAACGAGTGTTTTTAAACATGCTTAACTTCAGCAAGCAGGGAAGAATAAGAGAAACTTGGGATCAGTTACAAGATGTTCATCCAGGGCAGGCAGAGGTCAAGTGAAGGTCAGATGTGACAGCCCAGCTGGCAAAATTTTTTTTGGTATTTCAACTCGCCAGGAAGTCCTGGGCCAGAGAACATCCTGATGTTTCACACACAACCAGGTGAAACACCACACGAAGCAGGGATTCACAGAAGAAAGCATTTTAATACCTGGATAAATAAATTCAGTGAGAAGCCTCTAATACTGAGGTGATGTTTAATTTTTAACCCATAAAATAATATTCCCTAGCCTTCCGTGACAAAAGCCAACCACTTACAGTCTTAATTACAGTATTTTTTTTTCCCATGTCTCTGAAAGTTCACCATTGTCTCTGGTGAGAGACAAATCCACCAGAGGGTATTTCCAAAACAGAAAGCCCTGTTTTTATCGGGATCTCCCCACAAGAGAGCCCAGGGCTTGCATTAGAGACTTGTTTGTTCTCTGTAATGTTATATGAGAAAGATTAAAAGTTTTGCTGCTGGTTGAAGAAAGGCTTTAAAGCACTGGTACCAGAAGTGACCGCAGGTCTGGTTTTCATCCAAACGCAGGAAAGAAACTAAAGATCATCCCTGAGACAGCTTCTCCAGATTCGCGGGAGCCCAAATCCCACCAAGCGTGGATGGAACGACCACCCCGCACTCCCAGTGCCCACCCTGGGTCTGTGCCACTGCTGGAGCGATGGGCATCGGGTCCCGCCCTGTAGGTGCTAAAAAGCTAGAAGCAGAGAAATTCTTCAGCCTGTTCTCAATATTCTGTGAGCAGACTGTCTTTCCTATGTAAACTATTTTAAACAAGGTCACAGTTTCATAAACTTCTTGCACCTGCAGGCTGTTTTGCAAGATTGTTATGGCTTTGACTTTGAAAATATTTTGGAATCGGTATCTTAGGACTTGGCCAATCCTCTCAAGGGGTGGATGGCCGAGGAACCAATTACCTATTGCCACTCAACACACTTTTTGTGATCTACCCTATATAGCAGTCAGAAAGTTATTAAAGAAGCAGCTTCGGCTTCCACTTGTTCACGAGCCTGGACTCTGTGGCGTTTTCTTTATGCGCCTCGGACGTGACAGCGACACCTCCCCACAGCTGAGCCCGCGTGGAACCCGGCGGGACCCCGCGCAGGGGAGACCACGGCGCGCAGAGATCCCCCGGCCCCGCCGAGGGAGCGCCCGGGCCCGGCGGAGAGGGGCCACCCCCGTCCGTGGGCTGCGGGGAAGCAGCGAGCTGTAAATTCCGATCGGGGCTCTGGGCACTGCCCAGTGGAGACACTAACACAGCGTGTCTCCTGCCTTGTCCAGAGTGCGGCTTCCCAGCATTGTTCTGAGTAGCTCCGGACCCCCACTGGAGCACAGCGATGGGTGGCTTCCACTGAAATGTCCCCCCAACCAAGCTGATTTACAGCTGCCAGGAGTCTCCAGGATGTCAGCTCTTCCTGATTAATTTTTTTATCCTTATTTTCCCTCGTTTTATATTTGAATATTGCTTATTGCGATATTCTTCAGAACTATTCTCTGGAAAGCCATCCTGGCTAATTTTTTGGCTTGTAAGTTGCTCATGAGCAGTTTGCGGCTTGTGTTTAAAAAAATAAAGAAATCAAGAAACTCTGGCTCGTTTTGGTTGGATGAAGAGATTTTGTGGCCTGCATCAATTCGAGTCCCTGACAGCAATGACAGAGCTCTTATTATCACAAACATACAGTTTCAATTTTAAAATTTGCTTCCTGTGACTCTTCGTTAAAATTTAATCAACAGTTTCTGTTTCCACAAACATTTCTCTGGCAGAAAGATCACTTTATAGAATATTCATAGGCAACAAATGAGAAAGAAGGTAAAGCAAATTTGACTTTGTGATGAGAGCCAACCCTCGCTGGCTGTCCAGCTACTTCACGGAAGGATTTAGGGGAGAGCAGCACGGGAAGGTGTAATTTTCTAGGAGCTATTGCAGAACACAAGTGACTGAAAACAAAGACCAACGATGCAGCAGCAAAATGTAGGCAAAGAGGAGACAACAGGCAACGTGGTGGTGGCCCAAGCAGGGAAACTATTCCAAGTTCAAACTGGACATGGGTTTATTTGACCTGCTTCATGTCTAGCTTTAGGTCACAAAAAATGGGAAATTTCACCAAACTGGGCGGCAGATCCTGCACAACACAAACAACTTAAGGTGAAAACCAGAGTTCTGAACAAAAGATGGTTGTTGAGCAAAAAGCTATTAATAGTTCTGGGTTTTATCCCAGAAATGTTGCGTAAAGTGGGACAATTCACATCCCTTCTCTGTGCTTCCATTTCCTCTCTCAAAGATCCCACTTAATATATCTGGGGCAGGGACTGGCTCTTGTTATGACTCTGTGCTGTGAATAGCACAAGGGGAACAATGCTGCTGCTGGGACCTCTGGATGCCACCACAAATGCCAATTTTAAGCAGCAGTGACAACAAGCAGAAGGAGTTTGGGATCTAAGGAAGACCTGGGAAAAGACAGGGCACAATGTAGGTTTCATCCTGTGTTGTAAGCGTGGATGGTGCTCATCTCCAGGCAGGAGTGACAAGGAAAAGGAAGGAGGCCGTGGAGCTGGACAGATAAGAAGGGTCTCCACTCAGACCCTGTGCTAAAGCAAAATTCCTCCAGAGCTGCTCCTTCACTTCTGCACTCCCACTGCCCCTCCTTCACCATCTCCCTGAGCCACCCTTGAGCAGCTCCAGGCAGAGGAACGCAACCACCAGTGATGCCATGATCATTCTTTGCCTTTTCTTTTACACCCCTTTTATACCCTTTTCACAACTTCTGTATTCTGAGTGCTTTTTGCCAACGTTCTTGGACTTGTTTGTCGAGCTAGGAGACTCAACATTTTAGAAGCTCTGCAGGTAGGGGTCAGCGTGCCCCAGACCCCAAGGTCCTCTCCAGAACACATTTGGTAAACTGAGATAGAACCATCCAGGGAAAGGTTCCTTGGGGAGGGGGGGGCTCATTCGAGCCTCTCATTGGGGAATTTTTGATAGATATGCTAATTAGTAAGACCTATAACGGTGTACCAGATCTTTTGGGAGTGGGCATTGTGGTGTGAATGGAGGTGCATTCGACCTGGATGTGGTGCACCTAAGGATCCTTAAAATAAAAACCAAGGTAAAATCCCTTTTTCCCTTCTAATCGTGTCTGACTCTTGATTTTAAGCCCAAGAAAAGGCATCACCTTGGAACCCAAAAAAGCATGTACAAGCCTGAGGAATACTATGAAAACCTGATGGAAAGAGTGGGGTCTCCTCTTCTGGGGAACATTTTTGTAGGAAATGCTCCATCTAAATACCCCACACATGTGACTTGGTCTCTGATGGATCTGTAGAAGGTAGAGTGGTGCTGAGGAGCTGCCCTGGAAGAGCCTGGATAGACCTTTGGCTCCACAGAACTAACCTGGAAAGGTCCAAAGACAGGGTTCAGGGGGACAACAAATCCCAGGATTACAAGAATAAGCTTGGAAGAACCGCTCAGAAATGGAGCAGATCGCATCCCTGCCCTGAGGGGGGATCTGCAACATCCATCCCATTCACCAGGATCCAGGCACTCAACCAAGCTGTGCTACACCATCCACGCTGCATCCCACAGGGCGCCCCAGGACCTGGATGGCTTGTAGGATATAGCTGATCCCAACCTCACAATCTCACCAGTGCAAGCCCAGGGTCCCTGGCAGAAAGGCTGCCACTGCTTTGCAGGGGATGGGGAACCCAGTCACACCGGCAGCTGCTGAGACCTGTAAGGCTCTCCTGGTCCTCAAGGGCAAAAATTATGTTCTATCATTCCAAAGATGTAATCCTTCTCTCCTTTTGGCCTGTCCTTTACACTGCCTCTTCTTTCTGTTCTCTTCTCCTTGCCCGTGCCAGCTGCCACCAACCACAGGTAACTAAAATCGCTCCTCTTTGTCCTTCCTGTCTCAATCTTGGCTGTGAGGTTGATGATTTTTTTTTTTTCTTTGCAAAATCAATGATCTTGAAAACCTCGAACATCACTCTCAAGCCCCAGTCTCATCCTCCTGTCATTTCTGGAGATGCTGGCTACCTCCCACACCTCACTGAAGAGCTCCCAGCAGCCTTGTCTCCACGAAATCCAGAGGGCCTGAGTCACCCTCTCAGGCACACACCTGCATACCTGTGCTGCTTTTCTGATTTTCTGCCAGTTTGGGGTGGATCATCAGGAGCTCCACTGTCCCGCACAGCTCAGAGACACTTCAGTGCTGCTTTGAGGCCGTGGGGTCACACCTTCCCCCTGGCTGCAGGATGTAGAAGTTGAGATTCCGCTCACACCCCGTGAAAGGCGACTGCTCGTCACCCTCCCGCCCTGCCTGTCCCTGCAGTGACAGCCCCTCCATGCAATGGCCCAGCCTGAAACACCCTGCAGAGAAAGCCTTTCTGCTCACCTAGATGATGCTGTTTGTAGCTGCAGGCCCCCTGTACACGCACAGAGGAGGAATCCATCCCAGATTTTGCAGTTACAGGATCCCTGCACACGCACAGAGGAGGAATCCATCCCAGATTTTGCAGTTACAGGATCCCTGCACACGTAGAGGAAGGATCCATCCCAGATCTGCTTTTCAGCAAGGGCCCGCACCAGCAATTGCCCGGCTCTCACCCTAAGCCAGGGGATCGTGAAGACGGAACACTGCAGTCAAGCACAGCCTACCCTATTCTGCTTCTCACCTCATTTTTCAGCTTGTGCCCCTCCCTTTATAATTTGGTGGTAAATAAATGCCTGGACAAAATATCAGCTAATTAACTGGGAGCGTCTTTGCGAGCACGAACAAAAGCTGAAGGGACACCTCAGACAGGATCACACGGCAGCCCTGCCCCACCAGGGATACCCTGAGAAAAACATTCCCAGGTGACTGACAGTGAACAGATCCCGCTTCAGAAGAGCCCTCAGGGAGTCCCCGGAATCGCTGCAGGGTCCCGAGGAGACCTTTCAGAGGTTAACTCTGTGCAGCCACCACGGAGGGCAGCAACTGGCACAGCTTCGGCTCCCAAGGCTGCGCTCTCCTTCACTCCCCTGGCAATTCGACACACTGCTGTTTATCCTAATCCATTGTTCATGGTCCTCCCCACCCAGTTCTCAGCCCATGTGATGCTCTCCTGTCCTCACCAACTGGAATTAATTTGGGGTGCTAGGGCTCTGTCAAGACATTTCACTGAAATCCAAATGTTGGCAAAGAATTACCTGCTGCCATAAGATATTTTGGGATTTTATCAGACACTCAGGGTAAACACACAAGTCATCACATTTTTCTGGGGCAGCTGGCTTGCAATTCCCAGCTCCCTCAATGATCCTCCGAATAACCAGACAACTTTGAGAGGGAGATCCTGGTCAGCAAGGATTGTTTATCAACATAAACTTTATTTCCCCAGAATTCCCCTCTTACCGGCATGTTATGTAAAGCTGATGCTGCTAAAGCATTCAGCTGAACTTAGGTCAAGAGAAGATGGCTTTTGAAAGCCTTCCAGTGGTTCATTTGCAAGAAATGGCTGAGGAATAAATCATTTCAGCCCTGATGAGTCCTCAAGCAGCCAACTCTGTTAGCAGGGCAACTCCGGCAGGGAGGAACAGGGGAAGGCTTCAGTGACACACGGGGACTCGGGACAGGCACAGAAAGCAGCCGGGGAGGACCACCAGGCTGAGGGAGGCTGGGATGCTGGGCCTGACCACGCTCCTTGATAGACAAGAACCCCACCTGATGCAGCAAGTATCACTTACTGCTTCTGGGTACTTCCCAGTGGGGAAGTCTTCTGCATTCTCTCATGGACAGGGCTGGTTTCGTGCCCTGATGCCCAGAGGCACATAACCCCCGCGTGCATTTTCCCCGAGTTTACCCAGCTGACAGCACGCCCATGCCTCATGTAAAGGTCTGCCCTTCTGCCAGCCCTGCAGTGACTGCAGTGACAACAGCTTCCAGGGGATGCTGATGGACCGAAGGAAACCGGCCAGGAGCAGCCAGGGACGTCTGGGCTCCCTCCTTTGGCCTCGGAGAGACATGGGGGATGCTACATTCACGTGACTTTTTTGTACTGCCACAGAATCCCTTCTCCTTTCAGCGACCTCAGGTTTCAATCCTGCGCGGTGCAAGGTGTTTCAGGGTCCCCTCCTGCTCTCCCAAAGGCAAAGGACTTTGACTCACACCCAGGAATTGGGATGGGGACCACCCCACGTGTGAGACCCTAGCTCAGCAGGCACAGTCCACCCACGACCACCTTCCGCTCCACACAGCACCACTTCCCAGCATCTCAGGCTCGGCATGGTGGGACCGAGACACTGCTGGAGAGGTAGATTTGAGGAGAGAGCTTCAGGAAGCTTCATGCTCTGGCATGGGAGGGACACAGACGACAGCTGGGTGACCAGTCTGACGGCTCAGTGAGGACTGGAGCAAAACACCCTCCCGGAGGCACCTCCCGCAGCCCCAGCGCTCCGAAGGGCTGCTGACTCAGGGCAGCTCACCCAGCCGAGTGCCAGGCTGCCCTGGCAGGCCGGGACTCGAGCAGCTAATCCGAGCCCAGCGCTGAGGAAGGGGCACTGCCAGCTCTGCGCAGCCTCCGCGCAGCGTGGCTTCTCCGGAGGGTACCCGGAGCCCTAAGGCGGGCTCTGCCCTGAAGCGCTGCCCCTCTTCTGGGTGCGCAGAGATCCAGCCTGCACCCCCAGGCCCTCGCCTCCTGCGCAGTGCTAACCCAAGGCCAGCTCAGCACAGAGCTGCCACAAGAGCCCTGGGCTGCCCAGGTCGAGCGCAGCTGCTCCACCAAGCCCAGACGGTTAAAAATACCAGCGTTTTCCTGCAGAATAAGAGGCTTTAAGGCAGGACTCTGGTGCAGAACAGCTCTTTCCCTTTAAATTCACACCCTAGGCCAAGCATGTTTTGCAAGAGCCTCCCTGTGCAGACAAGCCCCGAGGCTGCAGTGCAGAAAAGCGCTGCTGCTGCTGCTGCTGCTGCTGCTGGGGGAAGCACCCAAACCCTTGTGAGGCAGGGCCCCACCACTGCAGCGAGGAGGCTGCTGCGCCTGCGTGTGGCAGGGGAGGTGGGACAGCCCAGAGATGTGGGCTCTCCATCACCAGGGAAGACACTCAGTGTCTCCTCTGACCTGCAAAAAAGACCAGGAAGAGAAGAAGGGGAAAGGAGGAGAGGAGGGGACAGACAGACACCACACACGCAGCTCTGCTCACTTGGAAATCACGGACTGGGCCTCTTCTCTGTGGATGCTGAAAAGCTTTTGGTAGAGAAATTTTTCAGCGTTCTGCAGCGTTCTGGGAGAACTTTGCAGTTCTCACAGAGGCTATGAAAACACTGCTATGGGTTTTGTAAACTAACTCTTTATCTTGCACCTGGGGTTGTTATGCAGGATTGTTGTGGTTCTGGCCTTCTGATATTTTGGAATAAGTGTCTTAGAGCTTGACCAATCCCCTCAAAGGGTGGATGGCCGAGCACCCAATTGTCTTATTCCATTCAACACACTCTTTGCGAACCCTGTTATAAAAATGATGATTTAATTAATTAAAGAAGAACACTACTGCTTTCCTCCTGAACTTGTCGTGCCATTCCTCGCCATTAGTGCCGCTCACAGAGACACTTCTCCTTCTCGAAAATGGTGATATTGAACTAAACAGGAGGAGATTTCCACCTAGAGATGTGTTTGGGGCTTGCTGTTATCTTTGACACTGTGAACGTTTAGGGCACAGATGGGACACTCTGGCTCTGTCCTGCAGTGACAAAGGGTAAGAGAAATCAGAGAGTCCCAGAAAATAAAGCAAGTACAACACCTGGGGCTTTACGGGAAATACCAGATTATCACAGCTCTGGCAATAAAACCGAAACTGCTGGCAGTGCTTCAGATTACAACTGCTTCTTTCTTCCCTTCTGAGCCCCCAAAATGAACAAGACACCTCCCTAACCCCACAAGAAAACCCGAGCTGTGACTCACAGAATCTCCCTCAAACACCGACTCAAAACATTACCAACACAAAATGTTACAACACATGAAATGAGCAAGGGCCCTGCCAACACAAGGCTGCTTCTTAAAATTGCACGGCCTGCCCACATTTTCTAAATATAGGATAGACAAGGAAACCTCTCCAGAAGTCCTAATAATCCAACCAAACAACCAACTCTATGCTACGTGGACAGAGGGGGTTTTGAAAGCTGTTATCAATGTATTTCCACTGCACAGCAATTTTTGCCACTCCTGCTTTCTCTTCTGCCCAGCAGCAGGAGGTGGGATGGAGAAGCTCGACCACAGAAAGGAGTAATTCCCTGAATTGCAGCTTGGGAAAGTCCCGAGCAGCAAGAGCAGCATTGCAACTTCTCGTCTGCAGATTCCGGAGGGCAGTCTCACACCTGGGAGCGCGCCAGGAGAAGAGCTAGAAGTGTTATTGAAAAAAAATTAAAGCTTGGGAGGTCTGTGGAAGCCAAGGTCACTTGGCATGGGCAGGGTCTGCAGCGCCTCCACCATCACCAGCAGGGCAGACCAGCACCAGGGGACCCTCCTCAACAAATGAGCTGAGAGAGAGGAGCGCTGAGGAGGCAGAAGCTTGCCCTGCCACCAGCACTGAAGGGCTCTGTGCTGGGGCTACACAGCCCCAGGCTGGGCTCTGCCTTCGCTGCTGCTCTGCCAGTGCTGGTACCCAGCAGCAAAACCCCCTCAGGACACCTTCCTGTAGCAGCGGCCCCTCCCCTGTCCTCAGACACAGAGCCAGTGTGGATGCTGAAAAGCTCTGGTAGAGAAATCTTTCAGCTTTCTGCAGCGTTCTGGGAGAACGAAAAACACTGCTATGGGTTTTTGTGAACTAACTCTTTATCTTGCACCTGGGTTTGTTATGCAGGATTGTTATGGTTCTGGCCTTCTGATATTTTGGAATAAGTGTCTTAGAGCTTGACCAATCCCCTCAAGGGGTGGATGGCCGAGCACCCAATTGTTTTATGCTATTTAACACACTCTTTGCGAATCCTGTTATAAAAGATTAATTAATTAATTAATAGAGATCAGAACTGCTTTCCTTCTGAACTTGTCGTGCCATTCCTCGTTGTTAGTGCCGCTCACAGCGACAAGCCAGGACTGTCTGCACAGAGCAACCTCTTTCACTCGACAGCTTTCCTTTGGTCGTCCACAAAACTTTTCTCCCTCGTGCCTGAAAGGGCACAGCCGTGAATCAGGAAAGCTGAGTCAGAGCCTGAGCCTCGGTGGTCGGGAGCTGGCTGCTGCACCAGCCTGAGTGTCAGCACAGCACGGGGTGCGTGGGCACTGCCCTTCACCTCTGGCCTCCCACGAGAAACCCCAGTGCTCATTTCACCATCATCTGCAGCCATTCCTCCAGATTTTTTCCCGTTTTCTCCCCCAGCTACCACCAGCTTTGCCAAGATATTTGACAGGACAAGGGAAAATGGATTTAAACTGAATGAAAGTAGGCTGAGATTGGATGTCAGGAAGAAAATCATCCCTGTGAGGGTGGTGAGGCCCTGGCACAGGGTGCCCAGAGAAGCTGTGGCTGCCCCATCCCTGGAAGTGTCCAAGCTCAGGTTGGACAGGGCTTGGAGCAGCCTGGGACAGTGGAAGGTGTCCCTGCCCGTGGCAGGGGGTGGGAATGAGATGAGTTTTAAGGTCCCTTCCAAGCCAAACCAGTCTGTGATTCTAAGATTCTGTGATTCAAGGTGACTCTCCTGAAATCCATCCACATCTCTTCATGGATCTTAAGCCTTGATACCCAGGACTCCCCCTTGATCCACGTGTCTGCTTCAGACAGAGAGGTTTCCTTATTCCTAAATGGTCTCACCGGCCCTGCTGGACAGAAGGGGGGGTGTCAGGACTCATCAGGGTGGGCAGTGGGAAGGACACCCAGGAATAGGCAATTCATGCTGCCTCTCATCTTTCTGAAAGGATCTTTTTAAGATAAAAGGTTCAGATTCTGGACAAAGAGTATTTGTACCTGAAAGGCCTGGGAGACGTAACCCAGGACGGAGTTGGAAATGTTCTTTCAAGCAGAGAAGCAGCGTGGTCATTCTACACACACTGCTTTTGGTACCAAGTCATCCTTTCATGAAAGATCCAGGGTAATTTTAGGTTTGGGCTGCCTCATTTTTGCTTGATCATGTAACTGGCATCTGTGCAATGTCAGGATCTCTCCTGAGATGCAAGTTTTAGCTGTGTTTGTTACCCCACAGCTATCCAGAGAGTTTATTTCAGCATTCATTAAACGTGCCTCTCACGCAGCCTCTCAGCACAACTACAGAAACCTAATCTCGTTTATTGACAAATGTGAAGCAAAATACACTTCCATGCCAAGGAGAAGTTCATTGCATTCTTTGTCCTTGCCCTTCAGGCAAAAGCCTGAGTGAGCAGATGAAACATGCACGATCTCTGCAAGGGAAATGAACTGTGCCCGGGGCAGCCGTGATCAGGGAGACTCCTGGCTTCGGAAAGACATCCTGCCCTGCTCCAGCACCTCCGCCCCTGGATCCTGTGAGCAAGGGAGCTGTTAGCAAGGCTCTCTGGATCTGAATCGCTTCAACACTCAGCCATTTTCAGGCAGCAGTTTCACGGCACAAGAGGCGCAGCTCGTTCTGCTGGCGGCAGAAGCCAGAGCCCAGTGCTGGGACCGGGTGTGATGTGGAGCTCAAGCTGCTCTGCCCACCCGTGATGGCACCACGGAGCAGGCACAGAGCAGGGCAGGCCGAGGGAGCCCTGCCTTGCACTGCCAGCTGTCTGCCCAAAAAGGGAGCAATGCACCCCCAGCTGTAGGCACTGGGGTGTCTCCCAAGCCTCTTTCCCCACCAGTACTCATTCCTCCTGCCTCCAAGGCCTGCAGTGGGAGTCAGGCAGGTGGGGTTTTTTTGCTTTGCAGTGCAGCTGAGGTTTCTCTCCTGCAGAGAGCAGCAGGTTTGCACGGGCCCAGCTGAAGCTGGTCACCCTGTGTGCACAAGGACTGTGCTAGCAGCTGGAAGATCCTTCCTCCCTCCCTCCCTCCACCTGGCCCAAACTCCACATTCCTCTCTGCCAGCCCTGCCCCACTCCCCTGAGCTGGGAAAGGGGCACAGGAGACAGGCATCTGAGCAGCCATGCAGTGCAGGCAGGGGGGACACAGCCAGGTTCAGGGCAGCGCCTTTGCCTCGGTTCCCTGGCCCGTTGTCTCCCGGGAGCCTCCATACCCAGCTCCCTGCTGGCACCTGAGCTCCCTCCTGAGCTGCCTCCTCGCATCAGGGATGTGGCCAACACCAGGTGCTCTGAGGAGACCCCACAAACCCACACCTGCACTACTGCTGGAGTAAGACCAGACTGCCCCCAGAACAAGGAGATTTCTCTCCAGGAGCACTTGGGCCAAGCCAAGGGGTGGGAAGGAGCTGGGACACGAAGAGCTCTGCTGGTGTGCTTTGAACCAGAGATGGGGATGCTGAGCACGGGAGTTTTGTCAGTGGTCTGACTGGAGGAAGAGATGTACGAGAGACACAGAAAGAGCATCAGGGTCAGTGCAGGCTCTGCCAGAGTAGTTGCTAGCCAAAACTGCTTCTCCACACCCCCAGAGGGCTGGAGTACGTCAAGAACCAGGGAATTCTTGCAAAGCACAGTGGACTTCAAAGTGGAATAAAAAACTCGTGAGCACAAACATATGTACACATGCACACACAGTTTTGGAGGGGAATAAAGTCCCAGCCTTCAAATCAAAAACTGTTGAAAGCCAGAGGGTTGGATGCTCAGCTGGTACATATCACACATCCACCAACAGAGCCAGAGGAGACAGGACAGAGAAACATCTGCTGAGAACCTGCTGGATGGATTTCAACCTGATTTTACCCTCAAATTAAGCAAATGTGCAAATTCTGACACCAAAAAGAAGTTTCTCTGAAGGGCTTCCAAACATCAGTCAATGATGTAGGAAATCTGGTTCAAATTTTGGGGTGTCTTTTTTAAAAAGAAACCAACTAAACTCTAAAGCACCTGACTTAAGTGTAGTCTTAAGGTAAATTAAAGTTTCACTTCTTCCCTAAAGAACACTTTTTCTGCCCATCTCACACATTTATGACTGTCTTTCTTTTTCTGAGCTGCCAGCCACCAAATATCAGATTTGGAGAGTAAATGTGGCTCCCTTCCACTCCTCATCCTCACCATGGAGGAAAATTTAGCAAGAAAAACTGGGCTCAGATTTCTATTTGTAGTCAAAAATTTAAGGGTATAGTAGGGATGAAACACATTGTAGAAGAGCTCCAGGACCACCAGGCTCCTCAGAAGTTTGATCACACCATTGCTGCACGGAGACAGCCTTGAGTGGTTTATTGATCTCCCCTGCAAAGCACCTCTCCTCGGTATTGAGGAGCTCTTGCCTTCCTGACACGCCTGAACTAAAATCCATTGTAAGAACTGATGGCCGAGTCTGCCAAGCCTAATTACCAGAGTTATTAATTACCTAAAATGTTTAATTTTTACCATTATCTCTTGTATTTGTTGTTACAATTCGAAACATCTCAAAAATGCAACAACACAGCGCTGCCCTTGTTGGAGAGGAGACCATCCCAGGTCACTTTGGTTCAAACACTGTTTGTTGCCCGGGCACAGCAGCAGAGCCAGGACCAGGACCCAGCCTGGAGGCCACACACGTCTCTCCCTGCTCTGGACACTCCCGTGGGATGTGGAGGGGACCGTCAGCTTTGCCCTAATCAGTCCTTTGTGGGTCCAGTGAGAGCTTCCCCCTTGGGCAGAGTGCCCTTCCCCAGACACGTGATGGTGTTGTCCTGCCCCAGACAGGAGGTCAGCACAGCAGGTGATGCATGTCTGAGCTCCAGCCCTGCTGGAGAGGCCTTCGCCCTCCCAAAGAGCCTTTTCTGCCAGCACGTCCCTGACCAGCCCCGGGACAGCACACGCTGACAGCAGCCAGGGCAAGGAGCTTGACACAGCACCGAGGGAGTCTGGGTGAGGCAGGAGTGCTGGGAGGCTCCTACCCAGCCTTCCAGTGCCTCCAGCCTCATCCTCAGCGACGCAGGTGCAGCTTTCCCAAAGGAAAGCTCCAGGTTGTCTCACAGCCTCTGCCCTGAACGCTGTTTCTAGCACGGACATCCGGCTTTTACTGGGATTTCACAGTCTCGTGACTCCTCAGCCAAAGGAAGCAGCCTGGATTTTGGATCCTAGGCATGAGCTGCATCTCTCAAGCTCCTCTTGAACTTAATTTCTTCAAGTTCCCTCCAAGAGATGCTGTGTTTTTAATGGAGATTTGCTCCCAGAAGAAAACAGGCACACCCAAGCAGGAGATACGTGCTACCCAAAGCTCCACTCTTTGCCTTTCCAAGAGCACGGCCCCACAGTAACAGAGCTCTCAGGCACTGGGAAAGGCACAGGGTCCTACAACTCCCATGCTGAACATCCCCCCTCATGCGCCTGAAAGCACTCACTGGAGCCTGAGGGGAAATGAGAAGGGGTCAGAGGAACAGGAGGCTCATCTGCCCCCATTTCACTGCCTCAGGAGTTATGCCACAGGACAACCTGCCCTACTCTCATCCCACCTTCTCCGACCAGTTTTCGACTGCAGTTCCATTGGAGCTCAGCACTGAGCCGAGCCTAGGGCGCAGGGCAGCACTCAGAGCAGGGCTCGGGCAGTCCAGAGGCAGGAGGAAGGATGTCAGAGCCAGGCTGCTCACGGCAGCACAGCTTTCCTTCAGCCAGGTTGCAGCTGGAGCCCATCACATTAATGAGGCAGGAGAATGAGCCGAGCACATGACCCCCAAGGTCGGCAGCCAGGCTGCGCTCAGCCCCTCTCCAGATGTTCCTCCTCTTTCCAGAGACTGCCTTTCCCAGGTTACTTACCTCCAAAAAGGGATTGAAAATGGAATGCCCAGGGCTCTGACTCACCAGCTTTTGGATCCGTGGTGGGATTACTTACTAACGCACTGTTCTGCTGCATCCTGCCCCTCTGCCAAGCATTCCTAGCCTTGTAGTCTGCCTGAGTGGAGAGATGGGTTATTCCTCAACCCTGCTGGGTCCCTCTCCCATAACTCCTTTGTATTAACACCTGAGACTACGAGCCATGGACAGCGGAGGAACAGAGCTGCATGCTCTGTTCAATCCCTCCTTCAGCAGGGCTCCAGGGAGGGCCAGAAAGGAGCCGGGATTTACCTCTTCCTTTACCCCAGCATGAATCACTGGAGCTTGTGAGTCAGACCCCCTCCGTTCCCGAAGCTGAGCAAGTCACTGCACGTTCCCCGATGCGTGGTAGCTGTCCACATGTGTGCTCTGAGCCACAGGAACACCAGCCCGTGGATTCAGCCGCTGCAAACATGCGTGTGGACAGATCCTGGAGCACAGCTGACATCTGGTACCTTGTGTGCCTGGGTGTTTATAGAAAACAGAGCTGCTACCGTACGATATCCACTGTGGGTTGTTCTCCTTGTAAACAAACCTTTTGGCTGATATTTCCACGAGCTCCTTGGAACTGGAGTCTTTCCTATGAACAGTAGACTAAGAACAAACCAGGAGCGTGTTCACCCTGCAGCGTGGACACGGCTCACACAGAGGTGCCTTGGCCAGCAGTGAAGGAGCTGTTGTGGTTGTGCTGCTGTTGAGTATCTCTGAGACCACGAGCTCCCACCAGGCAGCCTCGCACTCAGCATCTGCAAGGGGCTTCCACATCCCTCCCCAAACTCTGTGGTAGCGTGGCAGCACTCCAAAGCACCCCAGGCTCAGAGACCCTGACAATGTGCACCTGCTTCTGCTACAATCCCACTGCTGCCTCGTGCCCAGGGGCACCTTCCCCTTCAGGCTTTGGGACTTCCAATTGCAATACCCTTCTGCACAGCCTTTCTACCAATTCCTGACTCATCTGGGAACTGAGGTCAAGCCAGTTCCTACTGAAACATGAGATGCTCTCTGCAGAGACTCTTCACCTGCTCACTGGGTAGTTTTCCAGCATTAGCAATTGCCATGGGCAGTTCAAGAGAAAGCCTGTGCTGCCAGCTTATTAGCACTGACAAACAACAAAAACCTGAAGCACACGCAATGTTTTCCTCAACACCAAATAAAAATAAGAGAGAATGCCTGGAATTGCTGGGGAATTTAACCAACCAAATGCTTTACATTTCTCTGGTCTTTTCTCCCCAAGTGACCTCACAAAAGTACAGATGAAACACAGACCCTTTCCAACTTGCTCCTTGCCTATCCCACTAGCAAGGCTTCCTCCAGCCCTTTTTTCCTCTCATCCTAGTCCACTGCCACAGCTCTGGCTCTGCTCAGCTCTGCTCTGAACTTTGGCATTGGTCTTGGTCCGTTTGTCCCACTTCCCCAAAGTTTACCCCAAATCTTTCAGAATGTGCCAGGGCAGCTTCTTTTACACTCACGGTCTTGCCTCAGTGCCATGACTTTGGTTGCCCCGTGCCATGCTCAGTACATGATAAAGTACATCTCTGGCAGCGAGGAAGTTCTTCTCTCCCAGACCTGAACTTTGTGGGAGCATTACACATTAATTTGTGGGTCTGCTCCTACACCCCGCAGCTCACGTAGTCCCTGCAGGGTGTGCCTTCCACGTGTGCTGGGTGGGACACAGGCCGACTATTTTTCAATGCATGTCACAAATGTCTAAAAGAGGGATCCTGATGGTTTGTTTTCATAGGTGGACACCATCTCCCTCTGGAGGCCTTCACAGGCTCTTCCACTGGCTAAAGCTGTAGCCAAGGCACTCCCTTCAGGACAGCTGCATCACTAGAGGCATGAAAATGTGAGTTTAAGTTAAAGGTAGCCCTTGTCCTCAGAACAAAGCTAGCACTTCACATGAGATCAGCAGTCCTCTTTTACACATTCACAGAAGCCAAAACAATTGTGTTAAAAGCCGCAGTGGAAGACAAATCCTCTCCTCCCCTGAGTTTTAGAGACCTCAGGGGAAATCTAGCACGCCCCGTGGCACATGGATGCTCTTTCCTGAAACTACTATTTCAGCCCTCTCTTCCTTCCAGAGGTTCACTGCCAGTGAAGAGCTTTACCTGGGGCAATTCCCCCGGAGCAGCTGGCAGGGCTGGGAGATCACCTCTGGAAGTCCAGGCGGGTCTTGGCCATGCCAGAGCTGTCCTGGGGCTCCGCAGAGCACACCCCAGAGAGGTGTCCGAGGGTGATTTTCCATGCAGACACCTAAGAGCACAAGGGTAGATCAGGACTGTCAGAATGTCACGGGGATCAAAGTTTGGCCCTCAGCAGCCAGAGGCTGCTCAGGGATGCAGGGTGAAGGATGAAGGCTTTGCACACTGCCGTCATGCCCTTACTCTCCCCTGCACAGACAATCAAATTAGTGTTCCTGTCTGGATCTCTGTAGAGCCTGCATGAGACTTTTGTGGATTCCTCTTCTGCCTCCTGGTTGCAGGGGGGTCAGCACACCCCGTTTGCAGGGAAATCCTACAGCCTGGGAAAACAGAGAACACAAACCAGCCTGACAGTGCCCAGCCAGTGGCCTGGTGTGTGCCGGGGCTGGCTTTTTGCCTGGAGGGCAGGCTGAGGTCCAGCCTCAAGCTGAAGAAAAACTCCACGGGATAATCTGCTGCCCAGAGTGAGGGTCTGTGTGCCTGGGCTGGGGCATCTGCTGAGAAGTGGTTGGAGGAGGAACTCCCCACTTCTGAAGGTCCTTTTAGAGAACCATTGCTATGGTGTCCCTTAGACCACATGGCAAAGGTGGCCCACGGTGTGGAAAGGTGTTCTCAGGTTCCATTGGACCCAACCAGCTCAACCCAAAGCGGGGTTTGATTCAGGGACACCACAGACAACCGAGTGTCTTCTTCCAATGGACCCACAGAGCAAACAGTGGGCAACCTCTGTAGCAACACGGGGCAAACGAGCAACCTGGATCTAAACAACCCAGGTGACAAGGAATGCAATGAAAGGATGCTGTGCAAGCCAGATACAGAACCTTCCAGTTCTTTGGTTGAGGTACAGACAGGATGATGGAATCATAGATTCATAGAATCATTTAGGTTGGAAAAGACCTCCAAGATCATCGAGTCCAACCTTTGTCAATCACCACCTTGTCACTCAGCCCAGAGCACTGAGTGCCACATCCAGTCATTTCTTGAACACCTCCAGGGATGGTGGCTCCACCACCTGATCAATGCAATCATCCCCAATGATCAATACAAGTATCCCCAGTTCTACTCTGGATCCATCAGCAGGGAGAAAGGGGGTTTGCACTCTGGCCAAGGTGCCAGTTGTGGGATTTATACGTGACAAAACAGCCTGACAATGCATCTCAGCAGAGGACTTGGTTGCCCGTGGGAGTAACAACGGGTAAAGGGTCTTTCCTTTTTCTCTCCAGGGCAGTGAGCTACTGCAGAGCTTTGACGTGGCACTACAAAACTGAGCCTCAGCTCACACCTGGCCCTTCTCAAAGCAGGTGGCTGCTCCCTGGGCAGTCCCAGCGTGCCTCATGCCCCCGCTGTGCCCCAGCCAGTGCCCCCCGGTGCACCAGCCCCTCCACTCTGCTCCCAGCAGAGGAGACGCCCACGATGCAGGCACTGCCCTGTCCCCTCTGCGCATTTTGGAGGCAGGGGCAGGGTGATGCCGGTGATGGCTTGAGACAGCCCCCAACCCCTGCACCCTCCTGAGCCCCTTGGGCAGAGCCCATCGTCTTCAAGCAGCTGTTGCTGCTGCCTGGTGATTCCAAGCTCCCTGCCTTGAAGCTTTCCCAAAAGCCTCCTCCCAGATCCCACAGCAACATCAGCTCTGTTCTGATGTCACCAGCCTGCCACGGCATCAGCACCCACTGCCACCCCAGCAGCTCGGGGCAGAGCCAGTGGAGGAGCCTCTGCTCTGGGCACAGCAGGGTCTCCATGCTCAGAGCAAAGGGATGAAAAAGGGAAGGGGCAAATCCTGCCAGTGCGAAGCCAGAACAAACCTGCTCAGGTCAAGAGTGGTCGCTCATGCCATGGTAGCGGGACCAAGAGCAGAACTGCAGCCAGGCAAGTGAGGGGCTGAACTGACCGGCTCAGGACAGGACCCGGTCCAGCTTGTAGCCTCTTTTAACACTGATAAAACACAAAGCCTGACACAGTTGCTTCTCTCTCCCAGCGCATTGCCAGATAAACCACAGATAAGAAAGAGCCCAGGATAATCCCTCCCTGATACCATGAGAGAGAAAGGAATTACACTGGGCTGCATTACCACCAAATCTTCTGTATCCTTCCAAGACAGTTCTCGCACTACCCATGTACTCAGGAATCGAACTGTGTCCATTAAAACATTTAATCCTGGCAATATCATAAATACTGCCTTACTCGGTCAGCAAGAACAGTCAGATCTCTGAAGAACAGCCTGATTGCAGGAATATCAGCATATCAGCAAAGAGCCCACGTGTCTTTCACTACAGGTCATTGCAGTTACCTCAAAAACCGAGGCTGTAACTAAGATCTGATCTCTGAGAGTTGGTCTGTCTCAAGGAACAGTACCTGTGATCCTCCAAAATTATGGCTTTCGATATTTACCTCAGGAAGAAGCAAGAAAACAGCCAACTAAGCAGCAAATCACAACACAGCAGAACCCCCAGAGAATCAGCACGAACCCCCTCAATTCCCATATCACTATGACAAGAGCTGAGTACTGCTGTTCATGAAAGAGCATATTGCCCTGAAGTCTTGGGGCTTTGGGTATTTAAACAAAACAAAATAAAATAAAAAATAAAAAAAAAAAGAAGAAGGAAAGAAAAAAAGAGAGAAGATGAAGAAGAAAGCAGACCTGTAACAAAAGCAGACCTATAACAGCATGAAATATGAATGAGATGCAGAGATTTGCACACTCGCCTGGCAAACAGCCCCTGGCATTTGCACCCTCATGCAACCCACGAGTACTTTCCTGCTGGCTTGTCTCTTCTTCCTTTAAGTAAAATTTGTTAAAAATGGGAAGTACCTTTTCCTGGGTCAGGTTCTCTTTCCCCTTTTTTCCCTTCTTTGTTCTTTTTGCTCTTTCCTTTCCCTTTTTTCTTGTTCTCGGACATTCTGCACAAGTGTTTACAGTCTCAGGAAAAGACAGTCCACACCAGATCTATATGCCCCACGACTGCTACTCCAAATGTTACTTGCCAGCTGCAACTTCCGACTGTTCTTATATTGTTTCTGACACAGACAACACCCACCACTGGGTGGAGAAGCAAAACTTTAACCGTTTGCTCACTGCTCCCAGTTGGCTGAAGAGATGCCCTGGGTTGCGGTGGGAGGGTGAGGGAAGCAGTGCTACAGGACAGGAGAAGCTCACCCGGGGGTGTCTCGGACACATGAAGTCCAGAGGTGGTTTTCCACTTGCTGATTCTGTCTCTGACTGAAATAAGTTCTGAGCAGCTTCTGGAGCATCGCAGAAATGAGGGTTTTGGGGAGTTGCCGAGGTTCAGACAGCGATACGAGAGAGGCAGTGGAGTCTAAAGAGAAGGGCAGAGGTTTGCCAACCACTTTCATTTTGCTTTGACCCTGAAGAGGGGCTCAGTTGGCCTTTCTCTTCCTATTGTTGTTCCCACCATAAATCAGAGTGACTTCACCTGCCCTCACACCCGGATCTTTGCTGTCCCAGGAGGTCTTTCCAAAAGCTAGGAATAGCTGGAGAGCCCTTACCTGCACTTCTCGTCTCTGTCCTCCATCTCCAGGAGCTCTGGGTGGTTGGTTAAGCCCACATCTCACCTGCTTGGGGGTTAATCAGGCCTTTTCCACAGGTCCAACATGTGATGAGTGACTCAGCCCGGTCCCCTTCTGCCGGGCTGCTTGTGCTGACATCACCTCAAAAGTCCATCAGGATCCCCAGCTGGAAAGCCCCAGAGAACTGTCAAATCATTCCCCGAAGCTGCTAAGGGCTTGAAAGGCCCAAAGGGCCAGAAGTTGTAGGGCACTGGGTAGCACATTTGATCCAGTTATCCATGAGTCAAATCCAGTTCCACAATGGTGAGCAAAGCGTGTCCTCCGGAGACGCGCTCCCGCCTGGCATGCGGACATCAAGAAATGAACGAGGTATCAGCCCCCTTGGGATCCTCTCCCAGTGGTTAATCACCCTCACTGTTAACAATGCCTGCCTGCTCTGAAGTGAAATATCTGGCTTCACTGTCCAGCCATTGTTTCTTACTCTTGTTTTCTCCTCGAGATTAAAAAGCCCTTCAGCAACTGGTGTTTTCTCCCATGGAAGTACTTACACTCTGTAAGCAAGTTATCCCTCAATTTTCTTTTTTGATAAGCTAAACAGAACAAGCTTTTTCTTCCCATTGCTTGCTGTATGGCATTTTCTCCAGCTCAGGATCAGATCTGTGGCTATCCCATTTTGCAATATCCTACTTAAGCTAAGAACACAAAAACCAGGCGCTATTCCATTGTCTCTTGTGGACAGAGGAAAATACAGAGGCAAAATCCCTACTGCCACCCATTCCCAGCCTTTTAACTCCCAAGTGCTACGTTCAGGCACTTTTCACAAGGCAAATCTGTCCCTCTGTGTTTCTGCTGCAGGTCCTATCAAGTCCCTGCTCTGCCAGACAGAGTCACCAAGAGGAATTTTTTTGGTCTTTCACAGCCCCAGTCTCTGTGGCGAAGCTTCAGTTTGTTTCCAAAGGGCCAGTGGGCCAAGCCACGCTGATTAACATCCCTAGCTTCTTTCTCCCCACTGACCCTTGAAACCCCACCAGTCTCCGTCTCTCTTGCTGATTTTATGAGCATTTTCACCTCCAGGTTGCTGGTGACGACGATGTCACAGAATCACCTCATGGAGCAATGACCTCCTGCCAGCACTGGCTTTCTGGTACGTGCTAGTCGGTCACTCCTTCACCTGTGCGTGAGGGGAAAAGGAGACCTTCCAACACTCCCCTTGCAGTTAGAGCAGAGGACATCACCGCTCTGAGCACTGGGGCACAGCCTAATGAGAAGCTGAGACGTGAACACCAGACAGCGCCTGAGCAAACCTGCTCTGAACTGTGACACAAAAGCTCCCAAGCTGGCTGGTTTGGAGTTGGAGCCCAATACACATTGTTTTAACCTAGAACCATAGAATGGTTATGGTTGGAAAGGACCTTAAAGCTCGTGTCATTCCACCCCTGCTGGGGACAGCCTGGGACAGCCGGGACGTCTTCCACTGTCCCAGGTTGCTCCAAACCCCATCCAACCTGGCCTTGATCACTTCCAGGGATGGGGCAGCCACAGCTTCTCTGGGCACCCTGTGCCAGGGCCTCACCACCCTCACAGGGAAGAATTTCTTCCTAATAGCTAATCTAAACCTACCCTGCTCCAGCTTAACGCCATTCCCCTTATCCTCTCACTATACACCCTTGTGAAAAGTCCCTCTCCAGCTCTCCTGTACATCCCTTTAGGCACTGGCAGGCTGCTGTAAGGTCTCCCTGAAGCCTTCTCTTCTCCAGACCCCTCCATGTTGCCTTGTGACACGACAGCAGTAGTCCATTACACTGTTTCTTTTCCAAAAGCAAGGTAATAGTGGTTCCTGACCCGTTAGTGTCATCTGGGTCATTATGAATGATGATTCCCACATGGTTATTCCACTGCTTGGCTCATTACCATATTTCTCTTAGCTAATATGTTTGTAAAGTGCTGTAATTCTGTACTTGAGCTCTACCTGATAGGTGATTTCCCTCCAGATGTCTTTAAGCTTGTTGTCCACACATCATAATTCCAGATGTACGTGGATTGCTACCTATTTTTCTCTTTACTGAATTTGTTGATCTTCTTATTGCTTCCAGTTGTGGCTTTCAGGGCTACCAAGATAGGATGTCTAAGGGCTGAACCTTGTCCACATTCGTGACTCTGAAATCTCACCTTCCTTGGCCTCTGCTCAAAGAGCTCCCAGTTCTACTCATTTTCTTGAGAATGAAAACCAAACTTCAGCCAGTTGTCCTCAGCCTTGGGAAACCAGTTCCTTTGAATCCTCAGGAGTGTTTTACACCTGTCTGATAAGAGCTCCCATCTCTTATCTTGTATGAATTGAAACCCCTCATGGGCACTGCCCCTGCGAGGGTTTAACACAGCCACCCAAATCCACAAGACAGCATTTACCAGGCATAATGAGGCCCAAACCCAGTTCTGCTTTTGGTGTTAACTCTGCCGAGTTCTGAGGGACTTGGATGTTTTACTCCTAGGGACAGCTGCCTGCCTTGCCAGCACATGTGTCCCGGATGGATGTGTCTCATAAAAAACACATTTCCCTCCCTCCTTTCTTTTCTTTTGCAATTATATTTTCACCCTGAAATATCTTTTCCCACAAGTTCTTTCACATGAAGACCGTATTTTTAAGCTCCTCCCCACCATTTCTGGAGATAAACCATAGCTCTTCCTCCACTGCAGCAAATCAGTGCCTCCATTCCTTTTAAAGACACAAAGTCTGCGTGTTCTTGGGATCCTCTTTCCAAAGTCCTTGTGTTTGGCAGAGGTTTTTAAAGGTAACAAGTGCAGCTAAGATGATGTCCTACCTTTTCTTCCCCCCTTTTTCCAAATGAATGAATAATCAAAGATTCCCTGCTGCTGAACACGTTGGGTGTTGCTGTGCACAGCTCAGCTTCAGCATCAGAAAACGAAAATCTAAGTCTAAGAAGAAGAAGTGGCAGTGCGTGGCTTGGCCCCACCGTCCTGAGCAGCCTGGGATGTGTGATGGGAAGAAACAGCACCAGCAACACCCAACGTGGCTGTTCTTGTTCCTTGGTGCAGTCCCAGTCTCACCTGCGACAGGTGAGGAATATTACACGCAGATTAATTTTTACCTTGGCAGGTGTACATCTTGATACCTTATCGACCAGGCTGGCCCCTGTCCCAGGGCAGGGATCCGCCCCTCCAGATCCAGCTTTATCATGGATCCTATGGAATACGCTCTCCCCTGAACAATCCCAACACCCACACGCAGGAGCTACATCCAGCACGCGGCTTCAGTCCTCCTGCGGCTGCGCTGACACAAGAAAACCTGCCAATGGCAAGTGGATTCCAGCTCGGCGTCCCAGGTGCCTCATCTGGTGGTCGGCGCATATTTTAATGGTCGTGCTCTCACAAGTCACTTAATATTTCATTCTAAAACAGCTTTTAATGTTTATTGCTTTAAACAGCCTCATGGAGCGTTATAACCTCAACCACCATCAACACAGGGGTTTTTCAGTCTTTGCAATTCCTGTACAGCTTTAAGCTCAAAGGGGAGGAGGGATATAATTATATAAGACACTGAGCCATACCTTAAGCACAGATAATTCTTGCATGAAATCCAGCATTCGGAGCAGTAGGGCGAGTTTACCAGGCAGAGAATCCTTACCCTCATTAGGGTTTGCCTATATGCAAACCCAGCAAGTTGGGATCCTTTATAATCCCCTGGAAATCAGAACAGAGATCAGGCAAAAGAGAATCTCTTCCCCTACGTAGTATCCATTGCCATCAGATGCTGTAGAATTACTTCTTCAAACAAAAATCCCAGATCAGCTCGGCGGAGAACGGAGTCCGTGGAGAGGAGCGACGCTGCTGCTCTGCACTCTGGCTTCTTTTCTGGGAGGATAGAAGGCACTGCTCCCATGCGGAACAGCAGTGTGCTCTCCAGGGAAAGACAGAGAGCTTTGCATCTGGAAAGAAATTAATACAACACCTCCCAGCCCGATGGGGATTAATAAAAAAGCTCTGAGCCATCGCTGCTCCTTGATATGAGCTGAAACGCAGACGGCAAGCCCGTTCCAGCTCCTGCCGACTCCAAATTTCAGGAGCGAAGTCAGGCGCGCACGCTCCACACACGTCCATGGCTGTATTTACAGCAGCGATCTTGGGAGCACAATGACCCATTTTAAACCGTGGCGTTCCCACAGTCTCCCACTGTTGGCTTAACTCTGCCTTCACTGGCATCACCAGGAGGTGGCCATCAGCTTCTGGGGAAGCTCTGTGTCGCATTCCATGGACTGTCCTGGAACAGCCAGCTCCTGCTTAGCGGTGGAGTCGACCCAAAATTGGAGGCAGCCAGAAGCACTTGCGCGTTATTTCTGGAGATGCGGAATAAAGGAAGGCGCAGTAGGACTGGACCTGTCAGCAACCCTTTGGCTTATCAATGCGATCTGCTGGACACCATCGCTCTGTGACCCTGTCCCTACAAGGCACAGCAGGCTTGGCAAAAAGGCTATGGCGTCGGGAGAGCTGTAAAGCTGAGGCTCCTGACAAGCCCAGTCCCCACCTGCAGGTGTTTTTAAGCAAACCCGCTGCAAAGCCCTCGTGCCACTGCTGCTCGGAGAGCTCCTCCAGGACCAGGGTAAGAATCAGACCCTGGGGGTTATCCCCTCACAAGTATCTCCTGCTAGAATATAAGATATTGGCGCTTGCTAGACCACCAGTTCAACACAGGCTGTGAGGTAGGTTTGTCTGCTGGCCCTGACAAGCTGGGAAAGGTATTTTTAAGCTAAAAATACCATCCTTCTTTTTGCAGCTCTTGCTGCCATGTCTTTTGTTGCCGTGAAGGAAAAGAGAAAAACCACTCAGCAAGTACAGCTATTTATCTGTCCAGTAAGGACAGCTAAGCTCCATTCGAGCATCATCTGATGTCCCTGTGTTGCACAAATGCCGTCTCTGCCATTCTCAGTTTCCCATCTGCATTTTCCCAAATGCAGCCTCACACCCACTGCACACGCACACACAGCTCTGAAAGGGGACAGGTCATGTGGATGCTTGATAGAGACCTGACACAGCTCACCCAAGTAGGATATTTCACATGGCATCTTCTTTTCCTTTTCATCCTTAAGGAATGAAATCCTCATGCTGATAGGATTTATCACATAGCAGTTATGTCTTACAACCACACGGGGTTTTGCTCACAAAAGCGAGCATGCTTGAAGTCCTGCTGAATTTACTTCTGAAAGCAGGCAGAAAGACAGGGAAGCACCTCCTGAAGGTGTCCTCAACCCACTGCTGACACATTCAGCAAGCCCATCCCTTGGACACTGACGTCAACGGAGTCACCACCAACTTAGAGAAATCCCAGCCCTCGTTTGCAACTGCTTCGTGTGGGTGAGAAGTGGAGCTACACCACGCTCCACTGCTGGACAAGATGGGCACTGTGGGGTGTCTCTGTGGGTGCCCTTTGGTCACACAGGCACCCTTTGATGCCTGGGTGCCCTCCCACAGCTGGCAGGTCAGTCACTCCTCGTGACCGTGGGTGCCCCTGGCCCATCACAGCCATGACACACATTCCATGCTGAGCTTGGACTCAGGATCCGTCCTTGCTTTGGAAGGGCAGCACTGAGGGCTTGTGTGTGAGCAGGCTCAGCTGATGGGCTTTAAATCACAGATCTGCCCTTTCCATCTCACAAACTGAGCTTCTGAGTCTGCTCAGAACAGCCCTGCTGTGAACTGGCACAAACCCACTCATCAGTCTGGGACAGCTCCCATTAAGTTACTGTGTCTGTGTCCATGAGCCAGCCCAGACACCTTAAAAGCAGAATTCAGCTCCTTGCTGAGCCCCCCACCCCAGCCCTCAGCACCTCTGAAATCCTCCTGGATGTTCATCATCCCAGCAAGAGACATCTGCCATTTCCTTTAACAATTCCTCTTTATTTCCTCCCCCTGCCCCTGCAAACAACAGCAATTTCCACGTGAAATCAATGAACAGGGCATCCTCCATTCACACCTCCATCCTAAGCCTCTCAACTAGGTCTGGCCAGAAAAGGCTAGGAAGTTTTGTGGAAAATTCCATGAATTCTTATGGTCTCTTTTTCTCTAGAGGCAACTCTGCTAAAGTGCTGAAGGCCCCAGCAGGTTACAGCCTCCCACAAAGAAATGGGAAAGTTGCTTTTAGGAATGTTTATATTTAAGTGATAGCATGAAGCCTCTCCAGCTCGGCCCTTTGCCTGCTCACAGGGTCAGTGTGGAGCTGGAGGAGTGGACGTGGAGGCAGAGCTCGTGCGAGGGGCACTCTGACACCTCAGCTGCTCAGCTGAGGGGATCACAGAGGGATCCTTGGCTGAGCACTGTGCCAGACCCACGCACAGCCTGGAGAGGGCTGCAGGAGGAACTGCTTCCCTGCAGCCGCTCTGAGCCAGCATCTCCCCTCCCTGTCCCAAACATCCATCAGCTCCTCACACTCAGAGCCACGGGCTGCTGCCCAGATCCAGGGGATGTCTGCAAGACAAAATGCATCCCAAACCACAGCCACACGGCCCAGGACAGAAAAGGCACATCTTTTGTGTTACTTCCCCCGTTCAGAAGAGAACTTGGACAGGATAAAGGTTGGACAGGAGGAACTGAGACCACACGGAGCAAAAATAATCTGAAGCTGCTCTTGTAGTTTTCAGAGATCCCAGCTTGGGCGAGAGGCTGCATGTAGGAGATCCCAGATGTGTAAGAGCTCATGAGGGTCCATAAAGGAAGGGCTCACCTCACCCTGGGTCCAGCCTGCTCCTGGTTCTGTGCAAGCACCAGAGAGTGAAGCTGCAAGGTCCCACCAGCGACACACCTGCACCTCGGAAAGCCTCTGCAAGGGTATCGACCAGAACACCTGAGCTCTGCCTTACAGAAAGGTTTAAAAAAGCAATTAGAGATTGCATCTCTACCCAAATGAAGATTCTTTCCCGGAAGCCTCTTCCAGGACCTTAAAAGACGAAGAAAAGCAGATACAACATCACTCACTGCAATGTTGCGGGTGGAGAGCACAATCAGATGGACGAGTACATGATGCAGGGCATGTGTTGTTCTGTGTTGTATTTGCCTGGTGAAAACGTGCCTGAAGCAGCAGAGTAATTGGATATGCTGCATTTGAATCCGTGGAGGAGATGCTGTGGGTTAACCCCGGTGGGCAGCTAAGCATCACACAGCTGCTGGCTCACTCCTTCCCACCCCCAGCAGGATGAGGGAAGAGAAAAGGAAGAATAAAAGCAAGAAAATTTGGGGTCAAAAATTGGGGATAAAAATAAAAATAATAATAATAATGCTTTTATAATTGAAGGATGAGTAGAAGAGAAGAAAACAAAACAAAAAAGTGATGCAAAGGCAATCACTCATCGCTGTCCATGAGTACACAATGCCCAGCCAGCTCCCAAGCAGATGGTTAACCCATTTATTGCCAAGCATGCTGCTGAAGGGCATGGAGTCTCTCTGTGTTCAGGGAATATCTGTGTGATCAGGTCATCTGCCTGGCTGTGTGCCTTCCAACCTCTTTTCATGGCCCCAAATCTACTCCAAAAGTTAGAGTCTTAGTGCATTATTGGCGTTGTTTTGATCGAAAAGCTGAAACACGGCAATTACCAGCCACTGTGAAGAAAATTAACTTTATCCTTTCCAGGCCCAGACCAGGGGACATCCAAGGCCCTGTTCAGGGAAGGATGGTGCTCCCATCACTTCCTCACAGTACACTGGGAACTGTGTTCCCCCGGGCAGGCTCTGCTGGCACTGACACCCCGGCTGTCTGTGACACCCCATGCTTTGGGTGGCCAGAGGACAGCAGCAGAGCAGGGCCACAGCTGCCAGCCCTGCTCCTCGTGCTCCAGGGAGAGCGATGGGCAGGGAAAGCATCTGCTGCTGTCTCTGCCCACGGGAGAAGGGAAAGGGGGAGCTCAGGCAGCCGTGAGAACGGCGACATTCTCACCAGGGAAGCCAGGTGATGTCAGCACAGAAAACGAGCTGCAGAGGGGATTCCTCCAGGATGTGTGGGGAAGGAGGTGGAGAGGGGAGTCCCTGGTGATTCCCAGAAATAATTCAGTATGGAAAAGCCTGCATTGACAGCACCAGCTAGTCAGGCAGGTGAGATCAGCCCTCGCGGATTCCAGGAAGCTCTCTGTCCCACCAAGTGTGGGGGGCAAATCTGTGCCTTGCTCCAGGCTGCCTTAGGATCAGGGCAATGCAGAGAGCACTTTCTTTGCATAACTCCTCTAATCCAGAGACAGAAGAGCCCGGGGGAATGATTTTGACTTTGAAGCAGGGAAGAAGCAGCAACAAATCTGCGTTATTATTTTTGTCCTCCCCAACATGCTGCCTCTTGTGCAGGTGTGAGGGCACAGAGCACAAGAGGAGCCGTCTCCGGACTTTGATTCCCTCCCTCTTCTCACAGTCACTCCATATATTTGGCTCCTCCGGGCTGAAGGAAGGCCTCCCACCCTTCACCATTATCTTTTGGGGTCGCTGCCAGTTCACCTCTGCCTTTGTTCACTGTGGCACAGCCGAGGCCACAGCTGGCCCAGGGAGATGCCACCGACTGCCGCCTCTGCCCGCGGGTGCCTGGAGCGGAGAGCTCAGCACCACCGAGCTCTTGTGATCTGCTCACGCAGCCAGGGCTCTCTCCAAACCACAGCTTCCCAAACAGCACCTTCTCATTACATGATTCTGCCTGTAATTGTTGTTGCCCAAAGGTATGAGCCGTGTTTCTTGCAGACTATCACCGAAATCATCCTTTCCTGCTCACTGTCAAAACCCTCCCTCCCGACGTTTATTCCCTGCTCTCTCCCCTCGTTTGCGCTGTGCCTTTGGAGAGCCCAGCCTGGGGGTTTTCCACGCCTGTCCCCTGCTATCACCACCACGTTACACAGGGGGGGGAGTGACCACTCGCCTGGGCAGCGTCTCCCCTTCCTCCCGTGCCAGACGAGCGCTCAGCACGGCTGCTTCTCCCTCCATCAGCCCTTTCCACATATAGCCAGCGATTGCAGCTAATTGGTGCTCCAGTCTCCAGCACGGTCTGCGCCGCACCACAGCACACTGCGAAGGGTTATCCTCTGTCTTCCCCAGTCCACTAATTGTGTAATTATGCAGAAATGGCCTGTCTGGTACAATCTATTTCTCATACTCCCCTGTGGTGCTTGTTGCTTACAATGCTCATTATTCCTCTAAGTATTTGCAGACCTTCACCCTCCATCATATTTCCACAAATTGCAGTTCTATTAACAAGGGAACAATTCCTGAAGTCCTTGCAAATACTGTATTCATTTTCTCAACTGCTCCCTCCTTTCTGGCCGGGAGCAGATCGAGCTCTGTCTCCGGGCTGGCTCAGGTCAGGCAAGGTGCCTTTGCTCTGGAGCCTCTCCCAGCCCTGTGCCCATCCCCGGGCTGGGCTGTTGGCCCCCCAGGAGCGGAGCAGAGGGCAGTGAGCTGTGCCAGGCCGGGTGCCCGCGGGGTCACACACCTCACCCTGTGCCACGGGGACGTGCCGCTGGCTCTGCGCTGCTCAGCCCATCCCGCAAGGAGACAGGCGGGCTCCGTGCTCATCCCGGATCTCTGCCGGGTGCCAGGCTCGGCTGTCTGAGCAATTACACACCAGCTAAAGCCTGTGCTTCAGACTCAGCTTCCTGCCACAGGCATGCCACGGGTCTGGACTCAGAGCAGCCCCCTCCAGAGAGAAGGAGCCTACGCCGTGGGTGCCACCACCATCCCCTGCCTGGTGTGGGTAGCGACATTCACAGAGCCATGGAATATCCTGGGCTGGAAGGGACCCACAAGGATCAATAAATCCAACTTCTGGCCCTGCACAGGACTCCCCAACAATCCCACCCTGTGCCTGAGAGCGTTGTCTGGCAGCCTTGGGGCTGTGACCATTCCCTGGGGAGCCTGTTCAGTGCCCGACCACCCCCTGCGGGAAGAACCTCTTCCTGATATCCAACATAGAACTCTGCTGACACAGCTCCAGCCTCGGGTCCTGTCACTGGTCACCAGAGAGGAGATCAGTGTCTGTTTCTCCTCTTCCCCTCACAAGGAAGTTGTAGACTACAATGAGGTCTCCCCTCAGTCTCTTCCTTTCCAGGCTGAACAGATCAAGTGCCCTCCTCATCCACCTCTCATACAGCTTCCCCTCCAGACCCTTCACCATCTTCACTGCCCTCCTTTGGACACTCTCTAAGAGCTTCGTGTCCTCCTTACACCGCAGTGACCTGGGTCAGCACCAGACCCCCCCAGTCCAGACCTTCTGAGCTAGAGAAAGGCTAATGGGCCACAAACGTGGCTGGACATCCCGCTGGCCAGATGATTCAAGGGGTCACAGCTGACATGAGCCACTGATGAGTGGGGACACAGCATTCGGGGCAGGCTGGGGAGGTTCTGGACCCAGCACAAAGGTCCCTGGGATGGTGGCTCCTCTAGGGCTGTGCTGGAGGTGGGAGATGGCTGCAGAAGGCCAGGCCAGTCTGGTGTGAGTCAGCAAGGGGGCTGGAGGGAGCTCTGCCCAAGGCACACGCCGGGAGATCTCCCCGGACTGAGAAGTAGTGTTTCAGGGAATTTCCCCCTCTGCAGACAAGAGCAATCAGAGCGACACCAGGGCAGCCACCATGAGACTTCTTAAAAATCCAGAGCCTTGCCTTGTGTCAGTACCACCATGGGAAGCGAGGAGGGCCCCGGACCCAGCTGCTGTGTTCTGGGTGGGACTAGAAACGGCCCAGCTGAGCAGCAGAGCTTTGTGCCAGCGTATCCCTAAAATACCCCACTCCTCAAAGGACTCCGTGAGATCCCCAAAGGCCCAGGAGCGCAGGGCAGTGGGAGGCTGCCCTGGCATCCCTGTGGACAGGACACCAGCAGAAGGGCCTCCCAACAGCAAACATTGCCTGAAGGACCTACCTCTGTCTCACTGCAGCAAATGCAAACCCTCAGGGTGAGCAGGGTCCCTCCCTCAGAGCTGAGGGAGAATTTAGGATGGGCCAGGGGGTGTTTAGGCTTGGTAGTAAAGGTTGGGTTGGACTTCAGTTTTTGTCCATTGGCTCAGCTTCCCTTCCTGGTCTCTCCCTGTCCCTGACTATCCTCTCTGCCATTTCCCAGCATCGGATTCTCAGTTTCTCTCCACCTTGCTGATGCTTCTCCCCCATGTTTTCCTTCCTAGCTCCGGGCAGTCAGCCTGGTCCTTCAACACCCACACCCTGGCACGCACCAAGCCCGAGGGCACAGCCCAGCTCAGGGGGCTGACTCTCCCAGGCAGGAACACACGGCTGCCCGCAGCACGTCCACACCATGCACCTTGTCTCCCAGGGGGACTCGCAGCTGGCTCAGCAATGCCAGGTTATCTCTAGGCACTTGAGATCCCACCACAGCTCCTTGGCAAGCCAAATCCAGGAGAAGCCAAGTGGCACCAGACACACTGGGATGAAACTGCACACAAAACCCTGCAGCTGCTTCCTCTCATGTCCCCCTCCCGTCATGTTCCAGCTGCCTCCATCACCATCTCCCTTCCTTGGGGGTCTCTGGGAGCAGCCCCACAGCTGCTGTGGCTGTGCCCTGTGCATCACACCTCCCCAGCAGGTTAGCAGAGCACCACAACGCAGGGATGGTGATGTCCCAGAGCAGCTGTAGCGAGCCTTGTCGGTCAGCTGGCACATAACACATCTTGGGCCTCTTCCCCTGTGCCACCACTGCACCTGCGTGACCTGGATTGCTCCCTCACCCCCAGAGCTCTGCAGCAGCACAGAGCTTGTGGCCATAATCCCAAGATGACCATCAGCCCTTATCAGCAACAACCCAGGGAAAGGCTCAGAAAAGACTGATGGGAACTTTCTACAAGAATACATTGGAGTTTACTGCAAAGCTGTGAGCCATGGGCAGCCTGACTAATGGTGATATCCAGAGAAAACTCATGTCAGGCTTAATTTCCATTTTGAATTTCCAGTGCAGCTTTTGGCTGGTTTGACTTGGGCCACAGACACAGGGCGATGAGAACTGTTACAACTGCTGATGGTGGTAATAGACGAAATGTGTTATTAAGCTTCACATGGCTTTATCTCTGGCGTGGTATTCCACAAGAGAATTTAAATGTCCCCATAAAATTTAATTCTAACCATCTTTTTCTCTTTCTCTAGATATTTCTGAAGGCAGTTCTCCCACGAGAGGCCTGGTGCTCTTTGCTTTCATTAAGTCTAGACGTTTCATAAAGCAGTCTCTTCTTTTAGTATTCTGTCTTCTTCATTGGAAGCCAAGAGTTGATAAGACTTCACAAAAAGGGAAGAGGAGAACACACCAAAAAACACCCCACTTTGACACCATTTGGTCAGCTCAGCTGTAGATCTCAGCAGAGAGTAAATGGAGGAGAAGGAATATGCTGCTCCGTCAGACAGGACTCCTCCATCCTCCTTTAATGTCAGAACAGCTGCTTTTGTAACTACCCCCTGCAGATATTAAAGCTGAGAAAAATCCTTCTCATAGCAAACCACAAAAAGAAAGGAGTTGTTTTCTGGAATGCTGTGTCAATTAACTTCTTAGGACTCATCCAAAGGCAGACGTATCTTGGGTTCTCAGGCCAGGAGACCGTTCACAGATACACCTGGACAAATTATGCAGTGCAAATAAATCCACTGAAGAACCAGATATCCCTTCCTGTTTGTAAAACGTTTCTTAGCTGATCTTACCAGCTAAAGATTACAAATACATTTATAAACATCTGCTGAAGAGTTTACAGGAGGAAAGGTCAGGCTCTGACGCAGGTCATGCGCCACGATCTGCATTCTGTCCACGCCGCAGCCCCGGATGCGATGGCCACGGTCACGCACGCGTGGCTGTGGGCTCGGGGCTGACCAGCACAGGCGAGGGCACTGGTGAGGAGAGAGAGACCTGAGCAAACGTAACGTGCCTGCTTGTGCACTCCCGCCAGGAGACTCGCACGGGCTCCCTGCAGCTATCATTTTTATATAGATATAAACTTGCATTATGTCATGGGGCACCTTGGCACCCCTCCTGCCCCAGATGCCCGTGTGCTGGGCACGGCAAGGTCGCAAGTCCCAGCAGTTCCCTAACCACCAAACAGCCCCGTTAATGACGACCTACGAATCTGGCAAGTGCAAAATTTGGACTCGTAGGAGGCACCTCAAAGCCTGGCCAACCTTATCCAGCCCTTGCTGACGAGCCAGCTTTGATAGCGCTGACAAAAAATAAGCTGGCTGGCAAGTCTGTCCCACCTCCAGTGGCCTCATCCGGCCCCAAGGGACGTTTCATGACGGAGCCCTTTGCAGGACACCTCTCTGAGCACAGATAAAATCGGAGGAAGCAGGAGGGAGCCCTAGGGAGAGGACCAGGGTCTCAAGTGAAATGCTACAATGCACCAAATACACGATCCAAGCGCTCACGCAGTGGAAAAACGTTGCAAGAGGACTAGTGATGAAACAGGCTGGCTCACTAGGGATTCAGAGGGTACAGGGCAGGGTTTGTACCTTTCTGTGGTGTTAAATACCCACTATCCTAATGAACACCATCCTCTGCTTTGTCTCAGAGATTCCTATTAACTCAGGTGAGTGTGCACAGAAATTAGTACCTTCCTCTATAAAGCCCACCAGCAGAAATGGCAGAATTTCTGGTAAAACAACAGGTTTGATCCCATACCTTTCCCCATTCGTGAGGAGAAAATTCTTTCCCTTCCCCTTTCCACCATTCCCAGTCAGAGTCTCTGTTTTAGAGCTCTGCAATTCTTTGGTCTAACACAATGCAGTGTTTTTTCTGCCTCTTGTGCCATAGCAAAGCAATAACAACCTTCTCTGGCCATCATTCGACCCTGAACCATTTGGTCCACGAACAGTGGAGATGCCTGTCCCATCTGCCTCTGTTTAGAGCACGGCCAAGATGTTCTGCTTCTCTTCCCAGCTAAGGCATACATCTTGCAGTGATCCCACCACTCAGCCCTGTCCTCTGGGCTCCCCAAAGGCACACTGGCAGTTTAAAGGGCAAATTCAGTGCGGATGACTAAGCTGGCCATGTAAATAACCCAAGGCCCCGTCCTGCTCTGAGACATCACATGTCACACAGAGAAACATGGACTCCCATGTGTCCCCTCAGTGTCCCAATCCATGAGCGAGATTCCCATGGCTCAGAGGCATGGGGTGACAGGACACAGCTCGGAGCAGTCTCTGTCCCTCTTGGCTCATTCAGTCAGATGGAATAGGGCAGAGAGATGGAGCCAGAGGGACCATTCCCTGCTCCCTGCACCCCCCAGCCCTTTGGTGTTCCTCCAATCCATCTCCCTCCAGTCACCAGCCCTTCCTGCCTCTCATGTCCTTGTCCCAGCATCTGGGACAGAGTGGCCAGGCCATGCAGCACAGACCTCAGAGCCCCCTCACATCATCTGCCACATCCAGGACTTGAGCTTCCCAACTAAATTCTTCTCACAGGATGTCCTGCGTAGCAGTCACTCTCCACCTTGAGTCACAATAGCCTACACCACATAAAGCCATAGGACACAGCCTGGCAGCTGGGAACCAGTAGGGAAGTCAAAGGATGGTGGGTGTCCTCAGGACACGTGAGCTCAGAGTCATCCTAGACAGCCAAGGTGATGCAAAGTCCATGCTGGCCACACCAAAGGGGAGCTGACCCCACTTCAGATTCACATCACCCCACAGACACACTCGTCCCTCTCTGTAGGAAGGGGCTAGGACACAGCCTGCTTGGATGGCACGGTGAAATGGAGTGCCCAGCCACGGTCTCTGTGACACAAGGAGGGTCAGAGGCAGGGGTTTCTGCTCGTGACATTTTGCAGGCAGTGCTTGCCCAGCTTTTAATCAAAGCAATCAATTTCACAGTCCAGGGAAAGGAAAACGAGGCAACGTCAGGAGAAAAATCACAAAGATTATGTTCTCCCACACAAAGTTTAGCAGGTGAAGGGCCAGGAAGGACAGGAGAACTCCTTGGAAGGCACAAGGAACATAAGCCAGCTAGTACTTATGATTCCTGGCTCAAGCAGAGTATCTGGAAGGGACAGAAGGAACACCAGGGACTTTTGGGCTGGGAAAAACTCAGGTATTGAGTGGAAGACAGTGGGGAAGAGATGAAAATCCCACACATTAGCCTAGATGGAAGATTTATGCTTTGCACAAATCTGAATTTGCCCACAGCCCAGTTTCAGTATTTTCAAAAAGGAAGCCAGTTCTGAGTGCCCACACCCAGGCAACGGGTGCCCTTCCACCACTGCTGTGTTTGACCACTTGCCCCACTGAAGATCCCATCTGAGACTGTTCAGGGTAAGCAGGAAGGATAAAGGGGCTTGGGTTTAAAAGCACCTCTGCCTGTCACCCTTCCCCAACACCCAGGAAGAAAAGCCCTTTGAAAAAAGGGGCATGGATACTTCTTTCACTCTTTAATTGCATGCCCTACCCTTCTGTGAGAACTGGCAGACCCTCACCCATCTAGAAACACCAGCTGCTTGCCAGCCCTCAGGGTGCTGCTTGTTAGTTGCTTTTTATGGAGTAAGGCTGGACAGTGCAACACACAGTGGGATTTGTTGGTCGGGGGTTTTTTCTGTACCTCCTGGCTGGCATTCCTGGCTGCCTGGACAAAGGCAGTAACGGGGCAGCCTCGTGCTGAGAAGACACGTTTGTCAGTGGCTCACCTCTGCTGAAGACCTGGTAATGACTTCCGCACGTTCCCCGGCTCCAAAGGTTAGACATAAATCAATGACCAGGTCCCAGGGTGCATTGTTCCTCCAGCTGCTTGCTGGGGAATTGCCCATGTTTGATTGCCCAGAAAGCCAGAATTCATCAGTGAGCAGCTGAGCTGCTCGGGAGTCTACTGGGAAAACGTTTCTAGAGCTCCACAAATGAAAACCACTTCTCCCAGGCACTTACTCTGCTCACTGCACTTTCTACCCTGTGTGGCAGGTTGTCACAGTTCTCACTTGCCAGCAGTTGCCTGACCCCGCTTGGGTGGTGGCAGGAGTAAAGTAGAAGAAACATGGAGCCGGGTGTTTAAATGAGCAGAGATGTTCTTGGCAGGCATGGGCAGAGAACACAAGACTGGCAGCCTTCAGGCTAGAGAGCTGTGCACTACACCAAGCTCCCAGCTGTGCTCCATGGACCTTCCCAGAACAACCAGTAAATTCGTGCCCTGGAGGAGCTCTGACAGACTGCATGAACCACGGAGCCACCAGTATGGAGTGGCTCAGCTTCTCCTGGGCAACCAGGCTGTGGTACCTGCTGGCTGCAGCCTCCTTGTGCCACAGCTGACACCCCCTGCTCCGGGACATCTCCACGGGGAGCGCAGACCTCCAGCACTGCTCGCACCAGCTCTGCGTGCAGAGCTCCCAACGGGCTGGTCTGTGCTGTGCGTGTGTCCCACCCCAGCCCGGGCACTGCAGCATGAGAAGGAGCCTTGGCTCCAGCCCAGAGACATCTGAGCTCAGTAGCAGCATCTGACGACAGATGTGTGTCTTGCAACATCGCTACTGAAGTGTCTTTTCCTTTCAAAGTAGGAATCCTTTTCCTTCACGTAATAGTGCAGGCAAATATAATCCTATTAACAGGGCTATTAAACTAAACAATACTTGGCACGCCATGACCTAAAGAAACAATCCACCAGCACCCAGCAGCTTGTAAACAGCCCCATCCCTAAGGCAAAATGGGCATTTCCTATGCCCCAGAGCCCTCCTGGCCAGCACCCTCCCACCCTGCTGCTGCACCAAGCTCTGCAGGACACCCAGTCCTCAAACATGTGGGAGGGCACTGAAGTAAAAAGCTGGTGTCTGCATAAAATCTGTCTTTCCTGAGACGAGTGGGCCCCTTTCCATCCCACTATCCCAGCCTCTAAATCAAATTTACTCCCTAACCCAATTAGCATTCACTCAAGTTTACACCAAGACAAGGCTTGGATCTTTGTTGGCATCTCTGCAATGGCTCTCATCTCTTGGGTTTAGAGCTCTTTTGCTCCCCCACATATCTGAATTCCCAATCCAGCCATGTCTGAATTGAAAGACTGGGCTCACATCTCCTTTCAGGAGGTTTGTCAATTAAAGTTCTGCCTTCTGATCTGGTCTCTTGACTGAAGCAGTCCTAATTCTTGCCCACTCTCCCACGAATGCAGCTGGCCCTTCTCTGCCATTGCTTGCAGCTGTGACAGGGTAGGACAGCACTGCCTTGGGAAGCGAGGAATACTAGGATGCACGGGTACTCCATGTGCAGCCCCGGACACTGAAACCCTGCAAATAGCTGTCATTTCCATGGTGCTGCAGCAGCAGAAGAGCAAGGAGAAGAGTTTGGGCTGGGGAGCCATTTGTGGTGGCAGAAAGTCTTTCAGCAGCATGAAATGATGCGTTCACCCCACGGGGCACTAAACCGTGATCAGCAAAGGAGGAACCCATGGAGACTGAACACAATGTTGATGAGCCAATACTGCCTCCTGATTGCTCCTCGGAGCTACCCACACAACAGGAACTCTACAGATCTGTGTGCTGTGTAAAGCACTTGTCTCTGGCCTCCCAGCCCTGCTGGGCTCCCCAGTGGCTCCACCAGGAACAGACACTCTTTCCTGTCTCAGCGCTGCTGGTTCCCTTCCCCTGCAGTGAGCTCAGAACAAAACCAGGGCCATCACCTTTCTCCACCTCTCTGCCCACAGTTTATCCCTGCCTTTGTAGCTGCAGGTGAGCCCAGAGTGCTGCTGCCCTGGGTGTCCTCTCATCCCTCAGCCCCTTGCTAAGCAGCTGTTCCCTCCGTGGGATGAGCTCCACTGCAGACGATGCGTTGGCAGAGATCGTCCGCCAGATGGGTGAGGGATGTTTTATCATCATCACAACTTCTGCCAGTTCCAAGAGGAGAAGCGGAGGTGTTTGTCCAAGTGACATCCTCGGCTACATTCCGTGTTGGAGCTGGGGTTTCCAAAGAGATGCGCCATCCTACCGCTCTGCTCTGGGAGGAGATCTGCTCCAGCCCCACCAACAGATGAAAATTGGATTCCTCTTGAAGCAGGGGAAAGACAGCCCAAACCCCACTAGTCATTTTTCAATACCTTTGTGTCTTGGGGTGACTTTATAATGTGTATCCCTTATCGCTACCCTATGCCCACCAATCTTTTCTGTGTCTTTAAACTGAGCCTGAGAAGGACAGAAAACAAAAAAACGTTTCAAAGCAGTTGTTTCAAGGACACGGAGATACGCTCTGTGTATCTCTTGGGGTTTTTTCGGCTCTTTTTTGCTCCCAGCGAGAGACGGAGGGTTGAATTTCGTTTTCCTAAGATTTTTGGGTTTTTTTGTTCTTTTCTTCTCTTCTAGACTGTTTCAACAACATCTGAACACATCAGGAGAATTTTCCTGGAGGCCCGGGGGGGTGGCCCCTCGCTGACCCAGCTCCGAGGAGGAGAGAGACCACACCTACAGAGGACCTCTGAAATCTTCTCAGGTTTTCTCTCCACAGAGAGAGAGAGATCTAATTATTTAGCATTATTATTCCTCACCTGTGTGTTTGTTATATAAATAGTTTGTTATCTCTTTCACTTTCCTTTGAGGAAATTTTTTTTCCCAAACCTGGGGAAGAGGGGTGGTTGCAACCTGACTTCTATCAGAGGATATTCTCCTCCAAATTTGTCCAAACTAAGACACTTTCTTTGACCTTAGAAACCTTTGCAAAATCAGTAACGGCCGCAAACCCAAACCCAAACCCATTCCCAGTGGGCGGCGTGGATCCCCAAAGAGCCCCAGTCAGAAAACCTGCACTTGGGAAAATGCCATATTAGGCGGTATGGTGAAAACTGCTCCTCGTGTCTTGACTCCTGCACAGCCCAGCTACTTCATATTTTCTCCCAGCCAATTTGGCTTTCCTTGTTGCTTCAGTTTATGGGGAAGGTTTTGATCATTGCTGTTTGTATCTCCCTCATCTTCTTTTATGAGGAAAATGTATTGGAAATTCCCCCTCACACAAAGCAAAGGGAGGCAATGACAAATGGATCTCAAAGGATGAACTGATCAGCTGCTTTCTCAAGGCTTTCATCTGGCCAGAGGCTGAGATAAGGCTAAGATGAGCAGCCCAGCACTAAAACACTCCATGGGATCTGATAGGATGAAGACCTACAAATCTGCCCCTATCAGAAAGTACAATCAAATTACAGGAATTCACTCAGGTAAACAAATAATCCCAAAACGTGTCCAGATATGCGCAGGGTGATTCAATCCAACAATAAATAGACCAGACACAGCTCCAGCCACTTAAACTGACCACAGCACTTTTCACTGCCCACCCTCCCGAATTCCCGGAATAACAGACATTCTGCCTTGTTCAAACAAACGATATTTATTTTATTCTTACGTAAAATTGTACGGGTTCTGCAGATATAAACAAGGGTAAACATTGCCTCCTGTCCCCAGTGCTGCAATGCACAGCAGTGTCTCAGGGAGAGGAGGGCCACGGGGCCTGCACTCACCTCCCAGTTGTGCCAGACCTTCCCAAACAACTTTGCAGTGGTCAAGCATCTCGGGTGTTGGGCTCCGTCAGCCCAAGAACCCAAAGCCAATGTCACTTTAACACATGTCAACACAACCAGGGTTTCAAAGGTGTTGAGCTATGGTAGCTGTGACTAGCACTCCCAGCCTTCAGCAGCCCGGCCACTTCAATTTATGTAGATAAATATTTTAAAATATCGACAACAAACTTTCTGTGTTTAGTCACCGGGAAAGAGAACAAGACGGCTTTCCAAGCTGAAAGGCTGAGTTACACTCCTGGTGGCAGCAAACAGGGGACAGAAAGAAGCACAGAGCATTACAAAACCGAGACAGCAAGTGCATATGCTGGCTTCAAGAGGCTGATTTGTCTTTTAGCAAAAGCATTCAGAAACTTCCATCTTTGCCTCTTCACAGATGGTGCTAAGTCAGATTGTCCTGCTGGAACCGTTACTGACAGTATCACTGAATCATCTCCATTAATCCCTGTGAGGAGCCATAGGTAATTCTGCAAGCCTGGTGCAGGGCAAAGCCCCGTGGGACTCCTTTTGTACTTTGCAAACACTTCTGGAAAGCCGAGTTCCTGCATTGAGTCTACAAAGCCAAAGATCAGCTTTGACCAAGGTTAAGAACAAACTCTACCCAGGTTTCTGCCAGGAAAATTCATGCAACTTGGTTTCACCTTTCAACCAGCACTCTGGGAATTCACTGGGAATCTAAGGATTAGAGGATCTAAGCTCAATCTTTCCACAAACTCATCAGCCCCAGGAGCAGGGGAAAACCATGAGAAAAAGTGCTACTTGCCAGTCACACCACAATTCTTTGCTGCAACAGCAGCTGGAGGATGCAAAAAGAACAAGAATGAAGAACCAGTCATCAGGGGAGGTTATGAAATAAAGACCAATAAAGGGCACATTTAATTGCTCCCCAATGCAGGCCAACCCTATAGGAGAGTGAAGTCTTCCAAAGCATCTTCCTAGAGGTTATGCACTTGTTCTCTGAGTACGAACTTACTTGGGCAAAGGGTGGGAAACCCACTTCAATTTATTATTTAAGTCTCAACTGAAAAGGGAGAGCCTTTCTGCCACCCTCTCACCACCCTCTGTGAAGCCAAGGGCTGCAGAGCCCCCAGATTGCCCAGCACTGGCAGGCAAAGGGCAGAAGGAATGTTTGAATAGTTGATTTTTGAGTGGCACTGGGAATTTGCCTGTTCCTTCCTTTGTCCTGCAGGGTTTGCATCTCTCTGAAAACCCTGGGAATGAAGGAATCTATGATGCTCAGAAGCCTTAAGGATCTTGGCTCCTCTGAAGCACTTCACTATCAAGGTTATTTCATTGAGACCTTCTAATGAATCTCAAATGCTACCAGTCATTGCAAAGCTCCCCCTTATCAAACCCTGTGTTACGACAGGTAAATCAATTGCCGGGGTAATGTTTATAAGATATACTGGAAGAGGACATAGCAGAGGGGGTCAGATTTTGGAAGCTGCATCCACTGAAAGCACAACAGAAAGCTCTTTTATGTGCCCTAGGTCTCTATCCACACACTAGTTCATCACCTGTGTAGGTCTCAGAGCTGCACACACCCCAAAGCATCACAGGAACGAGTTCCCTCTCCTGGACTTCCTTCTGACTGCAGCACAAGATGACTCCATAACCTGGACTTAAGAAAAAGCTTTACGTAAGTCGATCACTGGGGCTGGAGATACACCTGCTGGAAAGAGCTTGGAGAAACAGCAGTAGTTTCTGGGGAGAATTGTACTGTTACCAGGGTACAGGTTTATTCTGGGAACACCTAAGAGCTCCAAGGGAGCTCTGATTTCAAGTGGGGCTGCGTAGATCCGGTGTGTTTACAGCACACACAGATAAGGCAGGTAAAAGAAGGACTTTTAGATTGGAAATTCTTCCCTGTGAGGGTGGTGATGCCCTGGCACAGGGTGCCCAGAGAAGCTGTGGCTGCCCCATCCCTGGAAGTGTCCAAGGCCAGGCTGGACAGGGCTTGGAGCAAGCTGGGACAGTGGAAGGTGTCCCTGCCCATGGCAGGGGTGGAGTGAGGTGAGCTTTAAGGTCCATTGCAATCCAAACCACTCTGGGATCCTACGAAGAGCTCAGCCCGTGCTCTGGAGGGCAGGAAGGGAAGCAGGGTGTGCTGGCCTGACAGTGGGAGGCAAGTGTCCACATCCCACACTGAGAGCACACAGTGCACTGAGTGGTGAAGGTGGATGGCATCCAAGGGCAGACGAAGGAAGAATTAGAAAGTCTGGCTGAAAGAGAGTATGTTTAGCACAGGACAGAAGAACAATCCATTTTCAATCCTCATCAGCTACAGATCCAACATGGAACTTTTTGTAAATCATCTCAAGCTTGACTTATGGTGCTACCAGCATCTTCTCTCTGCAGGGCAGCCCACAAACACCAAAAAAAAAGTCCAACCACCACGGAGAAGGAATTACTAACAAACAGGAGAGTCACTCTGAGAGCAGCCAGACAGTCAAACTCTAATTAACGAGCAACAGCAGCACTGGATGGATGCTCACACCAGCAGCCCCAGGACACTGTCAGCCTCAGCTCAATGCCAAAAGCACATCACCCAGGCAGCTGGGGCATGACCAAAGCCTTTCTCTAGCAGAAGTTCACGTTTCCCCAGCTAGGTGTGGGCTGAGTTGGCAATGCTGGCTCGAGTGGTCCTGCAAGCTGATTTCTCTAGGGCCGGAAAGGACCTGGGTGCCTGTTCAGAACACTCTTATTCAGGTTGTGAGCTGCAGGTGTGACTGTCACAAGTCTAGGGCACGTGGGGGTTGGTTGGTTGTCCAGGGGTTGCTTTAAATTGCTTCTCTGCACCTGTGTCACGTCCCCAGGCACACGGAGAGGAGGGAGTGTGCGAGTGACACAGAGCGAGGAGTGGCTGCAGACACTTTGGTGACCAGACCTCTCACTCCACCTCCCTGCTGGTTACGAGCTCTCAGCTGTTCCAGTAACTGAGAGTGAAACCCCAGCCCACCAAAGCAGAGCTGAAGTGGCAGAGGAATTGCTGAACAGCACAAGAGGCCCGAGGGATTTGCACAGACAGGAGGGTGGGCACTGCGTGGCACAGGCAGGAGCAGGAGTTACAAGCAGTGAACAGATCCCGAGAACCTTTCTGAGGGCCTTCCTTGTGCCAGTGAGGACTTCCTACAGCTAGCAAGGGTCCCATCTGCCCTCCCATCAGGCTGGGAAACTCCCACTCAGTTCAGCAGACAACCAGGAGAGCATTCCCTCCCCCTTCTGCAGGGAACCATAACCTGGCTGTCCTCTCTCACCCAGGCCGCCAAACACTCCTGGTCCCTATGTCTTCTCCAGCCAGATGCCCTTCACTTTACACAGAGTACAAAGCCAGGCCCAAATTCACTCAAACTTCTCTCATTTTCCTTTCCACTATTTTCACGGCCGAATCCTCTGACACGCATACTTTGCAGAGCCAGAGCTGAGCCAGCCCCAAGCCCTCTGTGTGTGCTCACCCTCTAGGCTTGATAGCAAAGCTACGTTTCGGGCTTATAAAACCTGTTCTGCACCAGGTGAGGTGAGAGATGGAGAGCTGATGCAGGGCTCTGTCTTAAGCCCAATAAGAAAAGTCCAACAGCAAATCCCTTAATTAAACAGCTGCTTTAATAAGATAGAATTAAAAAGAAATATTGATAGCGAGTAATCAGACGCTGGGAGCCCTGCATTTCTGCAGCATCCAACAGAGCCCAGGTGGATGCTCCCACAAGGCTGCACAGATCCTGCCCCTGGAGGGAACATCCCTTTTGGTCATCTGAGCTACATTTTCTTACAAGAAAACTATTCACCGTGTGTATTGCCAGACAGGAGGGATGTTCACGGGCCACGCGGGCAGTGGGATCAGTGGCTCCCCGCGGGAGCTGCCCACGGGCTCCTCCGTTACCAGGAGCTGGCTGTGCCTGCCCTGCAGCCACGGGGTCTGTGTGGCTCAGCCCAGCCCGGGGCCGTGCCGGGCACCCCGCACAGCCCAGCACAGGTCACTCTGTCGTGGATCACTGACTCTCCACGCACACTGGCTCCCGATCGGGATCACTGCATTCACCCCTTGATCCACATGCAGTTTTCCTGTCCAGAGGAATGATAAGTTACAGATTATGTTAATAACATACAGGTTTCCCGAGCCCTAAGGACGAGGCGCAGTAGAGCATACATGGCACGTTCAAGATCACTGACTCCTCCAAGACAATGTCTTCTGCAATGCTCCCAACACAAAACCCAAACGCAGCCAGCCGTGCTCAGCTGGGTTCGGGGCATTTCTGACGAGCGCTGCTGAGCTCATTTTATGAGGATCGTGCTGCGATTTATACGTTCTTAAGGAATTTCGTTTGTCTTTGGTTGAATTTGCCATCTGCCCAGACATGCCCGGCGGGATGCGAGGATGCCCACACAGTTCTTGTAACGCTACACCTGAGTGACAATACCCAGAGCTCTGCCCAGCCACCTCCCATCCTGCTCCCACTCGGCTGGCAGTGGCCGAGGGACCATTGCCTCTGCTCCCGGGTTTGTGTGAGCAGGGGTGACCAGGGACAAGCAGCTCAGAGCACCAAGCCCTGCTCCAGTCCAGTGGGCATCGCTCCTCCAGCTCCCCCCAGCACAGCGGAGCTCAGCTGGGTGAACAAGGGCATCTGGATTAAATATCAGGAAGAAATTCTTCCCTGTGAGGGTGCAGAGGCTCTGGCACAGGTTGCCCAGAAAAGCTGTGGCTGCCCCATCCCTGGAAATGTTCAGGGCCAACCTGGACTAGTGGAAGGCATCCCTGTCCGTGGCAGGGGGATTGGAATGAGATGAGCTTTAAGGTCCCTCCCAGCCCAAACCAGCCTGTGATTATTTGATTCCATGATTCTATAGTTCTATCTCTCCTCCACTGTCCAAAGCAGACACCCTTTCTGAGGGCATTTACTCTACTCAACAGTGCTAAGTTTCAGTGAGAAAGGAGGTTGCAAGGAGTCAGATACCCAGGTTTTGATCTCATTTCTCCAGGCCTAACAATGACAAGAGCAGTTCCACCAGTCCAGGATGCCCAGCAGAGTCACTGGGCAGCCTCTCCACACTGGGAGATGCCTCTCCAAACCAGGACACCACAGTTGCACCACTCTGGCTCAGAAGTCTTAACAAAGCCTTTTCCTCCTGGAGGAAACCAATACCAGTCTCAGACCTGGATTATTTTGAGTTCTAACAACCCTGGGTCCTAAGAACACATAAACTGAGAGGTTTTTCCAGTGAGAAGGACAAAAAACAGTAGTATGGGTTGCATACTTGCACAGCTCACAAAGGAGGGACAGCATTAAAGCCCTGCTATGTTTTAACATCAGTACTCAATAAGGAAGGAAAAAAACAATTTTTAACTGATCATTCAAATATATCTGAGTCATCCTCTCCTTTGCGTAAAAGTCACCTCTAATCCTGACATCCGGGGCAGAGCTCTCTGATTCACCCACATCCCCTTTGCACTCACCGACTCTCCAGGCGCTGCGATCCCTTCGCTCCAGTCCTGCCGAAGGAGCCAAGCTACACTTAGTTCACATTTCACCTCCTTACAAGAATTCCCCCAGAAGGGAAGCTGAGCTGCTCCACACCGGAAGGCAGAAATCACCTTGGGTAGCCTGGGTTGGGATCAGCCAACAAGACGCAGCTGTTTTCACTTCACTGTGGATCACCAAGGCGCACAAGACAAAGAGATTTCTCATCACATTCAGCTGTGGAACACGACTAACACTCAATGCCTTGGAGCCCATCTCAGCTCCTGTCCCTTGGCAACAGAGTGAACCATGCAAAGGGCACGCACATGGGCACACACACACGGGTTTGAATGGGTCTCAGATCGGCCTCCCTTGGATCAGTGGGACTTCCCAGGACATCTGCTTCCTGTTGGACCAAGTCCCTTTGCTTTCATCCTCGGAAGGCTAATAGCCCTCTGGGCACACCTTACCTGGAAAATGTGCCATTGGGAATGCACTGAGGGTTTTCTGCTGTCTTTTAAGGCAACTAAAGCAACTGGAAGCAAGAGGGAGCCAGCAGCGGCAAGCACACGAGCATCCGAGAACCGTCTGAACCAAATTTGCAAGCAGAGTCTGTGATGTTATCCCCCATGTTCCAGCCAAGCAGGACCTAAAGGCTTCTGAGTACAATGAACATGAAGGCACCACAGGCCCCAAACCCACACCATCCCAGAGACCACTCAGCTTGTAGCTGACTGTTAGAGGGTGGGGCTTGGCAGACAGACATGTTTTGGAGTTAATGTGGTTTTCTTGGTGCCACCACCAGAAAAAGCAGCAAGTTCAAAACCAGCACGGGGCACTGTGGCCACTGCAGGTTTGCAGTGGAGGCAGCAGCTACGAGAAAAGCCCTCCTCCCCCAAGCAGGGTGGCAAAGCAAGCAGGCCTTCCCCAGACCCACGGGTCACAGAGTCACAGGTTCTGCCGTCTCAGAATCACAGAATGGGGGAGGTTGCACGGGACCACATTGGGCCATCGGGCCCAACCTCCCTGCTCAAGCAGGGTTTTGAGCAATGGCCTTCTGGCCAGAAAGCACCTCAGCTCAAAGCCTCTCTGCTGCCTTGGGTGGGTGCCCTTGTGGCATCCAGGGACATGTCGTGGATACCTGCTGGGACCACCTCTGCTGGAGAAGGGGAATCCTCCCACCTGGCCACTGAGCCCAGGGCTGCAGCTGTCACTCACTCCATGCCAGGCTGAGTCGTTGTGAGTAAAAACTACTGATGTCCAGTCGATCCCTGGGAGCCATTTCAGCCATGAAAGGCAAGGATCTGCCCACTGTGAGGTGGGGCAGAGCAGGACCGGCAGCCCCACAAGTAGCCCTCAAGTGGAACAGTTCACAAGTGCAAGCTGCAGGCACTTGGTGATTTACACTGACAGACTTCTGCTCTGGTACAGACTCAGGAAAAAAGCCAGGTACGGGGGTCAAACACCATCAGAGACTATTTCCCCTGTTTGGTTACAACCCTTCAAAACAGCTGTGCTTTTGTGGAGACGCTGAGTCAGCCAAGAGAAGCTTCAGGGCTCTCTGTTGATACTCAAATACTGTACAGGTGAAGTATTCACTGCACGCAGACATGGCACCACATGGTGCCATGTAGTCCAGAGCCTTTCCAGAGGTGCACAAGGCCACACAGGGCTGATGTGCTGCTGGAGGCCTGCCCAGGGCTGCCATACAAGGCCCACCCTGTCATGCAGCAGCACCAGCCCAGTTGCCCTCCCCAGCACTTGGTGCAAGGCCAACCCCATCCCTGCCCTGCATCCCCTGTCCTGAATCCCTGTCCTGTGTCCCCAGCCCTGCCTCCCCAGCCCTGCATCCCCTGTCCTGAATCCCTGCCCTGTGTCTCCAGCCCTGCATCCCCTGCCCTGCGTCCCCAGCCCTGTGTCCCCAGCCCTGCATCCCCAGCCCTGCATCCTCTGTCCTGTGTCTCCAGCCCTGCACCCCCTGCCCTGCACCCCCTGCCCTGTGCCAGGCTCCCTCCCGGTGCAGCGAGCACAGCTGTGTGTGTTTAGTTCACCCAGAGTGGCACCGGGCGTGGAACAGTGACCTTTCCCACGAAACCGTATGGGAAACGAAATTCCGTCTTTCAAAACATCGTCGTGTCTCAACTAGCTGCTCTGCAAGCAATTTTTACAAAAGGAGGAGGGAGCTGTCAGCTGAGACCTGTCAGTGACCGAGAGCACAAATCACAGCACCTCCCCGAGCCATGGAGACAAAAGCGCTGGGCACGGCGAGCGCCAGCCCCCGCCGCGGTGCCAGGCTGCCCGGGCTGCCTCCTCCAGGGCTCCTCCGAGCAGCCCGGCCGGGAGGAGCTGCCAGCCAGCGTGACAGCGCCAAGGGAGGGCTAGGAAATCAAAGAAGGGCCATTTCCACGCAGAGCAGCATTCCCGTGCCTCGAAGCAAGCAGGAGCTTGTGCCTGGGAGCGCATGTCCCGTCCAGCCTGCGAGCGGAGCGTGCCCGGGGCTCCCACGCACACGAGCGGAGTCCAAGGGATGGGCGAACATCAGCTCCTGCCCTGGGGGGAGAAGCCTCCCAAAAGCTGCACCTCGGGGAGGCCTGGCTCTTCGCCCCCTCTGACCGAAGCAGCGAGGCTAAAAACCTCTTTGTCTCCGTTAGCAAGGACCCCCAAGCACAGAATTTGTAACCTTGGGGTAGCAAAGCTGAGTGTTCATAACTGCGGGCAGCACTGTTAGGAGACACTGGAAGACAGAAAAAACCTCTGATACCGGAGATTTAAAAACAAGGGAGAAGAGAATATTACCTGTATAGGAGAGGTCTGTGAGGGGATTTCCCAGAGCATCATGCTCAGCCTCTTGTTTCAAAAGTATGTGTTGAACAGGGTAAGAAATGTTTCTCTGCAGTCAGAAAAATCCATGCTGAGAAAAATCACCACCCACAGCTTCATCTGAGCTCTGGGCTGCTGCTCATGGCATGCTGACACTTCCATATCTTGGAAAGATCTGTCACTTCAAAGTCACGCTGACATATGAGGAGTGAAAGGCAGGAACAGCCTCACGTTTGCACACTGCAGCTAAATAAAGCAAGTTGCCAGGATACATTTTCTGCTCTCCAAATATGCTGCTGAACATGGTCCAGGTGTGCAGAGACATTAGACACAACCATTAGCACTGTGATGCATCCACTGGTCATTGACATGCTGAGACCTCTCTTTCCTCTGCCAGGTTCCCACTGGATTTTGTCCCACTACTTCCATCCCAGCTACCCACACACAGACCATAGAAGCAAGATCCCTTCCTAGCCCTCCAACGGCTTAGGACTGGATTTTCCCAATCATTCAATAAAAATATCTCATTGCACTCGTGTGCAGAGGATGAGCAGCTGTATTTATCCATTAAGATGCTCCCGCAGAAGTTTGGGACTCTTGTACTAGGCTTTTAGAGGTTGGTGGCACAAAATTCTGTTGTGGTAAGGAGAGAGCACACCCTTTAGCTTAGACCTTTCCCTGTTTTACAGCTCTCTCCTCAGCACTAATTACTTGTTTGTAGTTTTTCCCTTTTTTTAATGAGTTCTTTTGGGAGAGATTTATGAACTAAAGGAATTCTTAAGGCGTTAGAGACCCTCTTTAACAGGTGCCTTAAAAAGCCTCATCAGTGCTGACTGGAGGCACCAGCAAACCCTTTTCCTTCAGGTCAGCAGCTGTAGGGGCCAGGTCCTGTTCCTGCAGCCAGCATGGCAGGATGAGCCCCTCACGTCTCGTGGCACTGTAACCTTGGGGTTCATGCGATGCCCCAGACACAGAACGAGCCAGTTCTGCATCAGATCTCAGCTCTGCTTGGTACAACAGCATCCTTTAACGTGGGCCCAAAACCCACCCTCAGCACCTCTGCTGAGGTCCCAGAGCCCCAAGCCGTGGATGTGCTCTGAGGAGAGCTGTGGTTACACATTTAGACTCTTTGGGGAGCTGGAACTATCCAGATATGAATAGAAGTCTTCTGTGCAGGGCCCAAGTCAGATTCCAGGTCACTAGGAACAGGGCATGAAGGTGGTCTAGAGTCGGCTGGGAATCGCCAGCAAGAGATTTGGGAAGCAACAGTTCCAGGTGGTGGCATGAAAGGGTGATTTGGTGAAAACAACCCAGGCCTTGGTGCTTGCAAAAACTAAGAAAAGAGATTATCCAAGGCCTGGATACTTAAATGTGGACAATCTAAAATTTAAATTTGGAAAAATTTCTTTTGAATTATCAAATGGCGAAGGAGTTAAACATCTCCTCAAAACCTTGGCTCTCATCCACTACACAACTCACCGTGGAAAGTTTCTCCCCCTCCTCCTAGAAGGCTCTTTCCCAGGCCCCTTCTCTACCCAGGACTTTGATTTCTCTTCACACTGTGCAGTCAAGCTCTAAGCTTGCCCCCTTCAGTTCACTCCATTTACTGTCCAGAAACCCGAGAAAAGTGCAGCCACATCCCTTTCTACACATCATGATCTTCCCTCTGTGCCAGCCAATTGACTCCAGAATCTCTTCTGGCACCTCTCATGTCTTTTCCACTCGTGCCTTCCCCTTCTAAGGGCCCTCAGAGGTCACCCACAGGGAGGTCTAACAAGCCAGTCCCATTCAGAGGAGCAGCCTGTGGTCCCACCACCCACTGCAGCTCTGCACACTGTCCCCTGTGCGGTGGGGTGGGGATCTGGCATGTCACCAGCAACTATGGATTGGGACAACTTGAGTGATCCCACATAGTCAGAAACCTGGGCAAGTGCCTTCCTGCCATCTTTTTCCTCCTAAGCTGCTGTAGGAAGCCAAGGAGCGCTGTTCTCTTCCCTCTGTACCTCCCACAGGTGAGAACTCCCAGCATGGATCAGACACCTTTTATGAGCGAAAAACCATTACAGGAGAGCCAGCGGTGAACATCCTCTCCCATTTCCGGGGGTTTGCACAGCCTCATGGTTAACACCTGCACTGGACTAAGAAAAAACAATCAGAGGAGGTTTTCCAGCTCGTCCAGTGGCATGGTATTTACCGGAGGGTGTGAAGGCAAAGGCTGCAGGTGATGAGCTTTCCCCAGAGGTGACATGCCCTCATCCATTCTCAGCTCCGAGTTCCTGACCCCAGTTCAGCCAACAACCTGCACCCAATCCATGGAATTCACTGATGCAGAAGGAGGTTATGGGGAGCATTCTGGAGAAGGCCAAGGGAGAGCAGAGAGACAGAAGGTGCTGCAGCTGTTCACTGTGGCACCACTGTCCAGTAAAGCCCATAACAACTCTCTACCTGATGGGGAAACTTTCTTGAAGACCAATTGCAGTACTCATCCCAGATCAGACCTTCCTGAAGCAAGCCAGGCTCCACTGGCCCCAGTGCTCATCAACAGCTTCTTCTAGGACAAATTTCTAGGTGACTTTCTTCCCACACCCACCACCCATACAACACACCAAGGTCAATAGAAGGACTTGTGCCCAACCCCACAGAACAGTTTTTCAGTCTCTCCGCTGCTGGTGTACCCATTGCCATACCCTGTGCACGATGGTCACAGAGTCCCAGAGCGGTTTGGATTGGAAGGGACCATAAAACTCATCCAGTCCCACCCCCTGCCACGGGCAGGGACACCTTCCACTATCCCAGGTTGCTCCAAGACCCGTCCAACCTGGCCTTGGACATTTCCAGGGATGGGGCAGCCACAGCTTCTCTGGGCACCCTGTGCCAGGGCCTCCCCACCCTCACAGGGGAGAATTTCTTCCCAATCTCTAATCCAAACTGGCTCTCTGTCAGTGTCAAGCCATTCCCCCTTGTCCTGTCACTCCCTGCCCTTGTAAAAAGTCTCTGTCCCATGAGACAGACCTGCAGACATGGGGAGAGGGATGCTGAGGCCAGGAGTAGAGAGAAGGCCACGGAGATGTTGGATTGGATTCACAGCTGGGTGACAGAGAGTGGTGAGTACAACCCTGTCAGCCCAGAAGTGCAACAAAATGAGATTGTCCACTCTGCCACTCCTCAGCACACCTCCCAGCTGTGTTGTTTGCCTCAGGACTGGCCTCTGCAGAGTCCCCACACACTCCATGACCCTCTCCAGCCCAGCTGGTGACTGGGAATGGGTTTCCAGACCTGCATCCTGACAGAGCAGAGACCTACAGAATAACAGCAGCATCTCTGCACAAACCACATCTGTCTGCCGAGACCCTTCACTGGGCTGCTGGACAGGAAACAGCCTCTCCTCGATCCTGAGGGACCTGCAGCCCCCAGAGTAGGCCGTCTCCTCCCCCAGGGTGTCTTTTACTTCTTTCTGGTTCTAATCTCAATGGGAGCATCTCTTCTGACACCTGCATCTTCTACCCAGTTCAGGGAGCACCTTCCAGAGCCAGGCACTTGTATCATGCCAGCTTTGTGCAGAACGGGGCTGTTGGGTGTGATCTCCCCTGGCGAAACTTCTGCCTGGGACAGTGGGACCGTTCAAATCCACTCGATCTCTTCCACCAGGAAACCTCTGATTGTAAAGTACTTTATGCTAATTGCATACAAGCAAGTTATTAAAAAAAAAAAAAAAAAGGCAAAATGTTCTCCATAACACAATTCAGTGTTTTCCACTTTTATAACGTATTTGATGACACCCCCCGGGGAAAACACTCCTGCATGAACAAGTAACGACACAAGAGGAAAGCGTAAGTAGGGCAATCTGGGTATGGATGATAATTACCAGCACATAAAAATATATCATAAGATACGCTTAAATAACTTCACATGAGGCGGCAGTTCTGGTCTAGCAATTCCTTTACCATGATATAATTTTTGTGCTCATGGGCCAACTGAAAGTAGCTAAAAATCTTAGAACCACATGGACTGAGGAGTCAAGAGGGAAGAGTTTGTGTCCTTTCTGCATCACACTGTCACTCCATAGAATTTGGCCCTGGACAGCTGGGGCTAGTTTTCCCTGTGCTGCTTCTTCCTGGCTAGCCAGGCCTCAGTTGTCCATGCCATACTGAATTCCAGATCACAGATATTCCCTCTTCACAGCTGACTCCTGATCTGCCTTGAAATAAGAGATTGCTTTGTATGGGACACAACATCTTCTTTTGGTCTGAGCAAAAGCCTCCTGAGTTGAGCTAAAGCAGAAATCATTCACCCGGCCCTCAGGAGTACAGATCCCTCCCCATTGTAATGCCCTGGGAGCTTCTGGAACTCCTTGTGCCCTTTGGAGTGGCCTGAAGGGACACATCCTGCAGTAATACCTGCCACTGTCTCCCTTCTCACTGTGCACTCGTGTGGTACCCGACGAGCAGACGCAGCTCAGCATCCGAGGCAGCAGACAGAGCCCCGAGACATCTCCCAGCTCAGCAGCCATGCACAGGGTTTTCCTTGTGTCTGTGAGAACAAACCCTGACTCACCCTCTGCACAGGTCTCTGCATAATGCCCAGGAAATCCGATGGGAAGAGGCGACCTGAGCACTGTGGTGTGCCAGCAGTGGCCCCGGGAGATGCCACCACGGGCTCAGGAAGCCTTGGGCAGCAGACAAGGCTGAAGAGGCATTGCAAGAAGGTGCAGGCTGGGCACGTCAACGTTGCAGGAGGCCCAACGAGCAGGCAGGACCCTGAGCTCTCCTGGAGGCAGCACACCAGGCATGCAGATATGTATTCTCCTCTAAGCTGCTGCAGCTGGGGTGTGGGGAGAAGACAGGAACAGAAGACAGGCCTGGAAACAGGGACTGAGGGCAAACAAAGTATTTTACACCACTGCAGGTGCATGTGTCTTGCACAAGGGTGAGCTGGTAGGGGTGAAACCCAGGTGTCAGCCTACATGCCTGAGCACCAATGCCACTTCCCTCCAACCAAAGCACATATAAACATGCTCTTAAGGCCTTTGACTCTGTTTCTGGTACATAATTTAATGGCTGAGCTATGCTTTAGCTTGAGATAAATCCAGGCTTCCTTGCAGGAGGACCATAAAGTGCTTAATGCTGTCCTGCCATTTTCTGTTAAGACAACCAGATCCTTCTTTGTTCCACACAGTTAAGGTTCTTCCCTAGTGAGAGACACAGGACCCAAAATCCTTCCTCACACCCACAGTGCAGGTCCCAGACCGTGTTGGGGAGGAGGAGCTCATGGGTAGGGACTAAAGCAAATACTGAGGCCACCTTGACACCCAGCTGGAGACATCTCACTCTGTTCTACCAGGTGGGGAGGGGGTGTCTAGCAAACAAACAAGAAACCAGATCATGAGTGCTTCCAACAACTCAAGTTTGAGTTGTTCGCCTCCTGGAATAAGCAGCAACAGCAAAGTGCCAGTCTTGGGAGGAAAGGATGAAGCCCCTCCCCACCTCACCAGCTCCAAAGAACCCTTTGCTGGGCTCAAACCAGCCTGGATCTCTGAGCAGTTCTGTCAAGATATTCTACTGCCCACAGCCAGTCTGAAAAGCATTTTCTGCCGGAGTCCCTCTGACACTGTGATCTCCCTTCTGTGCACAACATACACAGTAGAAATAGCCGTCGTTTAATCTGTACTTTCCACTCCCATTGTTCTCTAACGATCTGGTGCAATTATCCCAACTGAACTCTTCTGGCAGAGCACAGAGTCGTTTCTGAACTGGCTCTGTTGTTCCCAGTGGGCTACTGGCCCCATCTGGGAGCATTTTCTCCTGGTGGGGTGTCCCAGCAGCCAGTGATCCTCCCAACAGAGTGCACTCAGCAGCTCTGGGCTGAGATGGGAACCACCACTGCTGCCTCAGCAGTCGGGGGAGAGCTCTCCCAAGCATTCCTAGAGCTTCACACCCTGAGATGGAGAGAAACAAGAATACCATCTTCCTTGACAGCAGGTAGAAGGGAAAACAATGAAAATCCTTTCCAGGTGCCCTGCCACAGACAAGCACAGTCGCGTCCAGACAGGAAGCTGCACGAGCGACCTGTTAGCTTTGGTGGGGTTCTGTGATTTTGTTTGGGTTTTAATAAGTCACCTTGCCACTCTCCAGACTGGTTTGTTTTGCCTTCTTGTGCCAGTAAGCCAAGGAAAAGAACCCCAAACCCAAATAACAAAACCTTATCAAAAATACGATCTTTCCCCCCGGGTTCCTTTTTTAAAGCTGCTGGAATGAAGGGGACCAACAGCAACCACCACGCTGGTCTCAGTCCCTGGTCTGGAGATGGGAAGCGGAGCTGTGCTCCCTGGGAGCAGATAGGTAAATGAACTGCCTGAGCAAGGTGCTGCTCATCATCTCAGAGCCAAGAGGTCAGAAGGAGGTTGGTCCTTCATTTTCTATTCTGGAAAAACTCCTGTTCTTATCCACAAGCACAGGGTGATTCAGGGACCAGGAGAGGTGTTCCAGAGAGGATTCTACAACAACTGCTCGTTGAATTCCAGATTCCTGTCGTTGCAGCAGCCTTGTTGCACCTCCTGCACCCGTTACCCAGGAATCTCCAATGGTGGAGATCCCCCACACCCCTGGGGACCAGGGATGAAACATCGCCATGTTCATTTCTGGGCTGCCATTCACCCTGAAAGCACAGCCCCCACTGCTCCCCAGAACAGCCCCTCCATCTCTGCTGCCATGTGAGCCCACAGGCTCGGGCACCCTGCGTTGCTGGGTGGGGGGAACTAAGCACACTGCAACGTTTACAGAGATGGAGAGAGGATTAAAGCTCCTTGTGAGCAGCAGTAACCCAAGCCAGAGGTGCAGGGCAGAGATTGTGTGTCACAGCACCCAGAGTACAGGCTGGGATATTAAAGGCAGATTGGGATAATTTCACGTGCCAGACACCAGGAGAGACCTTGCAGTCCAAACATGCTTGAACTTGCTGATAAACCTGTTGCCTTCAGTGGATAACCTCCAAAGCAGGCAAAAAAGCTGGAGCCACAAAGCAAATGCCAGGCCTGATAACAGGCGTTTAATATTTATTAGTGCAGGGTTATGAGCCCCTCTCTCTACACTTCTAGCTTCACTAAGAGCATCAGCCCTTCTGCAATCCCACCAGGAGAGAGGCCTTTCCCTGGTCAAATGGTTTGTGTCAGGCTGACACCAGACGCCTCCGTGTCTCACGAGAAGGAGCAGTTTTATGGCCAACTGCCAGAATTAGTTTATAACCTGTGGCTGGTACCAGCAATCCCTAGGTCTGACTGAAGGGAAGGTGCCCTGATCTCAGGTCTATGGTTAAGGACGTCAGGAGAACTGCATTATCACTCACACTGCTTTAGAGTAGCTCAGGGTATCATGTTAACCCCTCCAGCTCATGCTGCAGAGAGCATCAGCCCCGCAGAGCGCAGTGAGGAGCTGTGGAGATGCTGGGAAGGGCCTGTTCTATCACTGTCCCAGCCTGGCTGTTACAGCCCAGTGGTCTCTTTTGATCACAGAATCTCCTCTGCAGCTTCATCCTCCTCCCTGGCCCCGGGCAGTGGTGTCTGCAGACTTCTATGGCTCCAGGTGGAACACGAGCCACATCTCCTACTGCCTTAAGAGCCAAACAAGTGTTCATCACTTACACCTACACTAAAATCCAGTCCTCTTTTGCACATTTATTGTCATTACTGGATGATCTCATACCCAGGAACTTAGTGATGTACGCAGCAAAAGTGGCACTGAAAATAACTGGGTTCCTTAGAGGAAGAGCAACCAATGAAAGGGCAGAAATTCTCTTTACGTGGAGTCAGGTCAGGGTCAGATTCACCAGCCTGTAGTCTGTGGATCTGAGGGATGGCATTCCTAGTGCTTAGCACCTTCACAGAGAGCTGGATGTCACACAGAGACAAAGCAAGGGATGGACTGAAAACTGCAAGAAGGGTTCAGAAGCTTTCAATCAAGGAAAAGGAAAAGGGCAGGGGGCAAAAGGGTCTAATGGAGTAAGAGAAAATCTATTGGATCGAGTCATCCTTGCAAGCTAAATGGGCACACTTTAAATTTGCTTGGCATCCTGGAAGGAGAATGTATTGAGTGCTCATGAAATAAGAGGAAACTCAAAGCAAGTAGACGAGTCCTGCTTCAAGGGATGAGTGCCTCCAAAGGAAGGAAATCCTTCCGGCAAAAACACGGCAGTGGCACGAAGATGGACATCCCTGGGAGAGGCAGCTCCATCTCCTGTGAGTCTTTTGCTGTGGTGACAGAGATTGGACTTCTAAATCCAGTTGCTGGCACACCAGAACTGCACACAGGAGCATCCTGGTAGCACAAGGTTCCCCACCAATATTCCAGTCTCCACTATACCCAGGATGCAAATTACCAGATGCCCTGTAATCACCATCCTCTAGGATACCGGTCTGGATATCCTCTCACAGCGTATCCCGGCCTGGCCCAGAGGGTTTTCGAAGAAAAAATACAGACAGGAAAAAGAGAAGGATTTTTATTATCTCTACCCCCTCCACGCACAGTACAGCAGCCTTTCTGATCCACTAACACCAGCACAGTAGCTCATGTCTTTGCTAATCCCACAGAGCTGAACATCCCTTCATTCCAGCCCCGTTTCCGCTACACTGAATGAAAAACAAGAGCACCAACGCAAGGAAAAACCCCTCTAGTTGTCTTCGTATGGATTTCTTGGATAAAGGGTTTCACCACAGCCCTCCCATGCCACTCAGGGTCCACGATTGTGCCACATGATCTAGACACCTTCATGTCAAATGTCCTGCAATCCCCCAGCTGGGTTAGAGGGACCTTGAGCAGTTTTCAGTGCCACAAGCCAGGTGTCAGCATCCTCTTGGGCACTGAGAAGATACACACAGAGAGCCAAACACCCTGCAGGTCATCTGGTCAGCACAGAGGAAGGACCACGGTTTGGTGGAGTGATGTGTGTCAGCTCTACAGCAGCCACTACGTTCCACAGGGTGAACCAGGAAGGGGAGAACTTTCAAGTATTCCTCATATAAGTGATAATGGGATGAAAAAAAAAAGAAAAAAAACACACAAATAAAAAGAGTTGAAGAGATTTCCTGCTAAAAATCAGCCTGGGAATTTTGCACAGGTGGCTGTAGCAGTAGTACAACAGGTCCAGACAACAGGAAAAGGCTGATGGAGGAGTCCCGCTTGCCACAGAAGGAGCAGAAGGAACCTTGCATCACTTTGCCAAATGCCCTGGAGTTGCCAGCTAAAAATAAACAGGAGAGCTTTATAAGTGATCAGAATTATGATTTACTAGGGGCAACAGATTGTCTGGGAGAACTCAGACTGAACCCAGAAAAGCATCAGCCTGCTCTGGAAGAACAAGGGATGCTGTTTGTGTGCTGTGAGCACACAGGCATGGGCTGCAGGGAGAACAGAAAACTCAGACCTACAGAAGGTCCCAGCAGTGCAGAGAAGCAGCTCTGGGGACAAAAGGACAACCTGGAACACACTGGGGAGGATCTGCTGAGGCAGGAACAGCGCAGACCCACGCTCAGCAGTGACTCAGTGTGGAGGACTGGGGAGAACACAAACATGACAGGCAACATGGGTGAGGGTGACTGAGCCAAAAGGATTGGGGAGCCTTCAGAGGGGCACCAGAAAAGTTAAAATGCTGATTTCAGAAAAGCAGACAACTGTAAGCCCTGAGCTTTGTTATGAATGCCTTGGAAGGCTGAACTACAGAAAAAAAGAGCAGCGACAGATCTGCAAGTTTGGTGAAGAACAGAGCCTTGAACAAACTCTCTGGCTGCCAGGGCAAGGCAGGAGGAAAAGGAAGGGACCAATGAGCTGAACCATGAGAATCTTGTGGGGTGCAGAAGGAGGAATCAACACCAGGTTGATTACACCCAGCAGCAGCTAAAAGCAAGGTCACCAGCACAAAAGGACAAAACTGAAACGGCGAGACACTGACCTCTGAAGGAACAGTGAGGGTGGCAAACTGTCCATCAGGTGAGAGAGGGAGACATGACATGTCCACCTCTCAGAGCTGGAAAGCTCAGATCAGCTGTCTTAGGTACATGGAGAAGGTCACAAAGACCAGTGTGAGACAACAGCAGCAGCTGGTGCAGCACAGCTGCTTATCAGTGTCCACAAGAAGATGAGATTTAACCCTCAGACACAGCAAGAACAGGGTAAGGAGTACCCTTCTGTGGGAAGGGTTTCCAATGAGATGTGCCTGACAAGCCTATCTCAAGGCACTGATGCAGGTTTCTGGGTTTTGGGCTCCAGAGACAACCAGTAGGCTTAGAAGGTCACAGAGAGGGCAAATGAAGTGGAAAATAGGAAGAAAATGGAAGAAAATAAAATCTGGGCCTATACAGACGCATTAGATTAGCTTTCATTACCATGAGCATGAGATGCAAGCAAGAAAGGGTGCAGGACCAAACACAACTCCTTCAGACAACCCAGCTCGCTGGAGAGGCAGGCAAAAGAACTTTGTAGATGAAGAAAGACAGTGGTTATCACTTCTTGATGCTAGTAAGACTTTTGACATTTGTTTGGTGACAGCATCCTAGGGTAGTGAAGGGAGCTTCAATGGCCATATGATGGGAAAACACCTAGAACAGACCTGTTAAAAGGGTAGACATAAATGGCTCGCTGTCTGACGGAAGATGCATCAAGTGAGGGCTCACAGAATGAAGTTTGGGCCAATCCTGTCTAGCCTTTCTCCTCACAGCCAGATAACAGACCAGGAGGCAGGTTGATTCCCCACACGGATGATGCCAGCACAGAAGAAGCTGCCAGCATATCACAGGACAGGCGTTGGACTCAGACCAATCTCAGGGACTTGGGAGATGCAGTCAGGAAAAGAAGTAAGAGGAAGTGAGTCAGGGCAGTCATCCCCACGGGCAGAGAAGGGACAAAGAGGGGTCTAGAAGGAATTGTGGGTCACAGCCTGCACAGGATCCATGTCCACTGATGGACACAGGGGAGGAGGGGCAGGAGTCCCCATGGGTTGTAAATAACTCCACAGATGGAGACGCCACATCCTCTCCAGGGAAGCCGTGCCAGTGTTTGATCACTCTCACAACAGAAAAGGCTTCCATCCTGCTCAGATGGAACCTCCTGCGTGCCCAGCGCCTCTGGTCCTGTCACTGGACACTGCTGAGAAGGGTCCAACTCCTTCCTCTTCGGTGCCTCCCATCAGGCATGGATAATTATAACATGGATAAGGTGCCCCTGAGCCTTCTCTCCTCTAAGCTGAACAGTCCCAGCTTCTCAGCCTTTCCCCATAAGAGAGGTGCTTCAGCCTAAACACTTAGGAGTCCAGCTTGATGAAGTGGTCCGAGCTGGAGGGTTAGTCCTCCTTGCTCCAGGCTTTTCCCTGGACTAAGAGATTTGTGATTGCTGAAGTCTGATCTTAACAAAAGCAAAGAGGGCACCAAGTACCTCAGCTTTTCCACATCTGCTGTCACCAGCTCCCTGGCATTGTCCAGCAGCAGGCCCACATTGAGCCCACTCTGCCCTTTGCTGTTTAGGTCCCTGCAGAATCATTTCTGTCACCCTTCACACTCCTCACCAGCTTCAACTCCAGGTCATCTCACCCCTGCAAAATCAGACAGCAGCTCTATACTCCTCCTAGATCACCTGCCTCTGCTTCCACCTCCTGTCTGCTTCCTTTATGTGTCTAGTTCAGCTACAGATTGCTCATCCATGCAGGCCATTGATTAATCTCAGTTCTATGCCTTTGACTTTGCACATTTGCTGCTTCTTCATGTCCTCACCCAGGCCTCTTGAGGGAGAGTCACTGCATTCACACAGTCATGGAATATCCTGCATTGGAAGGGAGCCACAAAGACCACCATGTTCAGCTCCTGATCCTGCACAGGACAACCCCAACAATCACAGCACATGTCTGAGAGTGCCACTACTCCAAGCCATGTTGTCTAAAACAAACCTCCAGTCTAGCAGCTGACTTTTCCTGATGTCCTGTGGACACTCAGCTCCCCACCACTCTACTTACACCAGGCAATGGGGGCATTTGCCTGTGTGTGCTGTGTGAGTGGAGCAGATGGAAAAGCCACAAAGGAAGTCACGGTAGCTGAGTGTCCGCTCTCACCGTGGTCACCCACTTAAAGCCCTGCTGCACAACATCACACGTTTCAACACCTGCAGTGATAAATAGCAGCACAAACCAGGAACAACCTCTTGGTCGTGTTTATCCTCAAGTGTTCCTCGGTCGCGTTGCAACCCACAATAGCATTCGTTAACGAGTGTTAGAACATGGTTACAAATTGCAGCAAACACAAACGCCCCGTCAGTGTTATTGCAGACTTCATTAGCGATGATCCTTCGCATTTCAGCAACAGCCATTCAAGGATCTGAAAACATTTATATGCCTCTGTGAGCCAAGTGTCACGCTCCATGTGTGAGCCAGATGTTCACAACATCATTTTACAAATGAGGGAATGAAGTCCACAAGACTGACTCCAGACCCCTTTCCACCCACTGAGTAATCCACTGCTCACCAACTAGCCATAGGGGAATTGTCCAATTCAAGGCAAGGCAGGATACCATTATGGGCTCTTTGTTTCCTTGCTTTGTCTCTTAATCCCTTGCTCCTCATCTTGTATTCAGACCCTGGGCCTGGGGGGTACCTCTGATGGGCACAGAGACACAGCTTAGCCCTGCTCGGCCGTGCAGTGGTACCGGGATCTGGGAACAGAGAGCTCGTGAAGGAGATCTCCAGCAGCTGCTTGCGTCAGACCAGGCCCCTCACAGACACAGCAAACCCAGTTAATTCACAGTAGCAGCAAAGCCAACTCAGTCCCACATCCCTGCCACTCCTGCCCTCTCCCCTGCAGAGCACACAGTGCCTGCGCTTGGCAGGGCCCTGTCCACCTTCAGAACTTGGCACTGCCGAGAGCCAAAAGGAGAGTCGAGAAGTCATTCCGACTTAGCAAACTGAGCTTTTTGAGGGGCTTCACTCCTACTCTCTCCCCCAGGCCCCGCTGGCTGAGTGGCGCAGGAGATCCCCTTGCTTTGCAGAAATCCCTCCTGCCAAACCGCTCCACCAGCTGAGTCTCTGCATCCAGTCATTTTTTCAAGATTTAGGGAAAAATAAATCACATCCTGCTCCCTCTAGTGACAACCTGAGCACGTTTAAGCAGCCTGGTCGTGACTTGCAACATCCCTTCAAGAGCACAACAGGCAAAATTTTTACAGAGCACCCACTCTCTGTCACCTTAGTCTTCCTCTCATGCCTCGGGCAAAACAGAACCTACCTGAGCTGCTCTCTCAGAGGCTGCTGCTCTGCACACACAGGTCTCACCAAGCTCAAGAGGCTGCTAATAGGATCTGCAGAGCTTCACCAGTCACCAGCGAAAATCTGGTCTGAGCTGAGAGTGACCTCAAGGTAAAAGCACTGGGCAGCTGCGGTCACCTGAGTGGGGTCATCATGTGTGCACTCTGCAACTGGTGCTCGTTGAGCAAATAAAAGCACATTGGAGAATTGGAAACAGCTACGCAACAGAAAACTGGGCTCAAACCAGCATTCCAGCTCCTGCATTCATTCCAGGGACAGCAGAAGGTTGTTACACTCAGCTCTAGTCAGCGTAAGCTAGAAACAAAAATGGACAGTGCAGCTTCATGGAAAAAAGGCAAATTAACTGGGCAAAGAAAACAGCAAAAGGGAGGTTGAAGTTAACATAACCATCACCTTCCTATTCAGTCTAGACCATCAGGTGGCACAGGTGAATACCCAGGGCTCCAGCTGAACCGAGAGACAGCAACCACCTCGCATCTGTCATCTGGTGGGGTCAGAGGAGGGAGGTCAATTATTCCTCGATATTCCCCAGTGTTCTGGTTTTGGCTGGGGTAGAGTTAATTTTCTTCACAGTAGCTGGTACGGGGCTGTGCTTTGCATTGGTGCTGGAAACAGTTCTGTGCTGGGCTGTTTTTGATACTGCTGAGCAGTGCTGACACAGTGTCGAGGCATTTCTCATCCAGTGAGCAGACTGAGGGTGCACAGGAGTTTGGGAGAGGACACAGCCGGGACAAGCGATCCCAACTGGCACAAGGGATATCCCAGAGCACAGAGCATCATGCTCAGCATATGAAGCAGGGTGAAGAAGAAGGAGGAGGGTGACATTCACAGTTACAGCACCGTTAGGTGTGATGGAGCCCTGCTCTCCTGGGGATGGCTGAACACCTGCCAGCAATGGGAAGCAGTGAATGGATTCCTTATTTTGCTTTGCTCTCACGCGTGGCTTTTGCTTTGACCTACTACAGCCTTTATCTCAGCCCTCAAGTTATCACACTTTCACCCTTCAGTTCTCCCCCCATCCCACTGTGGGGTGTCCTCCAGCAGCTGTCAGTGCTGAGGATCCAGATCCCTGCTTTACCTGTCTCTGCCATTGCAAACAAATAACCTGCCAAGGTACCAAACTCCCCTGGCCCAGGAGCTCAGCCATGTGTGACAGAGCAACGCCTGGCAGCCCCTTGCAGGGCTGTCTGGAGCACACACATGTACCTCACTGAGCTGCCCGCACATCCTGCCAGCCCCTCTCATCAGCCCGAGGCCACGTCCTGGCAAACACCCACCTGAGGCACCCAACCTTGCCCGCATGAGAAACAGCAACACACTCACCCTCCCTTCCACTCGCACTGCGGGGCAGTGCTGGGCCCAGAGTGAGACCGAGAGGATCCCCTAGGGCTGGGGGAGCCCCAGCCACTGCAGGATGCAGCCACAGTGCAGAGCCAGCAAAGCTGTCAAGGCAGGATCCAGAGACAGGACATGCTGGGTGGGTGGGAGAGAGACAGGCAGACACCGGCACTGGGACAGGCATGGAGAGATCTGTAATCCTGATGCTGCTCCTGGGAACGGCGGCAGAGGACGCTGGGGATGTGGGATGTGCTTATTTAATGGCATTTCATTCTCAGCACTACAGATATTTAAAATAAATCCATTAAAATAATCACAGTGCCACGACATCCCGGTGCCCACTGCAGGCAGGGTGCCCTGCAGCAGAGCAAGCTGTGGCTGGGTGTCCCTGACCCTCCCCCTGGGAACAGGAGATCTGCTGGGCTGGGAGGGAGGAGGCCAGACTGGGGGAATGGGCTCTGTGTGAAAGCCTGGCAGAGAGAGGAGGGGACAATGTGACAGGGCCAGCATGTGACATGCTGACTCCCAGCCAGACAGGGCTAATGTGGCATGGACCAGCTCCCTGCCCTGACTGCCCATGGGATGATGTGATGAACTGACCCCAGCTCCCAGCCACCAGCTCCTAGCGGGGCTGAGCCCCATCACATGCACCTGCTCCCAGTAAAACACAGGGACCAACCGATTCCCAGCAGGACACACGCAGTGCCAAGGCTCTCAGTGACACCCCAGCTCCCAGCAGGACACAGGCAACACAACGACTCCTAGCAGGGCAGAACCGGTGTGTGACTGCCAGCAGAATACGTGCAAAAGACACTGACCCCAGCAAGGCAGAGCAGAGGGTGCGTTGTCGCTGTGTACCGAGAGCGGCGAGTAACGACACAATCTAAGTTCAGGAAGAAAGTGGTTACTTAATTAATTATAATTTGATTTCTATAACTTGGTTCCCAAAGATGACAGGAGGTTATTGGATCTTTGACCAGCCACCCCCTGTCCCATTGGCCAAAGCTCACAACACCTACTTCAAAATATTATTTCACTGTGTACCACACCAACTCTGAAAAACAGATCCCAGGTGCACAGATAAAGAACCAGTTTACAAAAACCCGTAGCAGTGTTTTTCATAGCTTTCATGAGAACCACAGAGCTCTCACAGCAGAAAGCTAAAAGATTTCTCTACCAAAGCTCTTCAGCATCTACAGTGCGTGGTTCCCCATCAGGACACAGGTAATGCTCCAGCTCCCAGCAGAACAAGACCTGCCAGTGACAGCCCAGCTCCCAGCAGGACCCTGGGGATGCAGTGGCTCCCAGTGCAGTACACGACACCCCCAGTCCCAGCAGGACCCTGGGGGTGCAGTGGCTCCCAGTGCAGTACACATGACACCCCCAGTCCCAGCAGGACACTGGGATGCAGTGGCTCCCCGTGTGGCACTCACCAGCTACCCCTGATGCCATGACTGTTGGCAAGACACATGCCAGGCTCTGACTCCCACCAGGTTCATCAGGGCACCAATTCCGCGGGAGACACACGCCCTGCCGTGACTCCTGGAGTGGCCAGGTCAACATGTGGAGCACAGGACACGTGTCGATCACTCCTTCCTAGGATGGCTGGCACTGTGCCACCCCAGCTCCCCGATGACACTCAGCTCCCGGCGGGAACGGGATGGAGCGCAGTGCACGGGTCCCTGCGCGCTCTGCCCCTGGAGAGGGGCAGGGGCAGGCCAGGCTGTGCTGGGGGACAGGGACACCATCGCAGGGCTCCCAGTGCCACCTAGTGGGGGACAGCAAGCGCTCGGGGGCCGCTCTTCCCTCAGCCCCGGGTGCTGGCGCTCGGGGCACAGACCTTCCCAGCCTGGCCAGCCTCTGCCACCACCCCCTGCCTCCAGCAGCCCCCATCCCCACCGATCCCCGCAGCAGCCCGGCGCGTCCTGCCAGCTCCCCTCCCACGCTCGCTCATCCCTGGAGATTGTGTAAAGCACCACCAAGGCAGGGACAGAGGAATTTACTCCAGGTACAGCTCGTTAATCACATCAAGCCCAGTCCTGTCGAGTCACTGGGTGTTCACCCTGCACGGGGTGAGCACAGGGAGCTGGTCAGAGACCCACAGCTCTGCTGTGAGCTGCGGCCTCCAGAAACCACTGAAGCCACTCTTGTAAGAAAGTCAAAGGTGTTGCATCTGCCGGGGTACAAACCGATGCTCAGCGCATTCTGTACCTGCAGCTTTCCCTCCTCTGTGCACATTGACCGACACTGGCAGTCGTGCCCATCCCAGAACTCATCGCGCTCGCGTCAGCCAAAGAAAACTCCGGCACCGCAAACAGCTGCACGAGGCTTACTTTATAGGCTTTTCCCCCCAAAACAGACCAGAGGGTCTGGGAGGTGGAAGTAGCAGATGTGGCCGTAAAGATGTGGGACAGAGCTGTGTGGAAGTTTACACAGGGGAAGGCTAAAAACCAGTTAACAAATGCAATTTGACATGGGGAGGGGGGGCAGATTTGCAATCCTGCTGCACGTGAATCCAATCTTTCCTTCCATCTCTCCACCCAGCGGGCGGCCATCAATCTCTTAAGCCATATCTCCACTCATCTACAGCCGTTTAATCACTTAGATTTTCTTCCATTCCATCTGCATCCTCAGGCTCTTCCTTCCACACGCATCCCCAGCCTGAAAACAATCCCTGGGATATTAAAGAGAAAACCATGACACCTTGTGGAATAGATGGAGCCTTCTCCAGATCGAAGCACCCTCACAAACACCAGAGTTCCCAGCAGGCCTCCCAGCGTAGGACAGCCCAGGTGGTGAAAGCAGACCAAGTGAGGCCCCCAAAACCTATCAGTTTCCAGCAGATGCCCCAAGTTCACCTATTGATCAAGCCCAGCCCCTCTTTTCTCAGAGGATCAGCCACCAGATTTTTGTTGGCCTTAATCATGATTAAGCTGAGCATCTCTCCAGGGAGTTTTCCCAGGGAACTCAAATCCCTGCAAAAATTAAATCAGATGCTGGATGCTCTGTTATCCACGCTGAAATCAAGGCAAAGGCCCATCATGGTGGTGATCTCAGCTAGGCAGTGATACATGAGACAAGGCTAGACAGGGGGAGAGGAAATGAATGCAGAAAGAGACAGGCACCGAGTTTAGAGAAACGGGAAGGAAGGGGCTGCCAAAAACTCCTGTCATTAAGGCTATTGGTGCAGTCCAGGGCATGGGCAAACAAACAGGTTGGGCACGTCTCTCCAAACGTGAACCCGGTGCAAAGCTGAGACACCAGATGAGCAGCTCAGCTATAGTCCAGAAAGGCGAATGGCAACCCCACAGATTTATGGGGTCACAGTCTCCTGAGCCCCTGCTCCCTGGGGCAGCTCCTTCTCGCCTACAGCAAAACCCCACAGGGCCTGTCCCCAGGAAACACCAGCTGCTTCCCAGGTCCTTGAGCTGCTGTCTGTCCTCCTCCCGTGAACTCTCCTCCTCCCTCTCACACATCCCAGCTGCCAGCCTACTGCCTATTTTAAAAACAGGGGGGTTTGGGATTGGGGTTGTCCAATGAGCTGTGGTTATCCAACAGGCTTCCTCAGGACTAGTGCCCTCCAAGAGCTGCCCTCTCCTCCCAGGGCAGCACAGTCTGAAAGAAAGGACTCTCACAGCTGAACTCCTCCAGCTGCTCAGGTCACTTTTGTAAGAGCACTTACACGAGAGAATGAACAGCTCGGGAACTGCCAAGGAGACACTTGGCTAGGTCCCCTCCAGGTCACCGAGCACACGCAGGGCAGCAGAAGCGGCTCCAGGCTCTTGGCTCTGACAAGATTTGGTGGTAAAACTGAAAAATGCAGTGGAAGACATTTTCATTTTGCAGATTTTGCCAATCTGTCAGGAGATGCTGGCGGTGATGAGCTGCAGAGAGATTTGGGCAGGCAGAGAGGGCAGATGGGCTCAGTGCAGGCAGGGATGGTCAGGACGTGTGGGGAAGGATGGAGGAGACTGGGAAGACATGACCGTAACACTGTTAGAAAGGTGTGTTTGGGGTGGGATTATCAGTTCCTAGAAACGCCCAGGGCTAGCGAGACCCACCAGATTCTGAGCAGCCCAAATGGTCACAGCAATCCAGCCCTGCTGGTGCACAGCCTGTCTCCAGCAGGGCAGAGGCAGATTCTCCAGGGCAGAGGGAATCGAGAGAAATATGTGAGGCCAGAGTGGCTTTGCAGCACCTCCAGGCCAGGTGGCCCAGCTGGCCTCCAGTGCTGCAAGCTCAGCAAGGCCTGCGTCCCTCAGCAAGAGCCCAGAGGGCTGGGCCACCGTGCCTGAATGGGACAGCTGGCACCTGCATGGAATGCAGGGTCCCTCAGCATGACACAGCATCATCAAAATCCCAAAAAAAGGTAGCAAAATTGTCCATCTGGCTCTAGAGAGGCTTTAAGGGTCTTGAGAAATGAAGCAGGAGCTTGGAAGGAGGAGCTGCCCCCCTGCCAGACAGCAGATCCTTGTTCCTGCATCAAAATAAGTTTGGGATCTCAAACTAGACCCCTCCATGGGAACTGAGGGCTCCTCAGACCTACAAGCCCAAGCAGTGCAGGGCAGTGCTCCTCAGGGAGGCAGGAGTAAAAGCTACGAGGGGCACAAACAATCCCCTCTGGCAGGTGCTGAGGCATTGCTGAGCTCCCTCTGGGTATGCCTGCACTACCCAACAGCTTTGCTCCCTCTCTTGCTCAACTTGCAATTGACAATTCTTGCCTGTTGAATACTGAAGACCTGCTGCCAGGGTAGGTCCTGGCTCACTGCTCTCTGACTATGAAGTCAAAGAAATCATGAAGAAAACTGCAGCTCAGCTTGAAGTGTATTTTTTTCTGAGCATCAATCACTCCCTATAATTAATTAGATTCCTAAAATACACAAGAAACTAAGAAAAACAACAGCCACAAGCTAAGATGACTGCACTCCATCAAAAAAGCTTTTATCTCTATGCAATGAATAAATAACTCTGACGTAACTACACACAGCAGTTTTTCATCAGATGTCTCAGTATCAAACTCCTTCCAGACCTGCTCTGACACAGCTCTCGGCAAATGTGTCGATGGAAAACCACCGGCCACATTCACAAGTGGGTCTAAAATCTAGCACAGGAATCCAGGAGGAGCTATCAGCACCACCTCCTCTTTCCCACAGCAGTGCCACCCTGCCAGGCCCAGCATCCCCCTGTGCCCCACAGATGTTTCAGTTGATAGCCTCACCCTGGAAAGCCACACACTGCTTTTCCAAGGACAAGCAGAAGGTCAAAAGCTGGGCGGATATTCCCAAAATCCCTCAGACGTCTTGAGGTTGAAAACAAAACCCTGAGCGTTCAAACGCAGCTTTCTCAGGTGAACGGCCTACGGGGTCGGTCTGTACCCAAAACAGCACCAGCCAGTGAGGGACACTATTGATCTCCAGATTCCTGCTCAACTGAAGGCAGGATCCGGTGGTTTCGTGTGCCTCCGACTGCAGGCCCCTGCGAACAATTAAGCAGGCTATTTCTGCCCACACAGTCGGCCCTTTTCTGGGAAGGCTCTTTCATATCAGCCCATATTGCCATTGCTTAATCAGGCCGAGATTTAAGGGAGCCCGCTGCGAGATGACACAGATTGCTCCCTCCCTCGGGAGCTGGCGAGCCCCACGGTCAGTGTGTGACCGGCAACCCCTGCAAACAGAGCCCCTGCTGAACACAACCACGGAGTCCTCCTCTCCCCTGCCTCTGCCGGGCCTCCACGGGCTTGGACTGGGACCAAGGGGCTCCGTTTACTCAGCCACCCCACAGGTTTCCCCCTCGCTGCGTCCCTCAGAAGCCCTAACTGGCCGCAGCACAGTGGTGGGGAAGCGGGCAGCAGCAGAGGGGACGCGGAGCTGTTCACACATCGCTCGTGTCTCCCACGTCAGCCCCGTAGACGGAGCCTTGTCTGGGTGCGGATGGGACCATCTGCTCCGTGTCTGGCGGCTCCAGGCAGGCAAAGGGCAGGGCTGGCTGCCACGTCCAGCCGCCTGCCACCCAGGCACTGCCCGAGCAGCCAGAGCAGGGCAACGCTGGCTGGGAGGCACTGCCAGCAGGGAGGGGAAAGGAGGGTGGATGGAGCCCATCCACCGGGACAGGGCTGGAACACGGCACCAGGATCGCTCCAAGCACTTCCAGAGAGCTGAGACCTTTTGATCTAACATCTTCAAGACCTCTGTGAAAGACTTGGCAGGCACCCTACAAGAGGCACTGGTGAGGGATTGGTGCCTCCAAAGGGTCTAAGTCTGCTAAGGCTCTGGATTTGCCTCCATCAGGGTGCTGGCACAGTTTGCCTTCCCACAAGGACCGTGCAGGGGTCCTGCAGCCTTACCCCTTTAACTTGGATGTTAAAGCTGCTGTTGATGTGCAGAAATGAGGCCTGCAGGCCCCAGACACAACTATCTCCAAACCTTCCTCCACCCCAGCAGGGGAGAGAAGGGTGACCCAGGCAACAGCACCATCACCATCCCACACCTCAAGACACTTCCAGCCTACCTGGCAGCTTCCACCTGATCCCAGAGCCCAGAAAAATGCTTCACCCAGGTCAGAACTTGCTGTTACTCCATGCCCGCAGTCTCCCCTGACTTATCAGACCAAATCCTCAGGCTGCACAAATGGCTTTGCCCAAACACTACAGCTGTGGCAGGCAATGTGAATTGTTTTCAGGTGAATGCTGCACTTTGCACCAGGCACCTGTGGGTGAGAGGCTGGATTGGAGCCCTTCGGATCCCTTTTGACACCTATTTTGCAGATTATTTCCCTGCTGACCATGAGTTTAGGAGAAGTCTCTTGCCTGGTAGGAGATAGAATATTTAAGGTTGGAAAAGACCTCAAAGATCATCAAGTCCAACTGTTAACCCAGCACCACTGTGTTCACCACTAAACCGTATCTCCAAGTGCCTCACCCACACGCCTTTTTAACACTTCCACACATGCTGTCCTTGAATTCCATCCAAAATCTCCCAGCACCTCTCACAGGACTGCTTCCAGGGAGGTCCTGTGCAACAGATGCTGCCTTTCCAGGTCCCTCCAGCCCCTTGTCCCTGCAAGCCCCTGTCTCATCAATCCTCCATGATCCCTTGCAATTCCCGGCACTGGTGTTTGTGTAAGAGGATACAGCTGGCTTTGAACTGGGTTCCTCGTCTCGTAGCAGCTTAAAGCCTAAGGAGCCTCCATGTATCCAGGTGAAAGTGGGGATCAGGAGGGCTGCAGCCCCGCTCTGCTGTGGCAGGGCCCTCTCAGGCCTCCAGACCCTCTATTGTTACAACTTATTTGAGCACTGTCTTTTACCAAGACGCTTTTACCAGCATCCCTGCGTGGGATATCTCTGAAGACCGAGACAAGCAAAGGCCGCTTTGCGCGGCAGGGGAATGGGAAATCAGCTGGGCATCGCAGCAAGCTCTTGACAACGCATTAGTTACCCATCATTGGCTCTCCCTCCCCTGGGAAACAATCCCATGGGAAATTCCTTGGAACCACACAAAGAGCAGAAAACGTAGTTTTAGAAGGAAAAGTGTCAGCAGCTTTCCCTGAAGGCATTGCTTATGATAATTAAAATATATAGATTTATGGGGTCTGCACAGGCATGAGCACGGAGCAGGCAGCTCTGTGTCCTGTGTCCAGGCACTTCCTGTGGCCAACCAAAAAACCAGCATTGGATTCTTGGAGTCGGCGCTGCCAAAGCAGAGCTGGGCTAAAAGTGATGGAATGAACAGTACTGTGCACAAACTCCCATCCAAGTAGCTGAAGGGCTGCTTCAATTTCCCACACATTCATAAAACCCAAACTGTCCTTTAATGATAAAAAGTGTTAGGGATGTATGGTTTTACCCCAGCTGAAATGCATCCCGGTGGTTTCGGTTTGCAGAACAAGAGCAGCACACGTAGGAGGGGAGGGGAGCCAGCCTCGGAGACTTGTTCCTGAGGGACTCCTGAGGGAGCACCATGGGGTGGGATGAGAGCAAGGACAAGTGCCCCCGACTTCACCACATCCCCTGGGCTGGTCGAACCAAGTGCAAAGCAACATGCCATTGTTGCCAGGTATGGTTTTAATCCAAGAGTCCCTTCCCACACCAAGGGGCAGTTGTGTGACAGCTGAACATCCCATCTCAGGCAGATTATTTCTCCACGGCGCTGTGGTTCCACCCGCAGCAGGTTAGAGGTGATACAGGTCACTTTAGAAGACCATCATGGCCCACCGTTAGCAACAGTCTAACTGGTCCTTAACTAGGATCTGAAAAACTTTTGAGCACAGAAAAATAAACCATTTTGCCAAGCTTGAGAGCCTGGCCTTCATTCTCTCTGCCTTGGTTTCCCCTCCATGTTTTTCCAAGTCCATGGGGAAAACCCACGTCAGGCTCAGACCAGCAAGCAAACAGGAGCTGGCAGACCCGTCATTTCCTCCCAGCTGAGCTGGCACCACGTCAGAGCTGTCACCAGGTCTCTCCTGTCCCACTTTACTGTGACTGGATGTCACTACTCGGGACCGAGGCCTTGGAGACTCTGGGACTAACATGCACCATTTTCTAGGGCAGCGCGTTCCAGCTGTGAGCTCCTCAGAGCATGTTGGATGCGATGAAGATCCAGCTCCTCCTTGGGAGCAGCTCACAGCATCCCCAAGTCAGCTTTAGGCTCCTGCTCTGTCTTGGCCAGAGCAAACCACTCCTGTGGAGCCTGTTGGCAGAATTTGGTCCCTCCCAGGGATGCTTTTCCTCCATCAGACCACGTGGAAGGGAAGGACTCTGAAGTCCTCATCACAGAAAAGCTGTTCCATGAAAACCCTTCCATGCACCTTGATCCACCACAGCTCCCCACCCTGTGCCATGAGGGCAGAGAGAAGACCCAGTCCAGGCTTTCCACAGCCTTCCCACAGAAGGGAAGCCCAGAAGATTGTGCTGGGAGAGGCTGTTGCTCCTTCCCTGTGCCCATCAGCTCCCAGGGCAGTCTTGCTGCTGCTCTTAGCTGTGATCACTTGAAAGCCAGACACCAAGGCACGGCAATACCAGTAAAGAGCATCTGCACCCTCACAGTGTTGCAGGGGCCTTGACACTGTTTTATCTGGGCTGAAAAAACTCCCGGTCACAGTTCAAGAGCTGACAGGACTAGGAACCCTTCCCTGCAGGTAGCCCTGTGTCAGTGGCTCTGTTCCACAGCTGTGTGTTGGTGTCTGTGCCAGAGAGCAATCCCACGGCAATGCAGCTGAGGGATTCTGAGATAAACCACTGCAAGACATTCCCAGCACCCAGTGGGACAGGACAGCCAAGTTTTCCCCCTCATCCTGCAGCACAGAGAACCCCAGCAGGCCCAGTCTGCAATAAAAATGAGAAGTGTCTATCTCAGCAGCCCAATTCCTGCCCCAGTTCATTTTATCTCCAGCAAATAAAGCATTAAAAAATTAGGTAGATCCAGTAAAACACAGGTCAGTCCATCCCTCACCCTGTTCTCCAACAGCAGGAAAGCAGCAGCCGGCTGGAGCTGGCAGCTAAATGGGTATCTGAGTGCACCTCGCAGCCTGAAATCCTTTCTCGGTGGAAGGAGGCCTCGGCATCCAACAGGGCCACTGACAAATTGCTCTGTCACCTTGGAGCTCTGTCAGGGGCTCTCTGTGCTGGACACGAGTGTTCGGAGGAGGCTGCACAGGGAAGCAGAGGCCCCTCTGCGCTGGGCTCAGCCGGATATGCCCAGCAGCATCCCAGGACTGCACTGGCTCCAGCTCTGCCTCCAAAGGAGCCTTGGCTTCATGACCTTGAGGTGAGCCACGCCGGGATTCCGACTGCCTGGCTGGCCCTTCTGCGGAATCAGGGGAAATCATTTTCATGAACGAAATGATCATTGGGTTCCCACGTCTTTCCCCACCACATCTCCACCAGCTTTCCTGCACCCCTCTCTCTGCTGCTTCCTCACATGTGCTGTCCCTTATTCTCTCCCTTCTCGCCCTGCCATCCCCTCCCAAAGATGCTGATTGAAGAGCAGCAGGAAGCAGAGCAGGGGCATTCCCAGTGCTCAGAGCAGAGCACAGGGCCACCTGCAAGCACCTTGTCAGAGCTTTCACTGCAGACCGCCCTGGGGACAGCAGATTTTGCCCCTGATGGCAGGTTCCTGCCCTTCCCCTCTCTATCCCTCACTGTGCATGAGGAAAACTACACAGTGAAGCACTGTCCAGCAGCTGGGACACGGGGCACCCCCCCAGACTCTGCCCCTGCATCACATAACTGGGGTGCCAGCCCAGAGGACCGTCCAGCCGCATCCCAAATCCCTGCCTGCCAAGACCAACAAGCCCTGTGATTTCTGAGTGAGCGAGTCCTGCCAGACACCACGGGGAGCTCAGACACATCTCCCTGACAGGCTGGGAGTTGGCTGCCCTGGAAGGTGACAGTGGTCTCTGCAGCAGGCTGAGGGCAGCTGAGATGCTGTCAGCCTCCCGCCCACCTGCCAGGTCCCTGGATCCTTGGGAGAAGCCTGCCTGTGTTTTTCCAGACACTGCCATGTCCTGGCATTCTCAGAGCTGTGAAGCGAAACTGCTCCAACAACTCGCCCCAGCTGCTGGTGCAGAGACACAGCTGGGGATGACAGCCAGGACCTGCCGGGCCAGCAGGATGTTTTCCATAACCATTAGCAACTGGAGCAGTCGGGATCAGCACCACCTCTGCCTCCTGTCCAGGCAAGTCAAGAGGAACAGACAGTGTCTGTGAGCCCCTGGAGGCTCCCAGAATGGTGGATTGCAGCCTGTCCATCCCACGTCCTGCCTCATCACACGCAGCAGAGCCAGCCGCCAGCCAGGAGGGACAATGCTGCATGACAGAGCCTTGGGACAACAGACTGTGAGCTGCCAACGGCAGACGCTGGTACCCGAAGCAACCATCCCATGGTCTAACTGGAACCAAGCTTTAGCTGGGAGAAACCTTCAGTGAGACCTGCAAACAGACATTTTTGGGTTCTTCTTGTAGCTGGCTCAAAACAGTGCAGAACTGAGAGATGGACAACCTAAAGCGGGGAGGTGAATTTCAAGCACACAGAAAAGATACTAAATAAATGCTGGGACACTTTCACTCGTCTCCTGATGGGATGAGCTTGGCTTGTTCATTCTCTCAGGCTTCTTCCAGTCACCACAAAACTTCTACAATAAAGTCAAGATCCATGTGCAGTCGCACAACTCTGGGAATGGTGGCTTTAAGGAAAACTCTTGTGAGCAGCCCCCTTGCCCTCACAGCAACTCCTCAGGGGCCTGCATGGGTGGGCCAGCCCCCTGCACAGCCCAGTGCCCTGACCCAGGCCACACCAGCCACGCTTACTGTGTTTTCTTCCACCAACATAAATCCCTTCTAATTCCCTCTAAACCGTTCCTTGTCTCCATCAAAGCGCAGCTCCCTCCCTGCTTTTCCTGGCAGGGATTAGTGCAGCCCCACGGAGCAGGGACAGTGACAGAGCGAAGGCAGAGCAGGACTGGCTGGCCCTGCCTGTGCACAGGCGTCTCCCCACATCCCTGTGCCCCTGCCCTGATTCCATGGCTAATCCAAACCCATCACAAGCTGGGAGTGGGGCTGCCACAGAGGCTGCTCTCTCCCAATGTTATCAGCTATTTTCCCACCCTTTGCTTGTCTTCTACCCCATCCCAATCGCCATTCCCCTTTGTCCTGTCACTCCATGCCCTTGTCCAAAGTTCCTCTCCTGCATTTGTCAGAAGGCATCCCACATTTCGGGAGTGCTTCAGCTGCAGGAGTGTATTGATCNGCCCTTGTCCAAAGTTCCTCTCCCGCATTTGTCAGAAGGCATCCCACATTTCGGGAGTGCTTCAGCTGCAGGAGTGTATTGATCTGAGCAGGAGACCCCTGTGCCTTGGGGAGTTAGTGATGCACCTGCAACCTGAGTACACCCATGCCTGGGCTGTGCTGGGCTGTGCTGGACCTACTGAGCACATTCCAGGCTGGGCTGTGCCACGCACGTCCCTTGCCCATGGGAAAAGCTCAGCAGGATGTTGCAGCCCATGGCAGCTCCCACTCGAGCACAGCAGTTGTACCACCTGTGTGGCCTTCCCTGTTTCTAACAGTGCAGCCAGGAGTCCTTGAGAGAACATCCTTGAGAGCTGTTTTCTTGGAAGGAAATTATATAATGAATGGCCAAAAGGGAGAGCTTCCCTCCCTGGCTTGGATCTGCTCTGAGACATGAGAGAAATCAGGGTCTGTCTGATGCTGCACAAATGTGGGTGCCCAGCATCTGGAGGGATGTTTGATTTACTCACTAGATACTCTCTTTATTCTGCCTTATTCAAAGTGCTGCCTTATTGAGAGAGTTGTTGTCGGGCTTTTCCAGGTGAGAACCACCTCGCTGTCAGCTCTCTCTGGGGCAGAACAGAGGGGCAGGAAGGACACTCAGCTTCCCAGGGGCTCAGGATACACGGGGTAGTGACGGAGGGATTCGGATTAAGAGGGGCCGGAAGGGCAGCAGGGAGGGGAGCGGCTGCGGGGGCAAGAACCAAGGCACAAAACCCACAGCTCTGCTCAGGCAGCCCGGACTCATTCCGCGTGCCAAGTGCTCCCTCCTGCGCGTTGCTGTCCCTCGCCACGGTTCGTCCTCTCGGGACACAGGCGCCAGTCCCGGCCGGGATGTCCCGGGCCGTGCCTGGACCACTCTGCACTCATTGGCCAGCCCTCTGCCTAGCAACGGCCAATCCCAAGAGTCTATTTGCTGGCTACCGGGTAGGAAGATGCTGGGATTCCTCCCTCCCACCCCCTCAGCCTCCAGCATTGATCATTTCTGGCTCCAAAGGAAGCCTCTGGCACAAGCACAGGGACACACACACACTCTTACTTCCCTGAGGCCCCTGCTCCAAGAGAGGAGCATCCCAGGGCCGCCCCCACATCACCTCATGCTGCAGCTTCTACTGCAGCGTGATGCGTCCCCAAGGCAGGTCCCAGATGGGAACACAGATGTGGGGGAAGAGAGGAGAGGAATAACTGCATCCACCTACAGCTCCTGCACAGAGCATCCCGGTTGTTGCACCTTGCCCAGAGGCTGTAGCTGGGACTTCACCCCTCGCGTTGTGAACCTGGGGTAGCCACCAGTCCCACCAGCCAGGGCTTTCCCAGCTGCAACACATGGGCTTTGAAATGAGCCCCACCTCCCCTGCACCAAAAATACAGGAAAACAATGTGGATGCAAACCCTTGTCCACAAAAACAAAACAACTGAGGTTTCCCTTGCCACCCCTTCAGACGGAAACTGCAGATGAAAGAGGCGGGGTCAGGTGGAAATCCACAGCGAGGGACATGGGGAAAGGAATTCCCTTAGACTGTCCCCACTTTATGAGGCCAGTGCTGGAACATTGGTCCTGGCTGCAACTGAAACCTGAAGCTCCCCAGATCTGAGGCTTGCAAATGACTTTAAACTCTTTGCTTCCTTGCAAGGGGTTAAAGTGTTGAGCGTGTAGGGGCTGCTTCATGCACAAAGTGAGGCAGGAGAGACTGGTATGAACTGGTGTTCCTCTAAACCCTGGTTAACCTCCCTTTTCGGCTCTGGTAAGAGCTGAAATTCATCAAAATGCATTGAGCACCCTGTCAGGAGCTGGCAAGCCACCCCTTAGCCACGGGGCTTGTGGCCCAGTCACCCGGACACCTCCCCTTAAGAGTGGCACACACCCTGCACCCCAACTCCGAGGGAAGGGACAGGGCAGGGAAGAGCTGGAGTGGGACATGCTGGGAGACCATCAGTGCAGGAACCCCCCTGGAACGGTTCCTGGAAAGCTGCTCCTTCACAAGGGCATTTCTCAAAAAGCATCTGACGTATTCTGGATTTCATCTCACAGCAGTCAGATAAAAGTGGGGAGGAGCTCAGGAGGCAGCTGGAGACGGGAGGGAGCACATCCCTCTCGGCCTGTCAGTCTGGCACACAGGCACAAAACAGCTCCAGCATGGCCACGTGAAGGACACGAGGTGGGGTTTGTTCCCCTGCTGGGCCGCAGAGCCGTCGGCAGCCCCCTGTGTAGGTGTGGTGGGCAGCACAAGGGTGAGCAAGGCACCAAGTACAGGGGCAGCTGAGTGGGGCCTGCTGAGGCAGGGACACAAGTCAGCTCCAACCTCAACCCTCAAAACCATCGTGGGTATGGTGAATTCAGGTGTGGGACCCTCCATTCTGCCACACTTGCAGAGCCCCGTGGCACAGCCCTGGGGAGCACAATGCCCCAAAATGCCCCAAAACCCTGGGACAGCCTGCTGGGATCTGCTCTCCCTGCCAGACCCTGCTTCAGGTGACAGCACCAAGCCATGGAGCAAAGCCCAAGGTCAGAGCTACGAGGTCCCACACTCTGCATTGCTTGGCCATGGTTTTCCCTGCCAGGTTCTCACGGGGATGTATGACTCTGGAAGGACACAGCCGTTTGGATGCAGCCCTCAACACACCCAGGTCTGGGGTGAAGGTCCCCTGGGATGTGCCAGGACGTGGGGAAGTCTGGGAGGACTGACAGGGGGTCAGCAAGAGTGAAGCAGAGCAGAGGACCTCAGGCCAGGTCTGCCTGTCAGAAGACTGCCAGAGACGAGGGCGTTCTGCAGTGGTCAGACCTCAGCTGAGGCTTTGACTCCCTTTCCTCCACACACCAGGTGGGACTGAGGATCTCACCGGGGCATTTGCTGTAATGAGTTCAGCTCCAGCAGTTAAAGCTAGAGCTCGCCTCAGCCACCTGCCTAATCCTGCTGTAATTCAGTCCGACAACTCGTGGTAACTTTTCAGGACCTCGTGCCTGCGCGTGTTGCTGCTCTCGGATCTCAGCAGCCACGACCGCTCCGCTGACAGGCGTCCCAGGCTCCCCGAAGCGTCTGTCGTCTTATTAGCAGAGCCTCCACTTGGGATTTATTTTCCATCCAGAATTTAAGCTGAATTTATGTATTAACTAAAGACTATTAATGCCAAAAATAAGTGGAATGCCACTTGCTCAGCAACACAGGCCTTACGAGAGACCACGTGGCACAGCCAACCCACCCAATCGCAACCCCAGGGAGGCTTTTTATAGACACCCACGTCTGATGGAGTGCAAGTGATGCTTGGCTTGCTGCAAGCTCTGCTCTGCAAGCATCTGATTGCAGGGGGAGGGGAGGGAAATATCCCCGCATCCACGGGCAGGAGGCACAGTTCCCTTGCCTCTGCTGGCTGGGTAAGCAGCCAGGTGGAACTAGAAATGGTTTGGGAACAGGTTGTGGCAAAGCTGCCTCATTTCCCTGCCATAAACACCCGCGCACGCTGCAGGCGGCTTCTGACACACAGAACACGCTGCTGGGTGTCTCAGTGCAGCATCTCAGCATCAAGGGTCCTCCACTTCCCTCGGAGCAAGGCTGCTCAAGGGAGAAAAAAGGTCACCCGACACTGTACAGCTCCAGCTGATGGTGGCTTCTGTTCCCCAGCTTGCCCCAGGGTACTTTTCCTTTGAGCGCGTCTCAGCCTGGAGCACAGAGCTGTCTCAGCTACCCGGAGAGTGACACTGATGTGACTCTGAAGGCTTCTCCAGGGACTCGGATCTCCACTGAGAGGGACGCGGAGCCAAAGCAGCAGCCACAGCACTACTTCTGCCAGCAGCCCCAGGAAGCTCACACTGCACCAGCCGAGGCACAGAAGGGTCAGCGGCAGGGGGAGGGCAGCCCTCATGTGCTGAGGCACCACAGCCACCTGCCTGGCATGGCCTCTCCCCTGCCACTGCTCCCTCTCCAACTCCTCTCCGAGCCATCCTGCACCTTTTGCCAAGCCAGGCTCAGCTGCTGAGTGCGGGGTGGCCGTGGCCAGCGGGGGTTGGCTGCTCTGGCAGCTCTCCAAAGCACATCCAGTACGCTGGCCTGGGAAGGGCTGCTTTGGCCACAGCACTGCGTGGGGCACAGAGGCCCCATGGCCCAGGGCTTGGGCTGAAGGAGCATGTGGGGAAACAGTTCTCAGGCTGGCAGTAGTGGTCAGCAGGGCACAGCCCCTCTGCACAAACCTCCTTGGTCCTGCAGCTGCTCACAGAGGTCTGAGCAGCAGCTTTGGGCTGGACCAGGAGCCCCAGGCAGGGCTGTTGGACCTCTCTGTCCTACTTGCCCCAGGCCATGGTGCGCAGGCAGAAGCATCACTGTGCTCACAGTCCCACCATGAGCAGAATCACAGAATTGCTGAGGTTGGAAAAGAGCTCTAAGATCATCGAGTTCAACCCTTAACCCAGCACCACCGTGTTCACCACTGAACTGTGCCCTCAGGTGCCACACCTGCACATTTTTTTAACATTCCCCGGGATGATGACTCCACCACTGTCCTGAGCAGCCTGTTTCAATGCCTGACCATCCTTTCAGTGAAGAAATTTTCCCCAATATCCAATTTAAACCTCCCATGGCACAACTTGAGGCTGCTTGTTACCTGGGAGAAGAGACCAACCCTGCCCAGCTCCACCCTCCTGTCAGGGATTTGCAGAGAGTAAGGAGGTCCCCCCTGAGCCTTCTTTTCTCCTGGCTGAGCCCCCACCGTTCACTCAGCTGCTTTTGGAAAAGGAAAGAAAGAGCTTTCAAGGAACCTGCAAGAAATTTCCTCCAAAAAAATCCTTCTAAATGGAAAAAAAGGTCATTGAAACACCTTCACATTTTCAAACAGGGTGCAGACTCAGAGAACACTGCAGAAAAAGGCACCGAAGCCATCCTTCAAAACATGTTAGGGTTTTCTTCACTCAACTGCAATTATCATTTTGAAAGCTGAGGATGTACGATGGAAAAGAGTGTGTGTGGGCGGGAGAGAAGGGGGAAAAGAGAAAGACAACAGCAGCATGGAAGGAAATTCAACACTGCCAAGTGAAAGCCACCGTGACAGGCAGAATTTACTTCCTTGCAGAAGGGTTTCCCGTGTCATCCGTTACACAGAGAAGGAGAAAAAAAACCACATTATTTTGAAGAACATCGTCCATGAAAATAAGACTTCAAGGAGAGGGGTTCCCCTCAGGTGCAGCAGCCAGAAGATGACTCCCCTTTCTGCTGCTCCCCCACTCTCCAACAGAAGATGAGTTTAGCCCAGCACAAAACTGCTCCAGATAAAATCCTGGTCCCAGCCTCGCTTGCTGGCAGGTGTGTGTCTGCTGCAGCGAACACCTCCAAACCTCCGAGCACCACTGCTGGGCAGGTTTCTGCCCCAGGGACACGGATGTGTCTTCCACAGGCTCCGCACTGATCTGGTAACTCCTGGGAGCACCACGCGCCTGCTACAATTTAGTTTTTAACAGGAGATGCCCAGTGCGTGGTCCTCCCAGGCAGGCACTGCCCACCCCCATGGCCACTCATCCCTCCTCCAGCCTGGCTGCAGGTGTGCCGTGCCTGGAGCTGTGCCAGGCACCAGGTTTTGCCTCTGGTGACAGCAGGCAGCAGAGCTGGCGGAGCCACTGCCCGGTGGGGCATCGCTGACCCTGCTCCTCACACCCTCAGCCCACGGGAGACACAGGCAGCAGCTCCAGCACTGGCTCTGGCCACACTGCTGGCATCTCTGGAAAGGCCCCTGGAATGACCCACTCAACACTGGAATGAGACACCTTGGGCTCTGCAGCCTCTTTGGGCCAGAACCGGAGCCTTGGCAGAGCTCAGCTGTGCCGTGCTCCAGGTCAGGTCTAATTTGACACCCCACAAGCCCAGCAAGTGAGGCACCAGGGATTGTATTGCCTGTCCAGAGGAGGAATGGGCTAGGACTTCGCTCCTGGCTCCGGGACACAGCCTGAGGGGTGGGAAGTTCCCTGAAGGCCGAATGATGGGGAAGGGCACTGAATTACAGAAGAGATGATGGGAAAAAGAAGCTCATCAATGCACCCTCTCCCAGCAGGTTCACACGATGCTTTCAGTAAATCTTGTGCAACGTAAGGAAACATCCCAGCTGCAGAACAGCTCTACCCACAAGGCCTCAGCATCCCTCTTCCCAGACACAAGGCCTGCAGGCATCTGTGCAGGGGCAGGGACCGAGTGACCTCTCTCACAGGTGCCACCCTACACCAGAGCACACACAGCACACACCTCCCCGGCATCCAGAGCAGAGGAGAGCACAAGCCCCCTCTCCCCAGCTCAGAGCTGTCTGGCACCATGGCTGGAGGAGCCACCTCCAGCCCCAGGAGCTCCTGCTGGCAGCAGCACACTTGCAGCCTGTGCAGCCAGCCAGCATCCAACACGGATGACGGGCAACCATCAGCATCAGCCGGTGAGGGAAATGCAGAGCCATTATCCCAGCAGGAAGGTTTCAAAACGTCACAGCTTCCCAGCGCACCTTCCAGCATGCCCATCTGCCCTTCTGAAGCCAGAACCTTCTTCATGTATTTATGGTTTGGGAGGTACCAGCTCCTCTCCTGAATGCTTTAACATCTAAATATGAGGTTGGCTGGTCTCATCGCCCATCAGCCAGCCTCAAACTTCACCACAGGAAGGCACTTCCTCTCCTTGCTCAAAGAAACATGCCAGGTCCCCCAAGGACAGGAATTTCTGCCTCCTTCCTGCAGGAGCAGTGATTTTATTCCCAGTTACCTGTCTGGTCACAGTGACGTCATGTGTGTTCTTGGCAGACTCAGCCGTTCTCTCTGCAGGTGTATCGCGCCGCAGGCAGGATTCCCTCCGCTTCCTCGCACCTGTGCTGCCCTGGTGTGACAGCTCTGTACTCCCTGCCCCTGCCCTGATGGCACGGAGCAGAAGGTGATCCAGCCTGCAGTGCTCGGGAAGGAAGGAGAGGCCTGGAGCCGTCTGCAACCCAAGGCAGGAGGGCTCCTGGATTTGCTGGCTCAGCACGGGCCGGCAGTGCGGTTGTCTGTCCTCTCACCGGGAAGAGCCTGCAGAAGAAAACATGCCCACCAACCCCCGCCTGGATGGGTTTGGATCACCTGCCAGTGACACTTACTGACACGTGGCATCCCAGAGGACCGGGGAATGGGTGCTGGTGGCAGCTCTAAGGGTCATTTCAAGGCACAAAACACACCCCTAATCTCTCAGCTCCTTGCAGCAGCTACAGAAGTTCGCAGGCATCAGCAGAGCAGCCGCTCCGCCTGCCTCACCCGAGCATCCTTCATCACAGCGAGCACCACAGAGCTGCTCAGCCCTCCAACAGCTTGGGAAATCCTCTCTCCACACCATCATACAGCATCAAGTGCCCTCGGGGATCCCTGCTTGCCGCCAGTACTCCCAGCTAGTGCTGAGCACCAGGAAAACAGCCTGGATGCCAGAAGCCTGCGTGTCACCAGGAATGGACTGACAGAAACCGTCTCCTCACACGTCACAGCTCCCCCACGCAGATGGAGTGTGCTGCTGCAGATCACAGGCAGGGCTGGGGACCGCAAGTTTCTGTCCTTGTGCATCTAACACCTCTGCTGGGAGCTGAGCTTGGCTGGGAAACACTCCGAACAAGGTGGCCACCCAAGGAGAGACAACACTGCCGGCTGATACTTTGCGGGTTTCTTGCAGACCCTTTTCAGGAACAAGGCAGGTGCCCTCCAACCCCAAACACCAACTCAGATGCCCCCAGCTGCACAGAGAACCCCTGCAGGGTCTGCTTCCTTTACAGCAGGGTCTGCCAGCCCCACAGAGGAGCAGCTGGCAGAGGGACAGCCCTGCACGCAGGGGGATGGACTGTGCTGAGGTTCATCAGCACCGCAGGGAGGGGAGGGTTTTGTTTCCATTTCTGGTGATTGCTGGTGCTGACACTGATGGGAACGCAGCACACCACCAGTTTCTGCCTGCTCCCTAGAAGAGCGTGCAAAGCAGCATCCTTCCTGCTTGCCAGGTGGGGAATCACAGGGTGGGGATGCTGAGAAGCTTTCCTGTGATCAGTGGCACAGATGGGACCTGTAGCAAGTCTCCAAGCACAGCCCCCTTGCCTGCACTGGTTTCCTCCGGAGCACACAAACCCCCCTGACTGCAGTGAGTGTGCCCAGCACCCCTGCCCTGACACAGGGCTGAGAGCAGCCCCCACCCAGAACATCCCTGCACTGGAATGGGCTGGGCGTGCCACAGAGCTCCTTCTCTGGAGCATGGTCCAGGCAATGGAGATCAGGCTGCACAGAGGAATTGCTGATCACAGCGCACCTCTCCTGGGGCTAAACCCCAGCAGTGCCTCAGCCCGTGCTGTGCCCCTCCCAGTGCAGCCCATCCCTTCTGGCATCGAGGCATTTGGGGAGCTGCAGGATCAGCAGCTGCGCCCCAATGCTGCTGCACACACCAGCATGGCCTCGGGGACCCCCCGATCCTTCCCCTCTGTGCCCCACAGCCCCCTGCAATGAGGCTCTGTGTGCAAGGCTCCGTCTGAAGAAGGACCCTGTGGGTGACCCTGTGCCTGCTGCCTCCCATCCTCACCCCAGTTCTTGTAGGTATAGAATAAATCCTAATTCCCATCCACATTCCCATCCTAATTGCCATCTACATCTACTACTATGTCCTACCCAATGTTTAAAACCCTCAAGGCCTTTTCCAGAATCTCAGCTGCATCTGAGCCTCCCAAATCCACCTGACCCCTACTAGGTTTCCCCCTCCTTCCCTGTAATCCTATTTGGGCATCATCTGGCCTGTCGGTTCTGCAGCATTTGCCAGAACTTGCAGTTGCTGTTGTGCCTGAACATCCAAGAAAGAACAACAGCCACCCTACAAACTAACAGCCATGCAGCCTCTTGTGTCCCCTACACCAGCAGGACCAGCTTAAATCACCAACCGAGGCAGAAGGCACCAGAGAAGAGCAATCCTGGGGTACCCCAGACCTCCACCCCAGCTGCAGCCCCAGCTGCTGATGCCAAGGCATCTTCTGGGAATGCTCAAGGTCAGGGCATCATTGGGTGGTGGAACACTGGTTTGATGTTTGGCCATCAACAGGGCTGAGGGTGTGGGTGTTGGAATGGGCCTCGCCCTGCGTGCACACAGGAGCTGCAGGAAGGACCTGGCAGGAAAACTCCTCCAGCTCCTTCTTGCTGCCTCAGCTCTGCGTATTTGGGGATGTATGTGTGGGATTCAGGCTCTCCAGAGCTGTAAGAAAGGGTCTCCAGGTCTTCTCAAAGCTGGTCATGCCAGGTCCCCCAAGGACAGGAATTTCTTCTTCATTCCAGCCCAGGCAGGCAGTGAGTGTCCCATTGCCCCGTGAGAAGAGTGCTTGATGTTCCCCAGATCCCACCAGCCTCAGAAGGCAGCCAACCTGGCAGCCAGGAGGGGAAAAAAGATCCTTCTCCTAGCAGGGATACCGGGAGAAGGTGGCTGAGACCACATGGCAGAGGATTGTCCCACGGATGGTGGTGGCTTCGGCTGGACTCCCAGCAGGTGCCAGCCTGGCTGAAGGCTGAGAGCAGCCACGGGGAGACCCAGCCAAACACATCCACACTCCTCCTCTGCACCAAGACACCCAGAAGGGCAGCTGAGGAAGACTGGAGGGGTGGGAGGGGAACACCTAGAGCAGCAGATCCAGATGAGGGCCAGGAGCATTCACTCCTACCCTTGCTGTTGCTACCATCCCACGGACTCCTGTGGAAGATCCGACCCCCAAGCAAGGCATCCTGACTTACGGCTCAGGCTCCCTGTCACGCTCCCAGGGCTAATGAGTGTGTTGCTAATCACACACCCACACACCTCTGCATGACGGGAAAGGCCACGTCCCGCTGGCACAGGCTGGCAGTAGAGGCTGTGCCTGATGCTGACCTCCCCTTGGCTGCCCACACCGAGCAGCGGGAGTGGCCAGTGCGGCAGCGGGAGCCAGGGTCCGGCGGGGACAGGCTCCGGCCAGGGCAGCAGCCAGGGCTCGTGCATCGCTGCCAACTTTGAGGCAGCCCAGAAAGCAGACCTAATTCCAGTCCCCACCCTCCTGCCAAGCCATCTGCCTGCCCTGAGACCACCGAGAGGCTCCTGAGCTGCGCTTCGTCATTACCGAGCCATTATGGAGAGTGGATGAGCAGTGATTGATTATAATGAATGCAAATACCTGCCTTCCGACCCCAAATTGGCAGGCCCTGACTAGCTCTCCCACTAAGTAGTACAGCGTGTCCTTCCACAGGCTCTGCAAAGCATTCCCATCCTCCTCAGCCTTTCCACAAGCCATCAGGCACAGCGCTGCCCATCTAGACCTGCCCTAGAAAACCATCACATCCAAGATCTGCTTTCCATCAGCCCTGGGGCTCTGCTCTCACCCGCAGATTCTACAGGCTCATTTCCAGCACCTGAACCCGTTGGGAAGGCTTTCCCAGAGTTCTCACCTTCATCAAGAGGGCAAAGGACAATTCCCTCACATCAGGACAGGGAGAGAGAGGGGGCAGCAGGGTGGGAGCTGAGTGCTCTGTCACAAGAGTGACACATCCCATCTCATCCGGCGTGTGTCCCATCCCAGAGACACGCTGTGCCCAGAGACAACAGCAGCCAGCTCTGCTCCAGGAGGTCACCAAAGATGAAGTATTATTCCTGCAAAACCAGAACACATGCTACAGCCTGCATGGATGAACTGAGGTGCCCTCCAGGGGCCAGCAAACAGTAAGTGACAGGAATACAGGAAAGCAAGGCACTGTCCTGCTGCAGGCAGTGGGTGTGGGGCAGGCGGGGGGACCAGAGAGAACCACTGTGGCCACCAATTCCAACAAAGAGAATTTCAAGGACTGTCCAGGCCAGGGAGAGTTGCTGTGGGCAGAAGAACCTGGTCCCTGAGCTACCACATCAGACAACAGGGTGGGAATGGACCCATCTAGTCCCTGGTCTCAGACCCTCTGAGCAGGCTCTCCTGCCTGCCTGCAAGGGGGTCACCTACACCAGGGTCATTCCTCGTGGGTGTCTGCCCAGCCCACTGCCAAATCACTCTGCTGGAAGCTCTCACCCAGCTCCAGGCCAGGCCACCAGGGACAAGGGGATGGCAGATACCTCTGGTTTGCACTTCCCACAGCCTTGTTATCTTCTGACCTCTTTTCTGCACTCGACATAGTCCCATCAGCCCACCCAGCTCTGTCCTCAAGCCCCACACCAGCTGGGATTATGCTTAGCCCATGCCACCACCATGAGCCCCAACCCAGTTCCCACCCGTGATTCCTACTGGGGAACATTTCTGGGAGATCACCCTCGGCCGTGGTTGGCACTGCAGAGGTACCTTGAGGGAGCGATTGCTTGGGGTAAGACCCCGAGACAGGAAAATCAAGAAGACCAGAAGGGATTCTCTGACACAACCATGGCTACAACCTCGGCAAGAGCAGTGCCCTGGGTCTCCAAAGCAGCATCTCCTGTCCTCCTCCAACCTTATCTCTGCATCTCTTATTTTCTCATTTCCCCAATATGAACTCTCCCCTCTCCAAACAGCTTCAGTGCTGTTTGCTGTGACTTCCATTTAAAACTTGTCTCCAAATCCTCCAGCACAGAGGTGAACCTCTCCCTACCTGATGACATCTGAGCCTTCTCTGCCTGGAGTCATACAAATTATTTTCGTTCAAGATGCAAATCATCTGCTCCCCTCTAGGACCCATCTTCTGGGATACCTTATATTTTCCATCCTCCAGACTGGTCAGGGTCTTATCCAGGGTGGAGCAGGACCATGGGGATTGAACAAGAGCAGTTTTTACTGGCCCTTCAGCCCAGGCTTTGCAGCACACAGCCCAGCCCCAAGCGGCAGCAGCCGAGCTCTGGGAGCACGGTCATTCAGCAGAGAAAGAGCAGCTCCGTGATTCATCTTCCTTTTGATCTCTAGCCTACCCTTGCAGACCCAGTGCTCTGTCCCCAAAATTTTGGGCAGCTGGCAGACCCCTCCACCTCCCCCCAGGGCGGAGACGGCAAGTGCTGAGAGGTGCTGCTGGCGCCTTCAGGGGTTCGATTGCTGCACACCCAATTCAGTAGGCAAGCAGACGCCTGGCTGCCAAAGTTTCCAGGGAGATGAGCTTCCTCCAGAGCCTCCCCTCGCCGCACGCATCCGCCGAGCCCCCGCCGAGGACAGGCGGTCCTCTGCCTTCTGCACCGGACAGAGCAGCTCACAGCGCGGAGAACACCTCACCAGGGAGCGGGGCAGAGCCTTCGCCTTCAAGCGACACGACGGGGCGGTCCCTCACTTGGGGAGGAGGTGAACTCGCATCCTGGCAGCCTCCTCTGAGCAGCAGAGAGCGGCAGGACGCACTGACAGCTCCGCTGCACCCAGCCCGGCTCCCACCGGCGCTGACCCCGCTGCGCACCGGGCACGGAGCGGGCACGGGAGCCCCGACGGGAGCTGCCAGACAGCCCCGGCGCCTCCCGGCTCAGCGGGGGCACTTCCTCACCTCCCAGCACTTTGTCACTCAGGCTCCTCTGCAGTGAGAATTCCTCAGACGACCAGAGTCGCCCACGGGCTCGCAGCCTCCCAAACCTGCTGCCCACCATGGATCAGTCTCCTGCAGCTCCTCCTGGCCCGGCGCGGCACTCAGCTCTGTCTTTCCCCTGCCATCTGCACCGTCACCTGCCCTGGGCCAGCACAGCTGACCCGGGGAAGCCCAGGTGTCATGCCAGGGCCAGCACAGCTCTCATTTACACTCAGCAGCGTCACGCATTGACTCAGGAGGGGAATGGAGATGAGGCGACTTCAGCAGCAGCATCCAGTGTCCCAAACCTGGCAAAGCAGCCGCCGCTCTGCGTAGGAGCCGTGTCACATGCGCATGGGAACAGGCCACCCCCTCCAGTCTGCCCGGAGAGGCACCCTCAGCCCAGCAGCGCAGTACCAAAACCCATCCCTTGCAGCACTTCGCAGCAGATTTTGGGGTGTGCCAAGTGCTTGAAGGCTCAAGGCCCTGGTGCCCATGGTGCCTCTTTCCTCACACAGCCCAGATGAAGCGGGGAGCTCAGCTGCGGCGGAGCACGGCTCCCTTTTTGCCTGGTGATGCAGTTTATTGCCTCTGTGCTCCCAAGCATGCACCAGCTTCTGATCCAGATCCAAACCCAAGTCAAGGTGTCGCCTGTGATTTAGAAAGGGCGTTCTGCCTCAGGGCCCATATCTAAGGGCTGTCAGCTGGCAGAGCACAAAGAGCCACCAAGCAGCACCTGGGGCCAGGGGCTGGGCATGGAGCAGCCCTAGAGAGAGAAATCAGCACTGCCGGGATCACTCAGGAGCTGTTTTAGTCTCATCTTACTCATGGAGATCCCTGGGGAGATGCTTTATTTAGTCAAACATTTCTGAAAGATGGACTGAGAAACTAGCCAGGCTTTGCTCCACGCGTGGCACATGCCTGGGAGGGGAAAACTCCGTTGTGTCAGGCACCACTGGAGTCACTTGGACCTGCAGCTTTGGCTGAGCAAAGTTCCAGTGCCAGTTCCTGGATGGCTGGTTTGGGAGACAAGGAGCTGACCTAGCCACGAGGACCCAGCCACCCCAGGTCCACTCCAGACCAAATCCTGTATGAGGGGATTTGAGAGAGCACCCAGAAATGTGCCACCCTTGCGAGGGGTCAAAGCAGTCTGCAGCACAGTGACCATTCCCCACCTGCAGGAACTCAAGGCAAGAAGGAAGCAAGTTTTTGCTCTCCTGCAAACCCAAGGAAGTGTGATTTTCTGAAGGTGGTGAGAAGTAGTTTCAGACAGCTCTAATCAGCAAGGTGGTGTGTGAGAAAATCCAGCTTTACTGCTCCGTGCTCCACAGCTGTCCTGGGATGAAGGGAGAGTACCATCACCAGCGGCTGGAGCCCACCCACACCCCTCCCCTGTGCCTGCCTGGCTTGCAGTGAGTCCGATGATCTGCAGGATAGTGAAGAGGGATATTTTTGCATGAGCTGCTGGTCCAAAGTTGCCAGTGCTATTTCAGGCAGCAACACCTACACTGTAATCCAGAGGGCTGTATTTTCCAGCGGGCACTTCAAAATCCAGCCTCCCTCCTCCCCTCACAGGCCAGATCTAAGCAACCTGGCTCCAGGATAAACAGCTCCCAGCATTATGTGGCCACTGAGGCAAATGCCAGAACCCCAGCACGCTCCTGATTCGCATTGGGACCAAGACGCCTTCGGACTGGAAAAAAATAAATACCTCATCTCGCAAGAAGTACCAGCTACAAGAACAGGTCCTCTGCCTGCAAATCCTCCCGGGGATCTGCCACCACCAGATTACCTGCCCAGGCTAAGCTAGCTAATCCTACAGGCGAGTCGCAGACCTCGTCCTGGAGCTCAGCAGCGTTTTCGGTGAGGTGCTTCAGGAGACATACAGGCTCTAATTAAAGCTACTTTGCAACTCGCTGCATATGGAGGCAGGAAGACATTTGTTCCTCTGTGAAAGCAGGAATCAGAGCCTGGACAGGTTAAATCCCCACTCTCCTGTGTACAAAATATCTGCACATGAATCTTTCACGCAGAAAGAGGGGACTCGTACAGAGTGGGAAGCAGATGCTGACACAAGCTACCCCTAAAGACCAGGAGGTTGAGGACCACAACCCCCGTTCTGGATTCAGACCAGGAGTTGTTCCAGTGGGGATAATGCCACCAGCTCCTTCACCAGTGAGAGCCAGCCCTGTGTCTTGCACCTATTTCCTCCTCCTTGATCTGTGCGTGTAGGCACAAAGGAGACATGAGACCATCCAAAATTAAGGAGCTAGAAGATACAAAGAAAAGAGACAGGAGGAGAAGCAATAACAGGAATCGTTATATAACAGTATGAAAAAAACAACAATACTCCCAGTGCAGAAGAGGTTTTAAGATGGACAAGTGGGTGGTGAGACCTTCAGGATGCTGGGCCCCAGGACCAGCTGCTCCCAGGGGGATGAAAGCCCACAGCTGGGCAGAGCTGCAGAGGCTGCGCCCCTCTGGGGTTTGCAGGTGGGGAAGTTCCAGCCTTCAGAGCCGGCCCAGCAGTGAGATGGTCAAAGTGAGACTCCCCCTCCCTGGATCTCTGCTCAGGGGGCACACACGAAGCAGCCCAGCTCAGACCCCACACACACCAGCCGCACAGAGCAGCACTCCTGTTCTGTCCTCCACACCCCGTGCCATCCTTCTCTCACCTCAGTCCTCCTGGCTCTGCTCAGAGAGGGTCTGGGTCCCATGCAGAGTCTCAGCACTCACTTTCTCTCCTCTGAGTGAGCTGCAAACAGCAGAGACTGCTCCTTGGAGAGAGACATGGATGCTCCCAGCGCAGGTCTAATCCTGCATCGCATCCCGGACCTCGGCAAGCAGCAAGAGCAGGAGACACACGGCATCTTAGCCGGTGAGAAGGGGATGAATCACTGGAAAACAGACCCAGGCACAGAGCCAGAGCAGGGAGAAGATGGTCCTGTGAGGCCTCCATCTTTGGGAGTGGGGGGAGTGGAGTGATCAGAGCCACAAGATCCTCCCTTCCTGCTCAGAAGTGACCCCAGCATCTGTCCCCCAGCTCTGTAACATCCCTCACACAGCTGCAGCCCAGCTGTCCCTCAGAGTGCACCTTGTGCCTGGACATTCACCCCCTGCCAGCTCTGGAGTTCTCACCGCCCCCGTCAGCAGCAAGAATGGGAAATACCCCTGCACCCCTTCGGATCTTCCCTCCCAGCACAAAACACAGAGCTTGAAGGCAAACCGTGGCCTGGTTTCCCAGTTCACACGCCTTTCCAGCAGTTCAGGTGCTACAAATCAGAAGATCCTGCCAGGAAAGTCACCTTCAGAAGTAACCTCCGGGCTGAACCAAGAGCGTGAGGTGCTCAGAGAACCACCAGTTCAGCAAGCTGAGGCTCCCATTTCATCTTGACCACCAAACCAAACCACAGCTATGACAGTTCCCAACCACCAGATTTTATTTTTCCTTTGGAATCTGCCATCGAGCTCTGCTGAGACAAGGCTCCCACCAACCTGCAGCGTCCCTCAGCCACGGAGCCGAATCAGCCCATCAGAGCCACACAGAAACAAAAGCATCAGCTCCAAGAAGGTGTCACGACAGAATGACAACCCTTAACTTGTTGTTACATCAGCCCACACATTAACGCTTTGGGCCTGAGCCAGGATGCCACGGAGCAGCCTCCGTTCCCCTTAAAGTCAAACGCTGCTGCTCAGAGATGCACAAGTTCAGAATCCTTTTTGATTTAAAAAAAAAAAAATAAGTAATAATAAAAGCCACATACCTTTTGCTGTGTTTTCCCCTGACAATGAGACCACAGTCCTGAGAAATTCCCCCATTTACTTTCCTCTTGTCTGTACCACAGCTCTCTCACTAACTCCTCTCTGTCCACGATGGCCCACATACAGATGCACATGAAATTAGTGTCTCCCAAATTAGTTTTCTCGCACACAGCCCTAGCCCATTTTCCTCAACAACATATTATGATATGCAAGGTTCCACCTTTCTCCCAGGAAACGCAAGCTTCTAAATTTATCTTTTGGGCAACTAAAAAAAGAGACAGGTCTAGCTTTCACAACGCAGGGTCAGCAGTCCCGAATGGCAGAGTATCTGCCCCAGAAACACCCAGTTAATAACACGACAACAACCACCACAGAGCAGTACACATATGGTCATTACAGAGCGAAGTATAACTTGACAAAGTACCTTGCTTTTAATGAGGCAAAAGGCCAATTAACCTGATGAGGATGTGGTGTACTGACATTGAGTGGGGAGCCTGGCTTCCCTGGAGATGCACCCTGTATATCCTCATCACACACCAAATGTGAGGGATTCAAACCATTTCCGAGGGCACGGCATGGCTCTCAGAGCTCTCCGGGTTAACACCAGCCTTCCCCAGATTTTGTGACACAGTATCCAGCATTCAGGCTGGATGAAGGGCCAGCCGTGCATTTTTGTCAGCTCGGATCCAAACCCTGGGAAAATGCAGGCATTGTCCTCGCCCGGTCCCCACCGCCCAGCCCTTCGCAGGTGTTCACCTGCCAGAGGACAGCAAGGAAAATCCACGAACAAAAGCAGGGACGCTCCGGCGGGCGCTTCCCGTTGAAGTCATTTCATAACCGCGTTTCCAGAGGTGCTGGAAGAACAGCACAAGCCACCGCACGAGAGCCGCGATCGGAGACACCGAAATGCGCGGAACGAACAAAAGAAAAACCAACTTCCCCCCGCGAGGCCGTTATTTCGGAAGAGGCAAAACTTCCCGGCTCTTAGGGCACACCTGGAGCGCTGCCCCTGTCCCAGCCCCGCATCCCGGGCCCGGCCCCCTCCGCAGCAGGCAACGCGCCCGGGGCGGGGGTCGCGGCCGGAGTCACCGGAGCCCCCACAGGCCGGCAGCTCTCCCGGCCAGGGCTGCCACGGCCGAGGCCCCCGAGGGGAGCGGCACCGGGGCGCTGGGACCGCGCTGAGACCGGGGGCTCCCG